>VXBZ01010002.1:260726-305123 GCA_013399135.1 Heliornis fulica | reverse complement strand
TGTTCCTCCCCAGATGCAATACCCTACACTTGCCCTTGTTAAATCTCATTAAACTTTTCCCTGACCAGCTCTCCAGCCTGTCTAAATCTTGTTGAATGGCAGCACAACCTTCTGGTGTGTCAGCCACGCCCCCAGCTTTGTGTCATCAGTGACCATGCACTCTATTTCCTTTTCCATTGTTGCATGTCCCAATAATCCTTCAGCTCAAGGGAGAACAAAGATCTGACTACCTGTAATATCAAATTAACAGAGAGCTACCACTAAAGTCAATCATGGTCTCATGCCCTGCCACACAACATTGCTGCTTTGTGCAACATCATATTTTCTCATCACAAAATGTTTAGGGAACCTATCAGTGAAAAGCTAACCCTGAAAAAAACCAGAACAGGATTATTTTTCTTCTGCTTTAGTTCTCTAAAGTGACTAGTTGTGGTTTTAACTAGTACAAGGGTAAAATAAGAGACAAAAGTGCATTACAAGGCATAGGCAAGCTAGTTTCAGCAAGTTTGTCTTGTGGCCACAGTAGCTATGCTATGAAATAAATCAGACATTACAGGCTCACAGTGGTCCATGATTTTAAGGAAATATTGCAGCTCAAGTTCTTTGTACAGAAGCATGTGATAATTATGGAACCCTAAAATGCTAAAGTTTTAAAGCTCAGATTCTGACATAACCCAAGTTGGAAGTTTCTATTTTAAAAAGGCTAACTTCCCAGGAATCTGGGAAGCAAAAGAAGAATGAAGATCATGTCCAGATCATGTTCTGTATACATAACTGTAGGGAATTCACTGTATACATAATATCACTGTATACATAATGCTAGGGAATGTTTTATACAGTGTACTGAATGAGTAGAACTAGGCAACAGGTGCAACAGGTGCTACAGTCCCACAATATAATCAAAACTATTAATTCTAAAGTTTTCAATTGCAATGTATCTCTACATTTTCAATTTATTTGCTGTACAGCTTTTGACAACATCCTCGCAGAAATCAGTTTACACCATAGCCAGACACTGGTAATACAGAAGCTCCACTGGAATATAAGTTCAAGGAAAATAAAGAGAACAGCTTTTTTGTCAGTTCCCCCATTTGCACCCATTCATGCACTGCAGCCATCTGTGCAGCAGCAGCAGCAGCGCAACTCCCGAGCAAGTGACACCAGTTTACTGCAGGTTCCCACGTAGAGGCATGTTAGTGCAGCTGGCAAGGCAGGTAAGCAGGTAAAGAGAATGCCATTAATCAAAATGGTTTCATAGAATCACTGTGTTGGAAAAGACCTTTAAGATCATCAAGTCCAACTATTCCTCTTCACTCCTAAATCATATCTCTAAGCACTTCATCTACCTGTCTTTTAAAAACATCCAGGGATGGTGACTCAACCAACTCCCTAGGCAGCCTCTTCCACATCCCAACAGCTCTTTCGGCAAAGAACTTTTTCCTAACATCTAATCTGAACCTATCCTGGCGCAGTTCAAGGCCATTTCCCCTTGTCCTATCACCTGTCACTTGGCTGACAAGACCATCTCCCACCTCTCTACAACCTCCTTTCAGGTAATTATAAGGCAGTGATAAGGTTTCCCCTCAGCCTCCTCTTCTCCAGACTAAGCAACCCCAGCTTCCTCAGCCACTCCTCATGAGCTTTGTTCTCCAGACCCTTCACCACCTGGTTGCCCTTCTCTCGACCTCCTCCAGGACCCTGATGTTCTTCTTGCAGTGAGTGGCCCAGAACTGAACGCAGTACTCGAGGCACGGCCTCACTAATACTGAATACAGGGACACAATCACCTCTCCAGACCTGCTGGCCATGCTGTTTCTGATGCAAGCCAGGATGCCCTTGGCTTTTTTGGCTACCTGGGCACACTGCTGGCTCATATTAGGTCTGGAGTCCACCAACATCCCCAGGCCCTTCTCTGCCTGACAGCTGTCCAGCCACTCTTCCCAGGCCTGTAGCACTGCACGGGGTTGTTATATCCCAGTTGCAGGACGTTGCACTTGGCCTTGTTGCACCTCATCCTGCTTGTCTCAGCCCATCGGTCAAGCCTGTTTAGGTCCCTTTGAAGATCCTCCCTATCCTCAAGCAGACCGACACTTCCTCCCAGCTTAGTGTCACCTGCCGACTTACCGAGGGAACACTCAATCCCCCCC
This sequence comes from Heliornis fulica, assembly GCA_013399135.1. Taxonomy (NCBI): domain Eukaryota; kingdom Metazoa; phylum Chordata; class Aves; order Gruiformes; family Heliornithidae; genus Heliornis; species Heliornis fulica. Next base: position 302,976 of record VXBZ01010002.1, on the reverse strand, counting down.
ATCCCGGCCGTTGATAGAGTTGTCGAACAGAAGAGGACCCCTGGGGTTTCTACGCTTGTTCAGCTCAGGGTGAGGAAGCGGCCCCACGCGACAGGGAAACAAAAGCACGGGAAGAGCAGCAGCTCCTCCGGGCCGCAGTTCCCGCCAACTCGGTGCCTGCCTGCCCCGCCCCGGACCTGGCGGACCCAATGGCGGACTCGCAGCACCACAACCCTCCGGGCCAGCCACACCGGAGAACGACTTCCCAGGCAGCTGAGCCCGCCGGTCGATAAAGCCTCCGGGACTGGCTCTGCGGCGCCGCCCCCGGGCTGCAGACCCGCCACCACTGCGGCCCAACGTCGCTTCCCCTCTTCCCGGAGGCGCTTCCGGGAGGGGGATAACGCATCAGCCCCACCAGACCGCGGCGGGCCGGCACCGGGACGCGGGTGGGGTGAGGTGAGCTCAGCTGGGCAGGTGGGCACTGTACGGTACCTGTGCAACGCCACGCTCCTCCCGCGCCCGGGCGCTTTTCCGTAGGTCCCGCGCGCCACCGTCACGCCAGCACTGCGCAAGCGCCGCGCCGCCGATTGGCCGCCGGCAGCTCCTCCTTTCCCCGCCGCCCGGCTCGGGACCGCCCCTTCGTTACCCTGTCCGGCCCCGCCCGCTCGCCGCGGGGTGAGGCGCCGCGCGCGCCCCCAACAGTCACCAGCGCGGAGGCTTCCCGTCGCTGTCGGGCGGGAGGGCGGTCGGTCTGTCTGTCTGTCTGGCCGCTGTCGGGCGGCTGCCGGCCCGTCCTGTCAGTGCATGCCCCGGGGCCCCACTGGTCTTCGGCCCGCCTGCCCGCAGAGTGAGCTTCCGCCCGCCCCCGGCTTCTGCCCCTTGCTCCCCGGCCTCCTTTAGCCGTTGCTGCGGCCGCATTTCCCAGCCCCTGTTACCAGCGAGCGTCTTACCCGCCCGCTTCCTGGCACTGAGGTGGGGTTTCTTGGCCCCTGCAACTCTCTCCAGTCCATAGCGCTGCCGCAGTTCCTCTCGGAGTCGCCAAGTCCCCTGTTGTCTCACTGCTTTACTAGATGTCCCTTGCATAGTCAACTATCACAAGTGGTTCCTGGCCACCTCTACCTGGACGCCACCATCTTGCCACTGCTAGTAAGTGCCCCAGGTCAGTCTGTTGCTCCCTCATCACCCCGTACTTAAGTTGTCCACTACCTTTCCTTGGTTTCCTTCTTGTCTAGTCTGCACCTGAACCTCATTTTCCTTCTTCTCCTCAGCTGCCTCCATTCACTCATCCCTGTGCTCCCTCTGTGTCACTTCTGATACCACACAGACCCTGATCCATGTATTCCCATGTATGTCAGGTATTGCTCCCATCTCTAAAGGCAAGAAATTCTCATCAAGCATGGGAAATAGTGTTTAATGTGTTTGAAATTCAAGCTGGGTATCGCTCTTTTCATTTACCAAAGGACCTTTATTGAGTGTGACAGTCACCACAGAATAGTGGCCAGGGAGAAAGTCCTAAATCCTGTGCCTGGCATAATTTAGCTAAAAATGCATACTGCTCAGAGCAGAGTCTAGGGCTTTTAAAAAATATTGTAGTTTTTGGATTGGCTCAGTTTGATTTGATTTCAAAGTACTCTTCCAGTTTTGCCTAGTTTTGGGGAGTAAATTAACAGCAGTGTGTGGAACTTCTATTTCTAACAAGAAAGTTGATATAAAAAGTTTTGTTGTTGCTACTAGAGCTTGCTGTGAAAACTCTCCTGTGATTAAAAATGCTTCATTTGCTCCTGTGTCTGTAAGAATCCCTCATTTCCTTCGTTAAATTCCTGTCTAATTAAAAAAAACAGTACATCATGGTTAAATAAAACTGTACCCAGGATAACCCTGATTTCCATATGCAGATTTATCTGCACTGACAGCCCCCTCTCCCTCTCTTAGTCTTTCTGTTTCCTCTCTTCCTCTTTTCTCTTCCCCTCTCTTTCTCTCCTGCTCTGTCTTTTTGTCTCTCTTTATGTCTGTTGCATTATGCCTGAATAATTTTCAGCCTTTTTTTTCTCTCCTCTTGCATACACATGCTAAAATAACTAGACAAAGATGCAAGGTGGTTGCTGCAGTCCCTGTCTCTAGGACAAAACCAAGAACGCTTGTGATTGCAATGCCATCTTTCCTTTTTTATTTTTTTTTTCTCAACCATGTTTGGTGATTAAACTTGCCCAGGATGGGGGAGAAAAAGAAGCTGGAAATGAAATAGGGTTGAGGAAAAATCCCGTTGCAGCAGCTGCAGCCAGTGGTGTCTGCTGCCAGATGTGCTAAGGTTCCTGGGGTCCTTGACACTAAAAGGCAGTATTAAAATATTTGGAGACAAAAGCTGCATCCTCAGTGATCATTTTCTTCATTTAACATGGCAGCAGGCGCTGTGTGGGGGAAAATCAACACGCTGGACGTTGGGACTTACCTCCTTTCTAGGATGAAAGGATGTTATCTATCCCGTGCCAAGAGGGAACTGAGGTAAGGGAGCTGATCCAGCTCCTGCTTTTTTCGTAGTATATTTCCTAAGCATCTTTTCTGAAAAAAAAAAACCAACCAAAACTATATATAGATATATGTATGTATTTGTCTATTTCTTTGTACATTTGTGTATTTGGTTTCAAGTCAGTAAGTGGTAATGTTTTTTTGTCTGTCAACCCAGAGAAAGTTAATTCACAATATATATTCAGATCTTGTTCAAAAGGGTCATTTTGTCGATTTTTTTCCAAATATGTTTTTCTTTTCAGAGAAGACTTCATCAGTGACATCATGATCGACTGCTGATAATAAAACCGATTTTCAAAGTCTTAAAAAAAAGGAGAACAAAACCAGTAACTTTGTGATAAGAAATTGTAGTGCGGATTCATATGCTGTATTTTTGGTTACACTGTAAATATTGGAAGTCTTATTAAAGCGATAGCGAGGATTTTTTATTATTATTTCTAGCACAGAAGCAATGAATACTGCATAATTAAGTACAGTATTTAATTTGGCTGTTGTGAAGCAAAAGAATAAGGTAATAATTTTTATTGTACTAATCAGACTCAAGATGTTCTCTGTGTTAATTGGGTTAAAAAAATTGCAGTACTTATTAGAAATTCTAATTTCACAATGCAGCACTGACAATAAGCTCAGCCAGTGAATTATTCACATCTTTAATTTGCTCTCTTAATGACAGTGTTCTGTAATCAGAGTGCAGAGACTGCTTCCTATGCATTATGTATGATTTTCAGGACTTAAATGCAGGACATTATGAAGCCTCTCAGTGGCTCAGTAATTAGTTTTCCACAAGACAGGGCTTAGATATTCACAGATAAAACTCTACAGTTGAGATAATGTTAAGGTGGTGACTCATGCTAACAAAAGCAGGGAAGTTCAAATTTAATGCTGAAACTGCTCTCCATTCTCCTTCATTGTGCATAGGTGCAGGGGGAGGGGAAGAAAGTCTTCAAAACTAGCCCGTCTTGGTGAGTACGCTGCGGACAGCTCAAGGGGGCAACCCGGGGGCTCATTTCACTTTGGAATAGTGTTTTTTGGCAACTTTATTGATCGGAGGGTGGAGGTGGAGTTTCGTTTTGTTCCTCTTTTTAAAGGCTATGGGGGAAAAAAAAACAAACAATAATGTACACACCCGCAGGGAGCAATTATCAGTAGGAGAGATTAAATGTATTTTGAAGGATTTTTATCTCAGTACAGGCGTTTGTAACTGACAAATTAGGATGTGTTGAATGGGAGCTACTTTGTCATGTGTAGAAACTTTGAGAACACCTGATGCTTGCTATATTGCTGTTTTACCTATTTCAGCAGTTATGATCTTTACTGTAGACACATTTTAGAAAACATTATTTTTCTAGCAGCTTAGTCCTCACCACCCAAAATGTGAATCATAATGCAGGTTTATACTTTTTTCCTTGGATCATTTACCTGGTGTTATGTCACATGGTTTAAATGTAGGGAATATGCATGGTTATGAAATTTTTCTACTCCTATATGCTGCTTATTAGAGTAAAACCCATGAATATTCAAGTTAAAAAATGTTACTTTTCCCATCCTTAGTTGCTAGTTTGACTGGCATTTGTGAGTCAAGTGTCCGTTTGTCCCCAGTTCTCGCATTGGAAGAGTCACACATTTTTTACTGGAAACAAAATATATGACTAGAGAAGATTATTCACTCACTTTGTGTTAACTCTCCAAAGACTACTCTGAAATACGCATTTTCTTGTGCAGTGTTTACAGGATTTCTACCAATACAAATATTAGGTTTAAGTTTAAAAGAAGTAAATATTCCAACTGCATATTCAAGTACAAGGTATGGGATTAAGAAAATTGAGTATGTCTAGTTTTATGAAGCAAAATATTTTAAAACTAATATCTTTTAAAATTTTTCACCAAAGACTACATTTGGAACTTAGTATTAGCAGCAGATGTTGCTAGTGTTGTCTGGCCTTAAGGCCATGGAACAAGTTACTAAGTCATTTCTCATAGATAAACAAGTACTATATATTGTGACCCAATTAGACATTATGTTTTGTATAGTCCAGTGCTGAAAGTAATTATTATTAACCTGCAGGTTAGATAAATGTAGCAAAGTGATCCATAGATATTGTATCAGAATCCAAGTAATTGATGAAGGAAGTGATAGACTCTTTTGCAGAATACTACTTTTTGTTCCAAGTCAAGATCCCACAGCAAGTGGTACTATGATAGGGTAATACAGTCACTACGTAGCTTCATTTCTTCATTCACTTCAGCACAGAATCATATGGTTGAAAAGGACTCCAAGGAGGTGTCCTGCCCACCCCTTCACTCGTCCTTTGAAGCCAGGATCAATAAAATCTGTCTTTTTCAATGAACGCTAGCCTGTCTTCATAAAGACTTGTTGTGATTACTTACTGTATTGCGTCCAGCCAAGGTCAATCCCAGTAATCTATTCTAACATTTCATAGAATCATAGACTGCTTTGGGTTGGAAGGGACCTTAAAAATCATCTAGTTCCAACCACCCTGCATTAGAAAGTTTTTCTTGATTTCTGATCTTAACTTGCTGAAAGTAAATTGCTTGAACCTATTACCTTCTGTGCTGTGGTTACAGGGAATTTGTACTGCAATTCCCCATTGCAGTAGAGTTTTACAAATTCAGGATTCTTAGTCGTGTTTTCACTGTGTTCTCTTAATCAATCCACATTTATTATTTTCTTCTTTATGGAAAAGAGAAAGAGGGCATTTTTTTCTTTCATTTCGTATCATTACTTTTGTTGCTCTCCTCTGGCCTCTCCCTATTTATTCCTTCTTGAAATGCACAGCTCCAGACTAAAGCATGATATTGCAGCTGCCATATAAATTCTCCGTTTCCATTTAATAAAAGGCAGTCTGTCACTTCTTTTGTTTTCTTAAGAAAACTTAACAATGTGACTTGCACATTATGGGTGCAATTACATCCTTACAATCTAGTGCCATATGAAAAGATGCAACATGTGTTTGAACATGTTTTTAATTCAAAGGTTTATGCTCCTTGTAGGAGTCTTCATGGGTATATTATTCAACAGGCTTAACTCTCATGATTAGTACCTGTGACTGACCTCATTAGTGATGTCATCTATGTCCAAATATGAGACATCTTTCGAAAATTAATATCTGAAGTGCTTAATCCTCAGAGGATTGTTTCAAGGTATGGAAGCAGTTTTGAAAAGTGAAAATTTTGGCCTGTACCCCTGTTGTAAAACAGCTTGGGTGGCCACAGTTGTTACAACCTGAACTTTTCCATGAAACCCCAGCCAGATTGGACAGTGAGTTTGAGGCACTGGAACATTGTAGTGGTGCGAAAACATTTTTCTGAAAGTAGCAGAGGTGTGTTAGTGGCAACTAGCAAAGTCCAGGGTTAACTGCCCCAAAGACTAACAGTATGTTTTAGTGAAGAAAAAAAAATAAATAAAAGGTTAACCCATTCTGACTAGCCTAGCAGATTCATTCTGCACATGAGCTGTGTATCTGGGAAAGAGCAAATGTTGCCTACTCAGTTTATTAAAGTAAAATAGAGGTCAATTCATTTTTAGCTCTGAGGAAGGAAGGGCCTGCTATTATTCCTAGGTCAGAGGAAGACAGTTCATAGTATCCTTGAGTTGTCATGGCATAGGAGAGCAATGTTTCTGAAGCCAAAATGGAAGAGTCATGTGTCTGAAGAATTGAAGATGACTTGTGATGTTTCCATGGGTCAGAGTTAATATAATCTGATCATGAAGACACAGTGGCTACCAAAGAAAATTTTAAGGACCTTATATGATTACACAGGCATGTATTTCCTATATTTGGAATGCAGTCCTTTTAACTGTCCTCTTACTGGTGTGTAATTTCCCATACTCAGGAATATTGCAAGTTTTTTTTTGAATGATTTGATTCATATTTCTGTATTCTTATATCAAAAGGCTAAGAAAATAGTTTTATCTCAGTGCAGTTTTTAGTGATATCTCCAATAAAATGTTAAGAAAAATCCAGGAATATATTTCCAGGAATAGTCTTTTATGATTTTATTTATATTGCTCCAGGCTCAAGTACCATTATAAATATTAGGTTCTGAAGTGGTATGATGAGTTAAGTATTTCCAAATGTATTCTCTTAATCTAGCCTAATAATGCAGTTCTTCTGTATGCATAATTCCCATGAAAACCAGTGATAGTACTACAGTTTAGAAAGAATAATGGATACATATGCCATGTATCTGCCTTTTGGGTCATTATTTTAACTTGATTGACAAAAGAAGCAAATATTCAGAGTGAAGAGTTATTGATAATATTTTGAATGCCAAATTTACCTGTTTCTCCACTGGAAGATATATGCCAAAGGCGTAACAGTAATCAGAATCTCTGATAGAAATCTCAAATGCATTTACATTTACTTATGGTTTCCATGAAATATTTCACGAGTAGATCATATTCATTCTAGTCAGTAAAATTCCATATAATTGATTTGATATTAAGAATTCCAACCTATATATATATACATACACACACACAGCTCTGTATATATTAAAGTAGAATAGCGATAAATATTCATACTATAAACTAGGTTTGGGCTTTTTTGCAAAGTCAAACTAGAAGTAGCATAATGTACTGTATGAGTTCACATACTCAATCTTCTATATAATGTAAATCCATAGAACTCTGCAGTTCCTACCTATCTCCATAGTAGGCCAATAAAAAAACAATAGTACAAAAGCATCTTGTTGCTTCCAATTGGCTTCAGTTCTGTCTCATCACCTGTAGCACACTATCTGTACCTACTCATGAGCTAGGAGTTGAGTAATTGACTCATTAGTTGACAACAGGTACACTACTGATGTCCTGAAGATCTCTTCCTGCTCTCTTTTTTTATTGTTTTCCTATAGTATCCCATTTCATGACTTTGTTTAGATTGCAAGGTCTCTGGTAAAAACCATGTTGGAGGTTGGGATTTTTTTGTGCTTGTAGAGTGCAAAACAGAGGGCTTTTAGGCTCTGTCTTAATACAGTGAATAATTCTGACAGCATAATGCATGCAGTTAATAGTTTTAACTGCTACCCTTTTAATTCTTAGTACCACAAACAGACTTTTCAACTCCTAACAACTTCTCTGCAATGGAATTACCTCTGGATCCTGGGGAGTTGACAGGTTAGAACAGTAGGAAACTGAGGAAGAAAGGTTCTGACTATAAATAAAGCAGAAATTATCCTCAAAATATTTCTGTTCAATGCTCTCTATTTATTGTCTTTGCTTCTCCTAATAATACTTAGTCAAAAAGATTCTAGGTCAAATAACAATTTTGCTGAAAGCTTTTTGGCTCCTGAGTGCCGATCATTGTTTCCGATGTGTGTGGTACACAGCAGTAATAAAGACTGTATGGCTGAAGGATTCAGCTGGATATCAGTCCAGCTGTAGAGGGGGTTTTGCCAGAAGGAATAGCATTTGGCTGAAACTGGCTGTGGTGGAGCAAAATAATTCAGTGAAAAAGAGACGTCAAAAAAATGGTGGTACAAAGAAGGGTCAGGATGTTGAAAGACAATGCAGCTTAGCAAGGAGATCCATGAAGGGTTTGTGGACAAGGAGGGACATAGAATGTGACTGAAATAAATATGACTCTATGATCTCTTGAGCATAAATGTGTGTAGGGTTTAGAATCAAGGTCAGGAGACTATAGAGAGAAAGCAACATCAATGTTCAAAGGGTGAGGGGGGGAAAGGTAGCACAGTCCTGTAAAGAAGCAGCACTTTTAAGATGCTAGGATACACACATTCTAGGTGTTGGGAGTTGGATTTCTGTCTATCAGCATGTTGGTGTGCTGTGTGTTGGTAGTATCAAGGGTGAAGGGATACTTGGGGAACTCAAAGGAACAACTGCAATCCAATATGAAACTCAGCAGGAAACTCCTGCTAAGCCATATCACAGACTTTTTGATGTAGAATTTTTAAAAATTGAGTATTTGCTTTATCACCTTTGCATGGATTTGTAGTGGACAGTATTTGCATGAAGGCAGTTAATTAGAAAATAGTATAATTCTGTGAGGCTAGTTGTCACTCTTCAACTCACACTGTCTTATGTTGGGAAACAAAGCTGGACTCGGGCTTTGCTAGTCAGCAGGGCTTTATCTCCTTGCTGGTCCAGAGGCTGTGAACTTAGCGCGTCACACAAGGGCACTAAGGTTTACACTTTGTGTCAAATAGATCTCTTAAGCAATTACGCTTTTGCCAGTGGAGTTTGAGAATGGGAATAATAGTTCAAGAAAGTGGATCTCCAATAAACTTAATCTGTGGTTTCCAAAAGTGTACTGGTTCGTCCACTCTTGTGTCATCTCAGTAGTATTCCTTTTTCATTTTTTCAGTGTTTTGATCTCTTTGCCTCATTATAACCTGCCAAAAATTACTTTTTGGTTGTTGTTGGATACTTAGCATGACTTCAAAGATTTTAAATTAAAAAATCTATTCATTTTTATTTTTCCTCTGATTTTATAGCAGTATTTATCTAATGGAAGAAGTAGTGCCGTATGTTTCCACGGTCTTCATTTAGCAACATAGAAAACATATGTAACTAGCAAAAAGAATGCAAGGGCCATGGCTCAAATTCAGTATCTTATTCTACATATCTTGTCTGTATGATTTCAGGAACTCAATTGCAACTCTCTTTATCAACTGTGTAACAGAATAGGATAACTTCCTACTTTTTGCGGAATCTGAAGTTCAGATCTCTTTGGACTGCATGACTTTTGATGCAGATGTTCTCTCTTAGTATGTCAAAGTACAGCAGTGACATCTAATTCTCTCCTCTTGTGGAGGCTCCTAGATAGCCTTGGACTGGAGCAAACGTGTAAATACAGGTTGCTATGGACAAGGGTGGAACATAACAAATGTTTCCAATGGTCAGTGAAAAGTTCTGTTGAGCAGCTATCTAGTGATATTCCTGAATGGAGATGGCGAAAGAGCTGATTTTTAGAATGAAACAGAAACAGTCTGTGGTCATTTAGTATACTGCCCGAGAAACATCTTTTGCACAAAACGTATTTTTATGACTGTAGTGTATTTCTAGATTTGTAGGGCAAATTTGTCAGAATACCAATTCTTAAAAGGAGTTACACATCGAGGTCTTCAAATTTGAATTATTTACTTTCCTTTTATTATTTAAGTCATCACTAGTGTGTTCATCTTTTGCACACTTTTCTTATGATGTCCATTTAGCCTAGAAGCTTTTCTTTATGCATTTAATTTTCATCAACTGTGATACCTGTTTTAGTGTGTGGGATGAGGCTGTCTGAACTGAGTGTCATAGAGCTACTTTTTAGCCCACTACACTAGAAACTTGTTTATAAAACTATTTCCTATTATTTTTGTTAGTTTTGTTTTGTGGTTAGTTTTTTCCCCCTCCCTAGGGTAAAGTGAATATTTAAGAAAAGAAGACCTTTTATTTAAAGGTCTTCCAAACCTTATTCCAAAACCTAATAGGAACCAGTGAAAACAAATGCTTTTAAAAATTATATAGAAATTGCAGGTTTTCGGAAGATGAAGTTAGCCAATACATTAAGACAACTGCATACAGATACCACTCTTCATCAGTTGATCTCAAAGCCTTTGCCAAATTAAATGAGCTTAACCTTCATTTTGCAGATGCCCTGGCTACCTAATTTGTAAAACATGAGTATAAAGTGATGTAATCTTTGTTTTGACAGCAATGACTTAAATAAGTGTAAGAGACATTCTGACTGCAGAGTTCGTAGTAACAAACTTTAGCATGACTGTACAAAGAAACTATTATGAAGCGTCTATCAAGGAGAAAAAAAAGAGGAGTTTTATTCCTGGTATTGGGTACCTAGCCTTCAAAGGCCTAGGTTTCTGTGATAACTGAAAATAGTGCTACTGTTATGATCCTATCTCTCAATGTCCATCTTATGATCTGAATATAAGTTGCACTGTCCTTTCTGCAGAGATAGGTTTTGTGAGATAGGTGGGTAATGATGATGTCTGATGACTAGATCTGAAATCTCCAGAGGCAAATTGCTTTCTGGCAAGACTGGACAGGAGGTTTGTCTGCCACTGGAGTAATTTTCCGCATTCTAAAATGCTTTATATTTTGTTCAGTCTGCAGCATTTTTACTAAACACACACACAGAATCTGCAAGGAATTACTTTTTTTTTTTTTAAGATTTCCCAGCTTTCTTGATGAGACTTTTGTACTGTAATTTTCCAGGTGTGTTTAAATGACTAAGAAGTGCATTAAACTGTCCTTGATGTTAGTCTGACATGTTAAGTTTAAGCTTGGAGCAATGGAAGTAGAGAACAGTGAGAATAAACTGTCAGGTGCCATACATCAAGCTTAAACTACAGAAATGATAATACATTATCAAGAAAACTGTATTGGAGAATGTGTCTCAGATTAAATAGTGGGCATAAGTAATGAATCATATCTAATTGCTTATTGTATATTCTAATAGATTTAACAGGACTTAAATATGGTAACTGCTATTTTTTAAAGCATGAAAATTGTACAGTGGTATTATATAACAGATTAGATCAAATAGTTTCAAGTAGGTAGATAAAAGCCATAAAATTGTGATACAATAATGTTTAGAGCTAACCACTTTTAGTCAGACTAATCCAGTAAAACAATACTCTGAAGATATAGTAATTTATACCCTGCTCAGATTGATGTGGATTTCATTATATGGCTATCCTGTGTGTACTAAATTAGAATAAACCCCTCTTCCAGTTCAACACTGAGTACAAATAGAAGCTGTATGTTCCAGGAGATTGGGGCAGCCAATCTTAGAGAAAGGACTGAGGTAATGGTTTTCTCATCACTATTCCTTTTGGGAAAAATGCATTTTCAAAGGTGTATTGAATGAATGCTATTTGTGTTTCAACAAGGGATGAACTGTAAGTAGCCCTTGCAACTCTGAGCATAGAGAGATCACTTTGCACTTTGACAGGAAAAGCTCCTGTTCTAGTGCATGAATAAAAGTGGTTCTTGGCAGAAAAAACCACCCCAAATCCTAAGATCTGATAATTTAAATTAATGACAAAATATATTGTTTTATTCCAGTGTGCTGGACAGCTGTTCACTGGAGCAGACATTTGAATAATCAGGTATTTGAGAGTAGATTCTTCCTACACTTACAGAAGGAAAAGAGATCTTTTTTTTTGGTTTGAGCGTCACAAAGACCAGAGGCAGTATTGTTTGTTGAAATGATGATAATTGTTTAAACCTCACTTGGAGAAGGCATTAGCCTATTTACATTGAATTTATTTGGTTTTAATGACAGGCATATCTTAAAACTTGCAGAAACAAACAAACAAAAAATCCATCAGAAAGCATATTGAGAAACTTGGAAAAGAAAATAAATGTCACTGCTCAACTGTCATTCTTTTTCGGTATTTACTAGTCGAGAACACCTCTATATGGCTCAGTAAAGCAGATGAACTACAAAGTTACCAGGTTAGTGGAACTGAATAGGTAGGAGAACTTAAGAGTAAAAATTTAGCAAAGGATTATAAAATAGATTTATTTTAGAAATTTTAAAAGGAAGCAGCTGATTATTTCCTTTCTATCTTTTCCATCTTCAAGTTATGAATATACTGTTTGAGATAAAGTGACCAAGCTTTTTGAACCTTTATTTCCTAGAAATAATTTCTTGCTTCAAAAGTTTAGAATTCACATTTCTGATTGCTTTTGAATATTTTGATCTTGATTTTTAGTATTTTGCTAAGTCATACTTTAGATATTCACAGGAAAGCAGGGAGCATTTTTAGATAAATGTTGCTAGTCATCTTTACTAATTGAATCTCTTGTATATTAGCACAGTGACACAGCCTTTTTGAAATCAATACCTTATCTTAATACTTCTCAGAGCCAGCCATTATTAGCACTAAAATCAGCTAGATATACCAGATAATCATAGCTATACAAAAGCCACCTATCTATTATAAATACACAGTATGACAATTAACCCATAAGATTTTTTCCTGACCTGAAAACATGGGTCAGTAAAGCTGATTATATCATATTCAAAGTGCCAAAATACCACCTAGGGTCTCAAAAATTATATCACTGAATTAGCATATTTTGTCCAAGCTGATCTGTTGTACATCTCAACAGACCAGTTAAATTGGACACAGGTTTGTGCTGCCACCATACTGCTGTCTACATCCACTTCCGAGGCTACCTTAATCCGAACAAGTTTGTGGGATATCTTCCCAGTACTCTGCTGCAAAGACAAAGTGCAGTCTCTCACTGTATTAGTTCTGAATAGTAGATTTTGGAAACTCCACATTCAAAATGTTTGCACTACTCAAACTATGGTTAGTTGGGGAGGCAAACTAGTCTTCTAATCTTCTAGTATTAATGCTGCTTATGAACTTACTCTTATACAGCTCAAATTTAAAAATTGTTAACAAATTAAATTGTTAGTACTTAGTAAGTCTTAGTATTATGCAATAGTGTGATAGGAGATTTTTTTCCCATTTAAGTTCTGCATTTTTGAGTTGCAGTAATATGAGAAGTAATATATTAATAACAGTGTTCTCCAACTGATGCTTTCAACATATATACCTGACTGTCTAATGTATTCCAGAGACATACAGTAAAAATTAGATAGCATTAAGTCTAATTCATAGGAATTTTCTTTATATTGATGCTTAAAACTCAGCACATATATGTTACTATGATCTTAATATTAAGTTGAATTTAGGTTACTGCATATAGTTACCTGGTGTGACCACTAAATCTTGTCTTCTCCTTAGTATCTGTTAAAACCTAGAGATAAAAAAGAGTGGCACTGAAATGCTGCCTTAATCTTTGGAGGTGTCTGATATGTTTTGGGAGAGGTACTCAGTGAACGCTCTCAACACAGCTGAGCAGCACTAAGTTCTGCATGCATAAAACCCTAAGTGTGATCACATGTCTTTCCTCCTGAAGCTGGTTTTAACTACCAGGTTGTTCAGTAGTCTGAGGGGTTGATTGGGTATGGGGAGCCAGCGGGTATTGAACTTTTTGGTACTGAGCCACTGTGCAGAAAGGAATGCCAGTTTCCATAGGGCAAGGGAGAATAAGAGTGAGAGTCTGGCTGCATGCCAGAGAGATGGAGAGAGGGGAAGGACTGCTTAGGGGACTGCTTGTATGCTTTGAATTACAGGTTTCTGGTTTAGGAAATAGTTCTGTAAGACTGTTCCTTATTTCCTATGGATTTGTATTTGTGAATTGATATTTTAATTGTTTTATACTGAGGCTGCAGTATAAAGTCACCCTTGTTAGACAAGAGAGAATTGAGTTGAAATAGAGACCTGGACTGAGAAGTAGATTGTGCACTGCTAAGTAAAAGTTGCATTCACTTCATTTTCTTTCAGCTAGTAGACACCCTATCCAGCTGCCTGCTGTCACAAAGTTTGTAGGAATATAATCTTTGAGCCCTTTTCCCTTGTATTTGACTTAGACTGAATTGGTTACTGGAAGTGATCAAAAGGAGCTGAGCAAGGCAACAATAATAATTTTTCAGGAAGCCATGTAAAAACAATAGTCTTTGGCCCAAGGAGATTTTTGTTCTCTCAGAGCCTATAAAATGCTGCTAAACTTAGTAAAGATAGAGTGTTTCTTTCATTTAGATTCATTTAAATATAGTCATTATTTCTTATTCATAGAAATCTGATCTATATCCTGAAGAATCAGGTCGGTTACCAGGCTTCTGTGAATAACAGCTTCTGATGGAAAGCTAATACTGCTGTTTCTTACTACTTTTACCCAAGAAAACTGTATTACACACCCTACATTCTTATTTCCTTGTTCTCTACTCTTCAAATCTCTATTATTTTATGTTGCATGGCATTCACTGCTGTATTCTTTTCTTAAATGCTTATTTTACAATGGATTATTCACTTTTCTAGCTCCAAATAATCCAATCCTTTCCTTCGATACTTCATAATCAATGGCAGAAAATGCAGAAATTATTGCAGGTAGACATTTTGTGTGCTTTTTAAAGACATAAGGTTTATTTCTTAATGCTTTAGAATTCTCAGTTAAAATTATGTCATTTCACATTATCTCCATGTCATCAATTTTCTTGATCTAGGAAAAGAGAACAAATTGGAATATGTCTAGGAGCATGAAGTGTTAAATAGTAAAAAGTTGACAGTTGGTAGTAGTATTTTGTTAGAATCATCTGTGATAACAACCCCTCTGGTACCTGTTATGAGTGTTCATGAATAGCCACTGAACTAACAAAACATCTGCTGCTTGGCTGAATTTAAATACCTGAATCTGATAACCTTGTGGAGAGATGTACCCGTCTCCTGGAATAGAAATTCACGTACCAGGTCCAGATCCACTGAGAAGAATGAGACTCCACACATCTAAAAATACATGTCTGTAGATCCAAATACAGAATAGGATTTTAAGTGTTGAGCACTGATTATTTTGGGCTGCTATGTTTTACATAGAAGTTTACAGTTCAGAGGTAAAGAATACCTTTAATGATACAGGTAAATATGCCGGTAGGGCCTACAATGTAGCCCTAAGCAAAAATGGATAATTTAAAATTGTATTCAGTGATACATTCACAGACAGTAAATGTATATTTTACAGTGAGCAATAAAATTTACATGCAAGACCTGTTCATATCCTAGGTTCCTCATATTTTCTAGAATTCTTCACCTAAGCAACACTTAAGAAAATATTCCTTTTACAGTGTCACAGGCAGTTAAAAGTGGTTTTGAGGAAGTATTTTATATGCTATATGTTGAAATTAATTTTCCAAGAAAAAAAAGAGCACTCTTAGATACTCGTACATTTTCTGTGATTATTCTTGCAATATATTTTCTTATGATTGTTGTCACTTGTCTTTGACTGAGCTTTTACTTTACTTCTGTTTATTCAATAAAGAAAAGACTATCATCTTCCTAGTTAGAGATCAAAATAATTCATGTTCAAGCTCTTGGCCAGTATACATTTGAAAAAATGATACTTTTATCTCTTCTATCGGGGAAAGTGGCTAATGTTTTCTTCTCAGGAAACCAAGTGGACTTACATTTTTTTCACCATTTTTTTTGTGTAAATGTAGTTTAGATTTTAATGGAGAGTTTTCCATTCTTTTCCATTTTATCATGCCTTTTAAATTTCCCATCTTTTTATTAGAAATCATTTTTGTTAAGAATGTTTTTCTTCACCCTAGCCCACATCAGAGTTTCAGGCTCTAAACCCCATGAGATAGTTTATTTGGATGGTACAACACTTGTAGAAACTCAAGCTGTGTGGCTCCACAGTAGGACCCTGACCAAAGAAATTTCTGTGCAGTTAGCACATGGGACAGTAAGCAGTCAAAGATCCTTTCCACTCATTTTACAGGCTGTTTATTTTCTCACCTCTAAGGTGCTGCTGCTTCTGAGGGTTGTGGCTTCCTAATCTCTTGGCTTGAACCTGCTCTGGGGTCATTTTTACTTAACAAGGCAAAAGTTCGGTGGAAATTCACCATATCTAGGTGAGGCTTCACAGCTTGTCATGTAAGGTTTCAGCAAATCTAGCAAGTTATGCTAAGATAGTTATGGCACTGATGCTAAGCTTGACAACTAATATTTCCTAACGTTTGGATGTTAAGGTTTAAGAAATAAAGTTGTATGCTTGCTATAATGACTCATTTTGCTTTTTGAGTGTTTTGCTAGGCTTGTGTTTGGTTCAGTAGCTCTTCCAGTCTGACTTCTTGCTGTGGGCTTGAAGATCAGATATATTGAGCAGTGGCAACCAGAAATCTTTCAAAGTCTCTTGAGATTTTACCTGTTTCAGATGCTTCAACGTTTAGAAACAAATAAACACTTTGCTCTGTCAGAGACTATTTTTTTAATCGAAAGGGCCAGTAATAAAAAAAAAGTTTGCAAAGTTTGAGCTTTCACTCTTGAGTATCATTAGCATGTGACACAACTCTAAAAATCCAATGAAATCTTTTGCATAGAAATAAATAATTCTGATTGAAGCATAGCTTTTAACTTCTCGGCAGTCTTAATATCATAACAGCCAAAACAGAGCAGACTCTAGACCTGATGTAGAAGTTTCCAGGGCTGCTTCTCAAATGTGTTTCACTATTTTTCTGAGAAACCTTAATACCCAAGTTTCTGTATTTGATACAGAGCGGTTGGAAAGTCAGTACTAGAGCTGGTAGGAGAAAGTATTTAAAGATCAACTTGTGCATTACTTGTAGCAGTTTTGTGACTGACCCAGAGTTACTGCTATGTTCTTGGAAAAAAAAAATAGCAAGACATCATTATTTCCAAGTGTATGTAAATACAGGAACACATGCTAAGTAGGCATGGTTGTGGGGATGTGTTCCTCTATAGTTGGTTACATTGTTGTGTTTTTGAGAGCACTGACTTCATTCAGTATCATGTTCTGCTTGTTTCATTGGCCCAGTGATAGCATTCCATGAATAACATTGTCTTTGCATGCTTTATTTGGAAAGGCTGAAGCTTTTCATGCCTTTTTTTTTTTTTGTATACTTAGCTCTAAATTTTGTGTGTGTCTGTGCTTGTGTGTTTATTCCTTTCTCTTTTCCTTGTCATAAGAATAGTTCTACTGCAATAAGTTTATATTTTTTTTCTTTTTCATTATATTATTTTCAGCATTTTATAGGATTCTTGGGTTATGATCTTATGAACCAGAAAATACTTCCTGATCATATGTTGCACTTCATTCTCAAACCCTCAGCTTTTAGGAGAAATGAGTTACATACTAAATATTTATTAGGTATATTGCTTGCTGTGTATGTAGCTGATGTAGCCGTCTCTTAGGTTATAATGAATGAAAAATACAGTATTCTGTACAAATACTAAAATGTAAAAATGGTATGCATGTCCATGAGGGGAAGATGGGTAATACCCCAGGCAATTACTATTTCAAACCTGAGTATGTGCATTTTTTTATTTGCATTGGTGGCTTCTTTGGGGCTTTCCTTCTTCAGATCAGAAATTCTAAAGGGCTGAGTAATAATAATACATAGTATGCCATTTTTCTGATATTAAATGATTTGACAAAATTCCCCACAAGCTGAGGAGTTTGACTGGTTTTTCCTTATCCATTAGGTGTCTCTCTTTAGCATATCATCAGTAGGTTTTGTACTGTAATTTGTTTTTGTGTTTTAAAGACGTTTTATGGTTTTTTTGCCATTATAAACACACTGTCTTTACATATACAACAGGTTGCATTTTTTTCTCCTAGAAGCTGTTTTGTAGATGTTCATACTCTGTCCCTTTACACATTTTTCCAAATCAGTTAAAATAGTGTCTGTGAGTTTCAGGTTTGACAGCAGTGAGGTTGCATCATCTTTCTTCATTCCCTAAGTAATCTCTGCCATAGATGTTCTGGAATTGAAAGATGAAAACTTACAACTTTCTATGCAAAAGAAAAAACAGTGTTTCATTTCAAATTCAGATTGAAACTTTATACATATATATGCTGGCTCTCATAGTTCCAGTACTTATTCTTAAATTCTTTTTTGTTGTTGTTGTTCTTGGGTTTTTTTTGGTGATAGAGACTCCCTCCTTATATGTCAGTTACTGCAGCCAACCAGACTTGCTTCATTTAGTAGCCTGAAGAAGTATTTACAAAAGAGTGCTCTCTCCCCGGGCAGTGGTAGATTTCATCCCGTATTCCTGGGAATAATGGAACACATGTCTCAAATAATGTGATCTGAAGTACAGTTTGAAAGTGAGTTTATAAAAATATTACTTAAGGCTGTTCTTTAAATGATATGGAGATATTAATAGAATTGTATCTTAATAAATATAGGGATCTTCTTAACACTGAATGATTAAGTTTGTTTGGGTTTAATCTGGATTAACTTCTTAAAAGTTTGCCTTGGTTCATACTAGGAGAAGTACAGTTTGGGTTTTTTTCTTATTTTTGTGATCAGTCTGTTTCACTTTTGATTGATCTCTGGTTGTGCCAATAAGGAGAGGAAGAAGAAAACCTTTAGTAGTATGTTAGCATTTAGTTTTTCATTCCATTATTGTATATATAGTTAAATGCATTTTTGTGTCTGGTATTTCATCCTTAAGTAATGGTATGTTTTTCAATTACATAATAGATGGGTAGCTAAGACTTCTTTCACAAGTTCAGACAGTTAATTGTTCTTCTTTTTCCTTTACTTTTTAATTTCTTATTTCAAGTGACCAAAATCAGAAGAATTTTCAAAGATTGAATTATAATTCATATTATAATGACATGCATTTTTAATACTCCTATCTGCACATCTTTCTACATCCTCAATGCCAGGAAGTTTTAATATAGGAATTGTAGGCTAATTGTGGCATGAAATAATAATTCCAACAAAAAAAAAGAAGTAATTCAAGATTATATTATAGATACTTCCTCCTATTATATATTTAATAATATATATGACCTACAAGTAAAATTACAGTAATCTCATGAATATCTTGATTAACGGAGAATTCTCTTAATTAAAGGAAAATTTGCAGATTTAGAACAAATCCTGTTACTTCTTGCTAAGAAGTTACAAAAAAGAGGAATTATTGCAAAAAAGCTCAACTGAATGACTTGCTAAACTGCCTTCACTATTTTATCTATAAGTATATCTCTGAAACTCAAAATATTGTGCATAAACAACACAACACAAAATGCAATCACAGACTTTCTTAGATGAGATTAAAAGAAAGGAAATAAGCATATGAAGAAGGGTTTGATTGTACATTTCTTCTGCTGTGCAGTTAAAAAATGGGTTGCCAGCAAGTGAAAGAGTTTGAGTCCCAGAATTGGACATCACAAAATGCAGAGCTCTTTGCACACAACAGCAATGAATTAAGTTTAATTCTGTTGCTTATATTTTTATTCTTTTAATTAATGCCAGGACTTCTTATGCTTAAAACTTTCTTTGACCCCCACATCAAAGGAAGCCAGAAAAAGCTCAATATTCTGATAGGCATAGTGTGTCATTATTCATTTTTCTGTCTGCCATTTGGGGAGATGTCTGCCATAGACATTACACTTGCTATTGCCTGGTAAGATGTGGAATGTGATGAAGAAACCTAAAATTTGGAGGATGGTCCCTCTTGTCTGTGGGGTTTGATAAAGTTTTGTGTTACCTATCTTTGCATTAAACCAAGAGAGTATATCAGCAGTTAATATTTATATGAAGATCATTATTTGCTTTGAATTCTGCTCTTAAGACTGGAACATCTAAAAGACAAAAAAAAAAAAAACCCAGAAAAACCCACCAAAAATACCTTATGAATAAAATTGTCATGTATGTAAAGAGGAACAGAAAGTACAAAACTGAGGTCAGTACTATTTTCATTTATCTCTTCTATTTTGACATTTTTATTAGTGAGCATGGCAATCAATAAAGACTAATTTCATTGGCAAGGATTAGAAAGTACATAGGAAGGAACACTCAGGATGTGTATAGTTGCTTTCAAGGGCACTTTGAGTAAAATATATTTATTGTAAAGTGAATTGAATGGTTCTTTTTGTCTAATTGGCTCATATATCAAACACTAATTCTTTAGAATACTCAATGTGCAAAATACCCGTTTGTGATATTGTATATACAAAAGGTATTTTGTTTATTTCAGATATTTTCATGCCCTTATAATGAATGCCTGTCTGGTAATCTAAACCCTTTCATAAAATCATAAATCATAATAAATGTAACTCAGAGTCTCAGTATAATACAGGAAGTGTCCTAATAACTCCTTGTTAATCAGTAATGTTCAGAAATTAAATACATTGCATGTGTATAATTTGTGCTGATGTTTCCCTGAAAGAAAAATGCAGGTTTCTATACTTGCTATAGGAGGTTAACTAATCAGCATCTGAGAAGTTAGATGTATTAATTCTGGAGATAAGAAAGTGGTTGCACATTGAATACCCAACAGCAGAAAACATTCAAATTTTGGCAGGAGAATAAAAAAAATTCCCCAAAGCTGAGAAGGAGCCAGATGTGCTTTCAGGCAAAGTGTCTGGGCCAACTGACCCTGAGCTATGTAAGGCCACCAGGAGGAAATGGTGACTGTAGTAATGAGAGGTAGTAGATGACTCTGTGCAACAGGTGTTGAGGACAACCATCTGCTAACCTGACCCATCAAATAGAGAAGTTTTCTTTTTGCCCAGGATCTGAATCCAGGACTTTGCCAAAGCTTGTCCAGACCTATGAATGTTACCTCCTGCTGTTCTTCCATGTGGGCACCAATAATACTGTCCGAGGCAATCTGTGGGGTGTCAAAACTGACTACAGAGCTCTGGAGGCTTGTAGAGAAGGAGTCTAAGGATACTGCATTTCAACACTTGTCTGTGGAGCTGCTGATGGCAGCACAGACTTGGTTTCTATGACCATGGGACTTTGCTTGAGGATCTGCATCTGGTTGGAAGAGATGGAGATCCACCCACATAAGTAGGGCAACAGTATCTGTGCCATCAGGCTGTCTGACCCAGTAAGGAGAGTATTCAACCAGCTACCCCGTGGAGGGTGAGTTACTGGCAGTCCTGTGAAGGAGTAATAGTCAGAGTTAACAGCAAAAAGCCTAGGGTGATGTGGATGAAGGTAGAAAAAAAAATCAACAAAGAAAGGCTTAAGTGGGGTCATCTCATGCATTTGTGTGTGAAAAAGGAAATGCCTATAAGGCACCATTATGAGGAAACCCCCCTGAGGGATGANTGGGCAGGCAGGTGTTCAGCCATCCCCAGGAAAGCAGGGCTCCACACATAATCATTACCTGGGAAGACAAACGCCATCACTCCAAGAGTTCTCCCCTTCTTTCTGCTTCCCCCAGCATTATATGCTGATCATGACACCATATGATATGGAATATCCCGTTGGTGTGTCCCAACTGTGTTGCCTCTCAACTCTTTGTGCACCCCCAGCAGCTCTGCTACTGGAGTGGGGTGAGGATCAGAGAAGGCCTTGGCTCTTTGCAAGCACTGCTCAGTAGTAACTGCACCATCCCTGTGTTACCAACACTGTTTCCAGCACAAATCCAAACACAGCCCCATAATACCTACTATGAAGAAAATTAACTTCACCACAGCCAAAGTCAACACAGTGGCCTTCTACAGCCAGCCTCATGGGCAATTTAACTACCATGATATTTATTGAAGGAACAGCACAGTGGAACACAAGCCAATCCTAGAGTTTCCTGAATAGTAACAGTGACATCTTCCTTATGAAGTAACAGAGGAGGAATGAGTAGAGGTGCTCTGCTGGCCCTCACACTCACAAAAAGAAGGCCTCTACGGGGCCCAGCTTGATCAGTGGGATTGACCAGATGACCTCCAGAAGTCCCTTCTAACCTCAAACATTCTGTGATTCTCTAAATTTAGCTTAAGTGGTATTTTACATTAAAATTAAGCATGTGTTTGCAGCAAACTGGGGACCCTAAAAGAAAAGTAACAGAAATATGAGGTTTAGTCAAAATTGTGGAGTTACAGGCATATATTTCCCTGAGTACTATGTAAGTAAGCAAAACTGCAAAAGCATCAAATTTAATACAAGCAAGACACTTTGGAGATACCATTGTTTCAGTCTTTGTTGTCTTTAATTCTTTTTTCCTCTCCTGTTTGTCTCATCATCTTTTTAATTCTTCCTGTTTTGTGTTTGTTTCTATTCCCTCACACACCACAGTAAGACTTTTTGTGAGTATATGATCAAATAACTCTGGACAATGGGATTCTGTTAGGCAGACTGACACTTTCCAATAAATTAAACAGTTTGTAGATATAACAAGCATACATTATATATAGTTATATATACTCTATATAGAATTATTACCACGAAAAGACTTAAAACCGGTTATATGTAGCCCAAAAAATATTGGCTAGTGTACATCAAAATTCTAAACATAGATCTTAGACTGAGCAGAGTTAAACATCACTTAAACCGTCTCTGTAAAACTTCATAGGAAGTTTATAATAGTGTGTTTAGTGTGGTGTCAGTTTTCATTAGGTGAGGTCTTCCTGTTGAGAGATGCATCTTTGTCACCAATTGTTCCTTAGCCAGAAAAAAAATAGATACCTTTTTACGAGTTTTAGAATTAATCACTGTGTGGCATTTAGCAGCAGAGAGGCAACATCACTCAATTTTTGTGAGTAACAGTAGGTTGATGTCGAATAGTTTATTTTGGGAAAATTCCGTCAGCATAGTCCACTGCTCTTGTGAAACTGATGATGTCGAATCTTCCATTTTTAATGCCCTAAAATCTGCTGCCACCAGAATTTCTTTTCTTAATGTCAAGGACTGCTTTGGCAGTGGGACAGGGGTCATATTGTGGATCTGAAGAAAAACAATTTTGGTGCCAAAAGAGATGAAACAATTGGTGCATAAGGTCAATTGATGTTCTTGCCAATTGCTTCATGGCATTAGACCCTTCTAAATCTAACTTTAAAAATCTTGCATCAAAAGATTGGAATACATTAATCTTGCCCTTTACTACTCAACAGAAAGGATGACTAGTTCAGTATATATTAAATTTCAAAATTTTTTCTCATTAAAAACAATCTTTTTTAAAATGGCATTTAAAAATATTTGTTAAAAATTCTTTGAACAAAGCCACGTTCTCCTTTTATGCCTTTCTAACCTGAGCTGAGAGATATTTATCAGTTTTGTTTTAATTTTCTCTATAAAAATGTAAAACGGGTTATTTTCTGTTAAAACATTGTGAAGAACAAATAAAATCCCATTGCTTTTAGTGTAATAGAAATACTAGAATCGTTTTTTTTTTCTTCCATTGTTTTATCTAGCAGTTGGTTGAAACAGCAAACAATAATGCCTATTTGCTTTGCTAAGATTTACTATTGCTGTCCTTGTGGTTGGTCACGTCTGGCTACTTTCTTCTCAAAACTCTCTAAACTGTTTTCTTCTAGATCCTGTTTCTTTCACAAACACTTCTGCTAAGACAATACTTAACTAAATTCTTCAAGCCTTGTGGGCCTAATAAGGGGCTTATACCAAATCTGTAGCACCATCTTAATTAATCTATTTTAGCTTAATATTTATTAATATCAGTGAGATTGAAGGTGGAAAGTTGGAGATAGATGTAATAAAATGTTATACTTTTTTAATACATTATAAGAATTGATAAAGAATTGTGTTCATATAAATATCCTCTGGAACACTGTTAAGGTCAGGTTTACAGGGAAGGTCTTCTCAGGACGCTAGTTTGACTCTCTGTTTACAAAAGAGAGATCCTATCTAACTAGCTTGATTGCCTTCTATGACAAGGTGACCCGCTTAGTGGACAAGGGAAAGGCTGTGGATGTAGTCTACTTGGACTTCAGTAAAGCCTTCAACACTGTTTCTCACAGCATTCTGCTCAAAGAACTGGTTAGCACTGGCCTGGACAGACAGACCCTCTGCTGGGTAAAAATCTGACTGCATGGCCAGGCCCAATGAGTGGCAGTCAATAGAGCCAAATCCAGCTGGAGGCTAGTCACAAGTGGTGACCTCTAGGGCTCAATCCTGGGTCCAGTCCTGTTCAACATCTTCATCAATGACCTGGATGAAGGGATTGAATGTTCCTTCAGTAAGTCCTTGTGTGACACTAAGATGTAAGGAAGTGTTGATCTGCTTGAGGGTAGGGAGGTTCTTCAAAGGGACCTAAGCAGGCTGGAGTGATGAGCTGAGACCAGCGGGATGAGGTTCAACAAGACCAAGTGCAGCATCCTGCAACTGGGACATAACAACCCCGTGCAGTGCTACAGGCCTGAGAAGAGTGGCTGGACATCTGTCAGGCGGAGAAGGATCTGGGTGTGTTGGTTGACTGACGACTGAATATGAGCCAGCAGTGTTCCCAGATAGCCAAGAAGACCAATGGCATCCTGGCTTGCATCAGAAACAGCATGGCCAGCAGGTCTGGAGAGGTGATTGTGTCCCTGTATTCAGTATTAGTGAGGCCGTGCCTCGAGTACTGCGTTCAGTTCTGGGCCACTCACTGCAAGAAGAACATCAAGGTCCTGGAGGAGGTCGAGAGAAGGGCAACCAGGTGGTGAAGGGTCTGGAGAACAAAGCTCATGAGGAGTGGCTGAGGAAGCTGGGGTTGCTTAGTCTGGAGGAGGCTGAGGGGAGACCTATCACTGCCTTATAATTACCTGAAAGGAGGTTGTAGAGAGGTGGGAGATGGTCTTGTCAGCCAAGTGACAGGTGATAGGACAAGGGGAAATGGCCTTAAACTGCACCAGGACAGGTTCAGATTAGATGTTAGGAAAAAGTTCTTCACTGAAAGAGCTGTTGGGATGTGGAAGAGGCTGCCTAGGGAGTTGGTTGAGTCACCATCCCTGGATGTTTTTAAAAGACAGGTAGATGAAGTGCTTAGGGATATGGTTTACTAGAAGACAGGTACGATCTTAAAGGTCTTTTCCAGCCTGGTCATTCTGTGGTTTTATGAAAATACTGTGCAAACACATGGAGTTGATTGTGCTCATATAAAAGGGGACCATACTACTAGTGATATTTTCAGTTGTTTTGATCGCTAGTTTATACTGCCAGAATATTCTCTGTGACTTTGCTTTCCTTAGTCACAGGCACAAAACTGAGCCAGAATCAAGCATTCATCTGGAAGTTGGCAATGGATTTTGTTAGTTTGCTCATTTCTTTTGATAAGAAGGGATTTGTCCCTTAGCATAATATATAGTTGACCTTGAGTTGTCTGGAATGTTGTTAAAGCTGAAGAAATGACTGACAAACAGCAATTATGGAGAAACATGTGGTTGTTGCTACCCTTATGCTCTCATAAGGTATTGTTACACATATAAGGTCAGACTGTGAAAGGTAACATTGTGGATGAAACAATGAAAAAGAAATGGCATTATTTTCAAACTCTTTATTCATGACTAAAGATATTTTCTATATGAATTGCCCTTTCTGTTACAGTGACCTCTACAGACATGATGATGAAAAATATTAACAAAATGCTAACAACTAACAGCTGGTATAAGAAGTTATTCACAAACACTGAACTAAAAGCAGACAAATAATTGCATGAGCCATTGTTGGCATCACAGCAAGTATAAAGTCAGATCTGGTTTTCAGATTTACTTGTATAAGGACTCCCTGCTGAAAACATGCACCAGATGTAGGATTTTCTCAAGGTTAAACGTGGTTATAGTGCACACACACATACAAACTGAAGACAGAGATTAAATCACAAAATAATGAGATCTTTTCAAAAGTTAGGATACTACTCTGATAATCCTCTTTACCTTTAAAATATGCTTGTGTTTTAAGTCTTTATACACTATGTTCATTAGAAAACTGCATTTAAGCTGATATTATGTCATTGAATTTGAAGGTCTGTCCATTTTATTGTACTACCTGCACAAAAATTAATTTCATGAAAAGGATCTACAGTTTTACTTCTGTGTGTCAGCAGTCAGAATTATCTTTTTTTTTTTTTTTGACTGACTCCTAACACATCCGAAATGAGATATTAATAATCACAGGAAGATATTAATGAAATGGAAACTGCTGTAAGAAAGTGAAATAGATATAAGTAACAATCTCTGCCTAATACTGAAAACATGTTAGGTTGAATTTATTGCTGTCAAAATCAGTGACTTCAGAACTTCAAAATCCTATAATGAAGTGAATTTCTAAAAAATATTTTATTCTGTCTCTAATATTATCGAGCAAATGTTTAACACAGGAGGAAAATAGTGGACTAGTTTAGGAAGAGGGTCTCTGAAGGCTGTGTCTAGCCTTGTGGTTTGTCTTGGTGCAATAAGAAATGTTTTGTGTGGATTGCCCAATAATATCCATTTGTCTTGTGCTGGTTCAAATCTCCAAATAGCTCAACGCACAAAGGTAAAATACCTTTCTGAGGAAACTAAATCAGAAGTCCTGATCCAAACACTTTTTTTTTTTTACATTAGACTCTCTTTTCTGTAGTGATTTCAGAGAAAATGTTGTAAGTAAAACCAAGTTAAAATTAGGTTATGCCAAGCCAGTATAAAATTCATGGAATGGTGATGGAACTGAATGCATAAACTGATTCAGGGTGATGCCACAAAGAGTTAATTTTCAAATTAATATGTTATACAGAGCAGATTCCACTGTATACTGTACTTTGTCCCAGCTTCAATCAGAAAGGGCTGAATGCTTTCCTCATTCAGAGTAACACCATATTGTGCTATCCAGAAGTTTTTCACAAGCCTCCCCCAAAACAGTGCTATGCCTTCAAGGCATAACTAGACCTCACTGGAAAGCTCTTCCTTTAAAAAATGCTCATTGAAAGATGCAGTTTCATTGAAATGGAAATGTACACAGTTTCATGGATTAAAAAGCCAGAAGGGAGTACTGTGATCATCTAGCCTGGCATACTGTACAACAGAGACCTCGTGGCTGTCTTAGTTTCTTCCCATTTGAACTAGGTCATGTCTTTCTAAAGATAAAAACCACTCTACCTTGCTTTTTCAAAAGCATACTACAAGGATGGGAGTATCTACCACAGTTTTGAATGAGGTACTCCTCATTGTTAATTATGCTGTTAATACTAAGTTTGTCTATCTTCAGTTTCTAGCCTCTGGGTCTTGTTATGCCTTTGCCTGTGAGATTGAAATGAAATTTATCTTATACACTTATCCATGTATATATTTCTATACTGTAGTCTAGTTATCCGTTATACTAAGGAGGTGAAATTTCTTGATTCTCTCACTTTAGGCCACTTTTTTGATTACTTTGATGTTTGCAGTATGAATATTTAGCTACTTACCAATGTTATTTTTTACTTTTGGATGCAGAAATTGGGTGTTTTATTTTAATAATAAGGTAGTTGATGCTAAGTAGTGTCTCTGTTCCATCCTGACATCCATGTTCACATTCTTTTTTGACTTGAGATTAAGAAAAGTTTGGAGCTATCCAGATGGTCTAAAACTGCAGGGAGTTCTTTGCCTGCAAATTGTACTGTAAGCTTTTAGATGTTTACAGCTCTATTGTCACCTCTGGTGACACTAAATCAGACTGTTGTATTCCTTCTTGATGCGAAGTCCTCTAGGCTACTCATTGTGGAGAAGTTGCGTTTTTTAAAAAAAACAGGGAGCTCTTTTTTTTTGTTTGTTTGTTTACTTAAATGTAGCCTTGGGTCTCTGCTTACCGCAAATCAGTCTGGGATTGGCTTATCCAAGCAGCCACCTCCTTCAGGATAAATAGAAAGAAATGAGGAAGACAGACAAATCTGATGATGTGGCAGTTGTGTTTCGGTATCCGTTCTGTGTGAGAGTTGAGTGGTTAGAGCATTCATCCCCGATGTGGGAGATCTCAGTTCACTTTTTTCCTTTGTCTCAGGAAAGACAAACTTATGTTTCCTGCTTTCCATGAGAATAGTTTTACCTCATGGACAGAGAGGTATTTTGCTGTCTGCCAGCATGAATATTTAAGTGTTTTATGTAAAGCTGAGTAGAGTTCAGCAGTGTACTTCAGAATTGCTCCTTTTGTTCCTTAACTGGGGCAAAGTATCACTTTGACCTAGGAGATCTGCCTGTCTGCAGTATCTTGGCCACAGAAGCAATTGTGGTGCAAGTTGTTAGGGTTTTTTTTTTTCTGTTTTCCTGATTGCTAGCAAAAAAAAAAAAAANAAAAAAAAAAAAAAAAAAAAATTCTAACATTTGTGTTCTTTATCTTGGTGAACAGTGGATAGCATTTAAAAAATGCTAGACCTTAAATAATTTATAGAATATGACTTAATGGCTTCTGAACTTATTTTGAAGTACAAATACAAACCATCTCTGAGAGGTTCCCTTGTAGCTTATGCAATAGTACAGATAGGCATTGAACTGAAGCTAGCAAAATAAAAAATTTATAATAAAGTTATGTATGCTGTGTCAAAATGTTACCTTTCTAAAAGACAGAATCGTGTGCCAATTAAAATAGTTCAGTCTTTGCAAAGAAACAATATTTCCCCTGGAAGAATTGGATAGTTATGGATATAGAACCACTAGTGTCACGGGCCTATTTTCATTTGTTTACAGATTGCCTAGTTTTGAGAATTTGAAACGAAATTTTACGTGCTGGTGTCTGCCTCAGCTAGCTTGTTACGGTCATTACAGCTAAAAAGACAGTCATTTTTCAGAACAGAGAAACAGAAATGAAGAAAGAGGAAAAAAAAGTTCATGCTATTTTCCATTTAAGTACTTTGTTACCCTTGTGCTTTGATGCGGGACTCTTCTACATTGTGGAAAGGATGTGGTTGCCCAGGTAAAAAGGCCTCTACCCAATGCTTGCACACTTTGTTCCTGCTTTCCCATTCACCTCCTTTACAGCGATCAGCCTTTGAAAAACTGGTTTGTATGCTTGGTGTATGTATACTCAGAAGTGACTTCCTGGATCTTAATTACTAATACTCTGACATTGCTAAGCATGTTTGATCCTCTCATAATTCATAATTGTAACAGATGGCAACTGAAACACTTCCTCCCTTTGCATCTCCTGCATCTAAGAAGAGCTTGTGGCATCAACCCCAGACACTCTGTTGTCTCATCCCTGCTAGCACTGTTCCTGACGAGCAAGTGAATGTGCTCCAGACTCAGAATATTTTGCCTTCGTGGTGCAGTTCTAAGCCAGAACAGCAATGGGGCCTTGGAATTGTGAGTTGCAATGCAATTCCTGTCAATTGGGCTGTTGCTACACCCAGCCTGGCTGCTAGCGCTTGAGTAGGCCTAAGCAAAAAAAAGTTGAAAGCAAAGTGTTTGCTGACGCTCAATACTTAAAAGAGAGAGAGAGAGACTGGAAATTGGATTATTAAATTGAAAGTAATTGAGAAAAGGATTCTTTTTGGAAGTTGGTTTTAGTCTGAGAAGGTGAAACTGAGAGAGGGATAAGAGTTTCATTTGCCTGTGCATCCACTTCACAAATGAATGTAGGAGGAACATGTTTTCTAGC
The DNA here is from genome assembly GCA_013399135.1 of Heliornis fulica. Classification (NCBI taxonomy): domain Eukaryota; kingdom Metazoa; phylum Chordata; class Aves; order Gruiformes; family Heliornithidae; genus Heliornis; species Heliornis fulica. The sequence continues at coordinate 273,607 of VXBZ01010002.1, read as the reverse complement.
AGGGTTTCACAGATACTTAAAGCGGCAGAGGACGAAACATCCAGAACCTTGCTTTCAATTTCAGGTTTTGGAGGAAAGTATCAGCCTGGCATGGACTTTTCTGCCCAGTCCATCTCAGTTTCTGTTGTATCTCCTGTTCCAGCTGTATATCACCTTGGCCATGATTCCTTCTCCCAGTGTCATCCAAACTTTTTATATCACTCACTTCTGTGGCTCCCCATTATGACCTGTTTCTCATCACGATCCACAGACCTGATCTCTTCAGGCACGCAGGCCTCCAGCTTAGTCAAATCTCCTTTCTGCTTTGCATACACAGTTCCAGATTCCCCATGTAGCCTCCCAGTCTCATTCATAATTGAAGAATCATAGAATGTGTTGGGTTGGAAGGAGGGGACCATTAAAGGTCATCTAGTTCAATCCCCCCTGCAGTAAGCAGGGACATCTTCACTAGATCAGGTTGCTCACAGACCCATCAATCCTGACCTTGAATATCTCCAGGGATGGGGCCTCCACCACTTCTCTGGACAACCTGTTCCAGTGATCCACCACCCTCGTAATGAAATTTTTTTTCTTAATATCCAACGTAAGTCTCCCCTTTTCTAGTTTAAAACAATTACCCCTTGTCCTATTACTATGTGACCTCATGAACAGTTCTTCCCCAGCTTTCGTACAGGCACCTTTCAGGTACTGGAAGGCCGCACTAAGGTCCTCATGGAGCCTTCTCTAAGCTGAGTAAGTCCAACTCTTTCAGCCTAGTCCAGTCTCACCTTTTTCTGAACTCTCAGTAAATCTCTCTTCCTACCCCCTTATGGCAGAGGCTTTTAGAACTAGTATGGATACTAAAATATAACGAGTCTTTCCCTCAGGTCTCTTGTTTCTTTTTTTCCAGTGCTTACCCAGCTAGTGTTAGGTTTCTTAACATCCTTTGCATCTTTGTCTGAACATTCTTTCTGAACTCCTTTTACTGTCATACATTTTTCCTTGACCAGACAGTCTTGAATTTCTCACTCCTTGACAGTTAAGTGAATACCAGTGCTTATTTCTAGATGACAGTCTGCGTAGTTTAGTATATGTACATAATCAATACAGGTCTCTGTTACAACTGTTTTTCAGCTTTGTTGGCCTGTTTGAGATGTAACCTTCTGCTTTCAGTGTTGCTCATTTTTGCTTTGAAGACTGAATTACCGTGTTTTCACACCACTTACTATCCGAGTATTCATAATTTTATTTATTTTTACATTTTTTTAGAGAATTGAGGAAGAAGAGTGATGTTATTGACATAAAATAAATCAGGATATGCACACTGAAAAAAAAATCAAAATTTGAACATAGTTTTTAGAGTATTCACACTGCTGTGTATTAAATTCTGTATGTTGAAAGCAGAACTCCTATGGATTACATTTGCAGCTGTGTTATCAGCATTTCTGCAAAAGATATTTAAGAAATTAGATGGGACAGGATAGGTCCCAAATAATGATGCCTTAGAAAACATGGTTTAAGTGCCTTGTCGATGTTATTAAGGCATGCAGCAGGAGGACACAATCCAGTTTTCCAGGGAAGCTATCACCTGTTTTGATCATGATACCTTCTTTTCAATTGTGCAGTTGTTTATTACACAATTTCCAGGTGCTGCAGCAAACGAAATAAAAATTCTACTTACAGTGGTGGTTTCCTATCAGAGCAGATTCATCTTGAGCGTTAAGTGAATCTGGAGTTTCCTTAGAAAGAGTAGTGGATGTTCATGAAGTACCACAGTGGTTTTATTCAAAGGTACAGGAATGCAGAATTACTTCTGGATTGTTGGATATAAATCTATTTTGAATCTTTGATATGCATTTCCACCAGCATTCTATTAATTTATCAAGACAATCATAATATATAAAATTAAATTTTTCATCCATAGCATATAACTAGTTCTCTGTTTTAAACATAAACTTTGAAAAAATATTAAGTGCTAACAGGACTTTAAAAAACATCTATGCAATAAGTACACAGAAGAGTGGGATGGTTCAATACAAATATAATTTGGATATAACCATCATAAAAAATCAGCTGCTGTAGCTTGCTGATTGGCAGGGCTTTGACAATAAACATTTATTACCTGACTATGGCATCAACAAGCATTTTTTGACATACAAAGTAAGCATATTTACTGGCTACCAAACTCTTATCAATGGAAATAGGTATAACTGACATTTGGGAATCTATAAACTCGATCCACCTCTTTCAACTTAAAAAGTAGGATTTAATAAGTAAGATATAGGTGCCTAGTGCTGTTTGAAATGTCCTACCACGTTTAAACTAGTCTCCTGCTGTTACTCCAGAAGGACTCAGATTTCCTCAAGTCTCATGTCTGTCAGCTCCAGGTCTCAGATATGCTAGGTGTTTGAAATGTCACTGGTTATGTTTTGAACTGCCGAGTCATAGTTCTATATTCAAGATGTACATTTTTTGAAGTAATTTGTACAGATTTGAGCAGTCTGGGAGTGATCCTTTCCCAGAATACCCTTCAAGGATTAAATGATTTGAAGTTCAGAAATCTCCTTAATTAAGGAGTTTTTTAATTAGGGATTTTTATTTTTAGTAGACCTGTAGATTTTTGTATCCCTGTTAACATTTTGATCATTTTTGAGTGAAATTTAACATCCATGATTCTGTGGCGAGAGGTATAGTTTAATGATGTTTGAACAATTTTCTTCTTTCTTGTTTACTTCAAAAACTCTTAGCCATTTTTCTTTATCCTTTCCTACTGCTTCTATTGGAAGATACAGTAAAAAATAATTTCCTGTTCACCTTCTTAATATCACTTCTGACTTTAGTGTGTTGATAACTTTTTTATAAGCTGAAAAATCCTGGTCATTATTTGTACATAGATTGTGTCAACTTTGATCCATTCTTTGTCCTTTTCTGTACTTTTTTCAGTTATTTGTTACTCTTTTTGAGGTAAGAAGGACCATCAAAATTATACACAGAATTCAAATTGGAGCTGTGCTATTAATTTATTCTGTGGCATTATGATTTTTTTATTCCTCTTGTGGTAATTTGCATTTTCTCTTTTCTTTTTTTGAATATTATTAAATGTATCTCAGGTATTTTCAGGGAATGGTATAACTCCAATGTTTTACTATTGAGTTATAATACTTCAGAGTGTCTGTAACTGTGGTGATAGACTTTTGGTCAATCAATTTATATTTGTCTATACTGAATTTTTGTCTGCTTCTTGATATCCTAAACAACCATTACCTTTACTATCAAAGTGAGCAAACTTTGTAATCTTTCAGCCTTCTTTCTGATCATTTATGAATCTGTTGAACAAAACAGGTCACAATACAGATCCTAGTGAGACTTTCCAGTTTTCACAGTGAAAACTGACAACATAGTCCTATACAGCTGTTTCTGGCAGGCTCTGCAATGGACCCACAGCTGGCCAAAGCTGAGTGCACCAGATAAGCCCCTTAAGAAAGGACAGAAGAGAGAGCCCACCTGTACCAGAGTGGAGAAAAAGAGTGAGAAAGAAGTAGTGGTAGAAAGGAACTTCTGTGGACTGACTGTGACCCACCACTTCATCCTCCTCTGTCTGCACTGCTCAAGGGTGCAGAGAAGTCTGGAGGGCACAAGTGAAGTTGAGCCGAAGAATGTGGGCAGGAAAGGTGTTTTTTTTGTGTTTATCTTTTTGTTTCCTACTACCTGAATTAGTAATTACATTTTTAGTCCAATGAAAAATAAATTAATTTCCCCCCAAATTGAGACTATTTTGACTGCAATGTTCATTAGTAAGCAATCTTCCTGTCTTTATCTCAACCCACATACTTTTTCATTCCTGGGTTATCTTCCTGTTTTCACCCCAGTCCTGCGGACTCTGTGTGGGATTTTGGCTGTTAGCCAAGATGAACCTACCTTTGCTTTATTATTCATTATTAATATATACAGGTAATTTTCTGAATTAAATTGCCTAGCAATTTTAATTTTTTTTTAAACAGTCTGATAAGCTACCTTGCTGAATGCAGACTAGAAATTTAAACAAACAAAAAAAATATCTCTGGTCTGTATATATGTTTCCTGGTTTAGTAAAGGTTTGTGAGGCATTGGTTTCTGTAAAAACGAAGTTCTTCTCTCTTATGTCACAGTTATTAATTTGTCCACTGATCTATTTTTTAGATTAGAGGTTTCGTAACATGCTAAGTTGTGTTATTCTTGAATAATTCAGAAACTTTTCACAAATCAATTTGTAGTTATGAAGTTAATGATTCTCTTGGTTGCTGGGGTATTTTTGTTGTAGTCTTCAAACTTTTGGTTTTCTTCACTGTATTTTTGCACAAACAATTAGTTTTGGGTTTGTTTTTTTTTTCTATTTTACTCATTTGAATGCAACTTCTTTTCTGAAAGATAACTTCCTGTATTATTGGGTTGGACTCCCTGACTGCACTGTATTAGTTAGAACTTTTTCTTGGGTTTTTTGGTGCTTTTTACTCGTAACATTAATTTGCTCTGACACCTGAATAGAAGGTCTTTAGCTTCCATAAATGACTGTGTGCATTCTACCCTTTCTGATAATGTCCTGCTTCTGACCAGGGCAGAGCTGACTTTCCTAAGCAACCAGTACAGGTGGGCTGAGTTGGCCGGGGCTGTTATCCTCACCACCTGATGTCAATCCAGCCCCTATAAAAAAAACCAAAAACAAAAGGGGGTGGTTGGGCAGGATGGCTTATTTAACTTCTTTTCCATATACCTTATTTTTATATAGTTTTTTGTTTTGAAATCAGTAACTTTTTGTTTCCTTGTTTGTCTCTGCAAAGCTGCTGAAACTAAATATAGGATAGCTGCCATCATAATGTATCTCCTAGAAAGTATTGCTGTGAGCTACATCCTTTGCACATGGTCAGCACAAGAATTATTTCTCCTTTTGGAGGTTTTGCTACTAGATGGTCTAATCATTTACAGGAACTAAAATTTAGGTGCTATAATTGCTCCCTAATGTGACAGACAGTTATCTACTGGAGATTAGATGAGGTGTTGACATCACTGCCTCTGCATGCTCAGCTCGTGCGTATTCCTGATTCACATAACTTCTTTATTTGATTTAACTTTAAAACTTTTCTGTCTTTTAACATTAGAACTCCACCAACACAACCAGTCTTTCCTACGTGCTTTGGTGGTAGTACTCACTGATCTTCTTCCATTCAGTTTTTAATATAGCTATAAAGTAAATTTTCTTTTTCGAATTTGTTTTAAATCCCTTATTTTTTACTCTTCCAGCATTTGCATAGAAACATACTGTTTCACTTTTATATTCTGTACTCTATTGTGATTGTTCTTCACTTCTTCATTTGAGTTTTACTCTTCTATCTCAGATTTTGCAGTTTTGGGAAGAAGTAGCGGTTTATGCAGAGTTTTTATGAAACAACTCTTGAAAGATGCATTATCCTGGATGCTTCTCTTGCTGGGGATGCAGCCCTTGTTGACTTTCCTGGTGGTAGTAGGTTTTTAAAGTTCAAGCAGTCTCCTTTTGTTTTGACTTTAGACAAAAGTTCTCTTATACAGGTTCTGTTTGTCTCCATTTCTCAAAATATCCTTATTCCTGATGTCATTTGTTCGTACATGTTTGGAGTTTTCCACTCCATCTGAGCCAATAACTGGTACTGAGAGCATTTCAGTGAGCACTACTATGTAGCTTCAGGTATTTAGTTTCCACTAGAACTGCGGGCATTTTCCCTTTGAATTGTTCTGCTCTTTTTTGAGTTCCTGAGGCTCTCTTGCCCTGCCAGTGGTGACTCCTCCTGGCTGGTCACTGTCCTCTTGCACTTGAGAGCCAGATCAAGTGGCACCTTTGAATGTCACAGACCTATTATCAAGCTCCCAAGTGGTTTTAATCTGACTAATATTACATTCCTTCCTCTAAAAAAAATTAAAAAATAAATTGTCTACCTCCAGATTACAGTTTGGGAAGACCACTTCTTATCTTACTTTATTTCTGCAGCTTACTAGTTATATGATAGCAAATTTTCAAAGTTGGGAGTAAGTTATCTATATAAAATGTATATATTAAAAATTATTGTCAATAGATGCTCTTGTTTGAACTGTGGTAAAATTTATATTTTGAGCAAATGCTTTTCCAAATAAGTCTGCAAACTGTGATAATTTTAATTGTATGAAATCTTAGATAACCCCATTCTAGTTATTTGATTAAAAGTGGCACACCTAGTATGCAGTTTTCTGGAATGAATGTCTATTCCTTATTTTTCCATACCCCTGCAAGGATTGGGACTCCCAATCTCAGCTTCACCTAGCTTCTGAGAAGCAGATATAAATGAAGTCTGTCATGTATCTAGAACACTGGAACTTTTGTGGGAGGCATCAGATGTAGGGCACAAAACTGACCTAAACCCATCATCTTTCCCCTATTTTCATTTCTGTCACTCTGAGATATTTATAGGTTTGAGTAACACATGGCCGGGGCTGTTATCCTCACCACCTGCTGCTATTCCATCATTTATGATGTTCATCCCCATCAAGCTCACATTTTTATGCACTGTTCTTTACAATTAATTTGTTTAACAACAATAGTTTGAATTCTTGGTTAATTTAAAAATATTGTCCCTTAATAATGTAAGTAAAAGTTCCTTATTATATATTAACATTTTGTCTGACCAAATCTGTATTACTAAGGATGATAAAACATGACAATTTTCCAAACATGGCTACTGATACTACATTAACATTTTTTACCTTGATTCTCATGTAGTAGAATCTTCTTAAAGTATTATACATGAAAATGAAACAATATTTCCAATTACCAAGCCATAACAGAAACTACAACATTTCAACAAAAAGGTATTAGTAGAAATTAAAACTTTCTATAATATTTGATATATGAAGATAGGGATACGGTGAAGGTAAATGGCACATTATGATGTTGATAGTGAACACCAGTTAATACCTGTCATCTGTGGGAAATAGGCATCGAGTTTATAATACAAACAGGAATTTTGCCATTTTACACTCCATTACATTACTTCCAAATGCATTGCACTGATACTTCCATAGCAATCATCCCAGGGAATGACAACATGCATGTGGAGTTCTGGTGTATGTGATACCTTCAGGGGCATGTATGGATCCAGCAAAATGGAAAATTTTAGAAGGAAACTTTATGTGCACAGTCATAAAAATAGAGTGCTCTAGCAGGGGAAAACTAGGCTAAACGGGCAACTGCTTTTATAAAATCCTGTGAAATGTGGCCTATGACAATACTTCTGTCTTCATCTTTTGCATCGATCTAGGTGGTGCATACTGTTTTGTAGATAAGAGCAGAAATGTGATTGTACTGTCACTGAGATACCGTTTCATTTTGTTGTTGCTGGTATATGGTACTGTAGTGCAGGAGTACTGCATTAACTTAAAAGGGAGGGTGAGTCTTACTTCTTAGAAGAAAATATTGCTAAAGTAATTATATTTAAGTATCTTTCTTTCTTTTTTTCATTTAAAAACATAGACTATTAAGTTGACAAGTTCAATTATACCATCCTTAGACTGTTGCTTCATGAAACATAAAGACAGTTTTATTTGATGTAACGTATAGTCTGACTGTTTCTTTAATGCTTGTTCCCTTTTTGTGCATCTGTTGTTTGGGTTATGGTAGAGTAAGCATTAGAAAAATGACCAGTATATCTCTTTTTTTTTTTCTTTTTTCTTTTTTAAGATATGAATCTGTGAAAGTGAGAAGTATTGCAAAGTGAGTGTAAACATTTATTTAACAGCACCATTATTTATAACTTTTTCACAGTGCCGTTGAAATATATACATCTACATTTATATGCACCAATCAATAAACACAGTATGGACAAGGTAAAAAATTGTATTTTCACTCTGATAGACTCCCCTCATTATATTATAATGTCTTTAAAGTAAGTCACATGTTAGATCTAAACTACTTGACAGGTAGCCATTTTAAAGACATTTATGAATATAATCAATGTAATTTGCAATAGTTATATTTCTAATAACCAATTTGCTGACTTCATGTTCTTGTCAAGATAATTTATACATATACACCATATGTTCTGTGAATTTTTTCTTTGCCCAGGTGAGCATTTAATCTTCCTTTCTCCCTAAAGGAATTATCCACATCCCTGAAATCAGAGGATCCTCCACTTATTTTTCCCTTCTGTCAGACCTTCCAGCCTTCAGACCTAAAGTCATAATGATCATCTTTTCAGCAGAGGGCAGCATATGGTGTTCTCAGAGTCCATCAATTCCACTGTTTAATTGGGTGTAGAAATCACTGTTGAGCTAAAGGTGATTTTGAAGCACTTCCAACTCTGCATGACTTTTAGGCAAAATTCAGATTTTGGTTTCCATTCTGGTTTTATAGACTATTTCTCAGGGGAATGATCTGTAGTAATGATTCTTAAAAAACAACAAAAGTTAGGTGGGTTTTTTATTGTTACAGGAAAGCAATACTTCTCTAGTTGGAGTTTTCTTACTAACTATAGTAAAGTTTGTAGAAAAGATTACTCCAGTAAATTGAATAGTGCTAAAAAGTTGCATGTAAACCTACTAGGGCAAGAAAGGCTTGGCAAACCATTTGCTATTGGGTATCAGACAGCCTAAAACTCTGAGGTACTAATTCTGTTTTACAGTTATTTTCAAAAAAGAAGCAGGTTGTTTTTAACACACTTTCTCCTTTGCATTTCATTTAGAAAGAGCTTACACCCATGTTTTATTATTCACATTCTGATTTTTATGTAGCTAATTTTCTAAATTATAGACGAATGATACAGTTCATGTACCGAGTAATCACCTAAGTCCTGGAGAAGCTTCAGAATGATCCTCACCTTTCTGAATTTTTTTTAATCATGTTTTCAAGTGTTCTATATATTTAATCCCTGTTTATCGATCAGGAGAGGTGCAATTTATGTTTCTAGTGTGGTATGTTTAAATATCTTTTTTTTTGATCAACTAGTTAGAAGAGGTTCATTATTAGTCTTAGGATATGACTTTATTGCTTTGCTTATTAGATGTAAAAAAGGGTCTTCCACAGAATGTCCTATGAGATGATATTACTCAAACTGATGATGGTGCTAACATAAATTTGCTATTTTTTCTTTCTTTTTTTTATAAGTAACAATGATTTCTGCTTTACATAAATTCAGAAGTTCCCAAAATTACATTTGATTCTTTTTTCATGCTGCAGAGGCTTATTAATAGGTTAAGAAGTTTTAGTTTGGGTTGGAAAAGACCTTTGAAGGTTATCTCATCCAACCCCTCCTTGCAGTGAGCAGGGACAGCATCAACTAGTTCAGGTTATTCAGAGCCCCATCGAACCTGATCTTGAACATTTCCAGGGATGGGGCATATACACAGAATTGAATGGAATGATTAATTCTTTTCACCTTGGTGGCGGAATAAAATAAGGTAAATCTTTTAAGAACTGCTTCAGACTTTTTGTTTGCTAACTTTGGGGCAATATATTGCGTTAGTCTTCTTGAAGTTCTGTTTTGGTGTTAGTTGAAATGCCTGCTGTTTTTCACAGAAGGGGAGAAAATTTGTAGATGGACTACCTTTTAATAAAACTTAATGCCAAGATGTTGATTGACAGTGACAATGAAACCTTGAAAAAGGTTTGGATTAGATTGCAGTGTTCGAAGGGGTTAGATAGGAGTTGGTTGGTCTAACAGCAAGAGGATTTTATTCTAAGTGCTTAAGTTGTTCATCTTAGACTAGTCACGAAGACTGGGTGGTTTCACTAAAAATATACCTGTTGGATGTGATAGTTAAGTGTCTCATGAAGCTACTCCCTAGACCATTAAAAAAAAAGAGTATGACTCAGTCATTTAAGTGCTTTCTCATTGTTACAGTAATCATTGTTTGTACAGTTCCACAATGTTTCTTTCTTTTTTCATACCTATATATACTTTCAGGTGTATATATATATTAAATGTGTAACGTTAATTTATCTGGATCCCCTTTTTCAATTTTGTTTCTTGTTTTTTATGTTACAAAGGACCATAGTCAAAGGAGAAGCTGTTCTCCCAGATCTCCTTATCCTTTCCATAAGATTTTTTTCAGCCATATTACTGACTAGCTATGAAGCACACAGAAGTGAGCAGACAGCCTATGTAATTTAGAACTCTTAATTTATCTATTATATCATCCATTGAGTGATAGCATAATTTGGGCAATTTTAAGTGTGGGATAACCACCCGGTGAGCGGTTAAATCTCTACAGTGTAGAATGTGTGAGATGCAGTTTAGCAGCTGGAATTTACTCTCCTAAAAAGTCCTGAAATGATCTCTTGGAGGACATCAGTTTGGAATGTTTCCTGAGAACAACCAGCGTTTGCAGTACTTCAGTAAAATCTTGGAGCCTTCAAACTATTATTTTATGATGTTTGAAGTGGTTACGCCTCTGCATACGCTAGGAAAATGTTCTCTGAAAGCAGGTGGTTTGAGCCATTCCTCATCTTTCCCTACACTGAGGTCAATATGGATTCTAGAAGTCTTTTAGAACAAGCTCAGGAGTTTATTGAAGTTGTGCTGCGTAAAATATTGTCTCAAGATTTTTTCCGAGTTATCTCTCTCAATTATTTTCAGAGCAGAGAGAAGCAAGCTTAATACCAGGAATAGTGTTTCCATTTTCTGTAGTGGTCCTAACACCATCGTAGTTAAATAACTGTCAGCTGTCATTTAAGACTGCTTTAAGGTTATTTCGCAGTATTCCAACACTTGAGGACAGCCTAAGTGGGGACTTTGCATTAGTTTTGTTTCTGGGAGTGAACGCTTTTAGCAATTAAAGAGAACCTTGAAGTGGGATAGCTATCTGAGCCATATTGAATTTTGAATTCCAGCTTGCATAGCAGTGTTACATTTGCTTTAATCCAGAACAGCCACTTCATCTCTGACCTCTCAACCCTGCTGCTCAAGGGAAACATACAAAATGCCTTCAAAAGATAATTCTGGAACTAAAATTCATAACTCTACTGGGCCCTAAAAACCATGGACTCAACAGAGACATTGGTTTTATGGCACATTATATTTTTTGCCACCCCAGGATAACCTTTCCATGCTGCACAGACAATAAATTACTTGTGTGTCTCTTGCTCTCTCTCTATGTCCCATAGGAGCAAACAAATGTATTGTCTTTCCCTTTCTAATATTTCCCCGCCCCATATTTATGAACTCTCTTATCTTTTAGTTAATTGAATTGGCAAGTTTGATCAAATTAAAGTCAGAGCAGTTGCTCTCGCCTTCTATTTAATTTGGAAGATTTCTGATTCTACTTTCTGTTTCAGAATTTTTATAATAGTTTGGGCTTTTAATAAATAGTTAGGCCAGTCCAGTCTCCTGGGTTGCTGTGATTTTTTTTTTCTCTTTTAAAATATTTTCTATTTATTATTTTTAAGTTATTGTGTATGTGGTTTGTAAAACAAGAGATCGATCTGACTGAGGAGTGGTATAATAGTCTTGTTCCTTATTTTCTAATAAAAAAATGGCAGCAACTAAAAGAACAAAATGCACTTGATAATAAATGTCCCTCTTTTCAAGAATAAGCACTAGCTACAGAATTTGCTAATTTTGGAAGTTTCTTTATGCTCAGTGATGTCCTCTGAAACTGTTGTAAACTCCAAGCCATATCAGTAACTGAACTCTCTTCAGTTTCTAGTATGGTTGACATTACTTTGATAAAGCTGAAAAATGCTGAAATGTTGACAGTTTCTAAGATAATCCTTTAAAAAGTTGTTGCCAGTACCAATACATTTTAAAAGCAAAAAACCCCAACATTGCTCAGAAAAAAATGCAATAAAATGATGTGTGCATTATTACATACTCTTCACATCAGTGATTCTTAAGTGAAAAAAACCAAAAATCAACAGCACACACTGTCTCTGCAGGTCTGCGACATCACAGGAGATGCCTCTGAATACACCCTCATGGTTTGGTGCTTATTCTTAGCTGGGAGAAATAATGCCATAAATTCGGATCTTGCCTCTGTCTCGGGCGTTATAAAACTTCAGTAAAATAAATGAAAGAAACAAAGAAGGTACAGTACCTGGACTCATGACATTATGACATACCGTCTGAGTAGACAACACGAATAGCCTGCAGCATAGATCAACTTTAACTGTGGTCTTGTCACATTTCATAAACCGGAGCAAAACTGGGCTTGGTCAGCATATGATACAAAGCCTGTAAGTAAACTGTTCATAGTACAGAATGTGGCATAAGTAGTTCAGCTCATTTGTAGTGTTTTCTCAAAAACTAAAGAATGTCTCGCTACAATTAAAGGGGACCATTTCTTTTCAGTGGAAGTTTGGTTTTGGGAGATAATAGCTGGGGTGAAACTACACCTATTTTGGTTTGCTTCAGCATCATGTCTTGAAGGGATCAGATTACTGTACCTGGGAAAAACTCTTTAAATTGTTTCCTTTACTTTTGAAGGTTTGTTTGAGTAGGCTTCCAAACTCCATTTTCTAGGCTGGATTTGGAATTTCTTGGAGAGTAAGAATCCCTTCAATTGGTATTTTTGTGGAAAGGAAAATTATTAAATGTGTAACTCTTCTGTGAAAGTATACATTTTCAGGATTACCATCTGTTTTCAGAAAGAGACATCTACAGATTTACTGATTGTTTGTCAATCAAGTGTTTTTCTAAGTATCATCTTGATGTTACATATGGTGAATTTTATATTGGTGGTTGAAACTTCCTAATGTATATATGAATAGCAGAGGCTTTCAGTGATTATTGCTTTTTATATTGTTTCCCATTTAATCTCCTAGCATTTTGTTTTCAAGTTCTAGTAACAGTTAGCATAAGCCATTATATAAGAAATGTATCTCAAACATGTTTGCATTGTGTTATCTGTAGATATTATTATTATTATTA
>VXBZ01010002.1:178702-260716 GCA_013399135.1 Heliornis fulica | reverse complement strand
AAATTGATTGATGGTCAAAAAATTAATCTGCAGAGTGATTCCATTCAGGTCAGGTCAAATTTGCCAAACCTATCAGCTTGAAAAAATGAGGAAGTCCTGCAGATCACTAATACTAGAAAAATAGTTTTATTTGAAAAGCAGTAAAATGAATGTCAAGGAATATAGTATCAGAGGAGAGAAGTATCTCCAAAGCACTTTTACCAATACTGCAGTGGTGTCAGTCCCTTACTGAAAAAATATGGGAAAAGCATTTCCCTTATGTCTCTCTGTGGGGGTTTGAACCTATATTTTTCTTTTCCTAAAAGATCTCTGGCATTCTGGGCAGACTGATTTAGATCTTTTGTTTTGGAAATGTTTTATTCTGTGTTAAATATACAGGGTGGGTCTATGTTATAAGTTTGTCTTTTGTTGTTTTAGTTTATTTTCTAATTGTCTCTGTAGCCCCAATTCCTCTGTACAATCCTCAGCTCTTGGTTTGCTTTAAATATGGGCCTATAAAACTACATTTTCCAAAGCTAACTTTAGAGTAGACTGAGCTGTAATGGTTGTTTTTTGTTTGTTTTGTGTTTGTTTTTGTTTTTGTCGTTGTTGTTGTTTTTGTTTTTGTTGTTGTTGTTGTTGTTTTTCCTGAATTTAATCACCATATAAGTAAAGAGCTGATGCAAAGTAGACCTGCATTAGCAGAAGAAACACCAAGCCAAATAACCTTTAGCCTCATGCATTGCCTTGGACAATAGTTGATTGAATTTTTATCTTCTTACAGGTAGGAGCTGAAATGTAATCTTACATAGTCTTCATGGCTTCCTTACTGGGCTTCATTTCATAGGTCTGTAATCTGATTGTTTAGCTAGACAACAGGAATATACTGCAGTTGCCACTACCTCAATCCTTGGTGTTCCAAAGAACACCTTGTGGAAAACCAGTAATGACCTGACTACATATTTAACTAAGGTTTGAAGAGGAACTTTAGAAATTCAGACTGCATTTGTCTGTCTAAAAAAAGCTCCCACCTCTGTGAGGCTCTGTCTACGCTTCAGATTGCAATCATAATCCAGGAACACTCTTTAATTAGTAGGGATTCCATGCGATAGGCTTTATTAGGCCCTTTCAGAAGCATCTAGCTGGTAGGATCTCATTCAAGATCTGATGTTTATCTTTAATTGTACAGGCACCTTAAGTATATTTCTTTCAGTCTGGCAGTGTTTCTTAAAGATCATATGTTTATATTATTATGGGCTTCAAACTAGGAGATAAACTGCTTTTTTTCTATTGCACCTTAATTTGCACCTAATTTTAAAAAGAGCTCTTACTGGGTGGGGGCTGGAATTGAGTCACTGGTGGTTTGTGTTAATTCTTGGACTCCCAAAATGGATGCAATTGAAAGCATGGCTTAGGAAAGGCAGATGTATGTCTTCAAAGATTGGATCGGTTCAGTAGTTTATTTCTACATATTTGTATGATCCTACTGATAAATGCATATTTAACTGCTATTTTAAGAGAGTTTCTGAATAATAATGGCTGCAAACAATGCAAGCATATAAATGAGCATGACCATCTATAACATGCAAAATTAAATTGTCCCATCCATTTCAAAATTAATTTTTAAATTGTGTTATTGTACAGACCTCCACAGATGCATAATGTAGATGGAAAAGTTAGCTGGATTTCTACCACTGTTTGCACCTAACAGCACATCTATTTAAAAGACACCCCTGTTGTTTCATCACAGATGAAACACCAGGATATCACTCAGGAGGACTTTTGTTACTTGCTACCATCGTATTTTTAAAGGCAGAATCTCATGCCTAGGAGTTAGCATGTACAGATTCAGTTTTTAGCCAGGTATTAATATTGCCTAATTAAGATACCTGTAGTATTTCTCCTAATCTTGACTTTGTCATCTTTCTATCATTCATTTTGCTAGGCAATACATAATTAGATGGAAAGACTCTCTTTTAAACTGATGTTTGATAAAATACATTACAGAAGGACTGAGGAGAGATATACAGATATTAAGATTAGTGGTTGTTATTAAAATTACTGTACATTCAAGTAGCAATTTTCCAATTTGATATCAAGCACTGAAATTTTTAGGAGATTGCTGTTTGACCTTCAAGTCTAGTGAACAGCTTGACATTAGCAAATCACTGAATAATACTAGTGAAACTAATGTAATAAACCAGAAACAGATAAAGGAAATAATTACTTAACTAAAGCTGCAAAATAGCGTCCATTTTTATTTTTGAATTTGTATGAATAAAACCGTATAGCATAATATCACCTTGCTTATAGATACTGTCAAGCAGCATAATGCTCTTAGCTTCCCAAAATAATGTTTCGTTTTGCTTTTTCTTTTTAGTTTAATTTTGCAACTAAATAAAAGACTGTAAGATTATTTTTTTTTCTTTTTAACCAAAGTAGGGGAAAATAAAATACAGCTACCTCTGGGTAAGTTCATACCATGAACAACAACAACAAAAGAAGATGCTTACACTTTCATCCCTTGTGGATTTCTTTTTAATATTTCAGAGCAATGAACATATGGCTGTTACTGTCAGCACTGGTGTGTTTGCGGCGATGCCTATCAACATCCACCAGAGAGCAGGGCAGCTCCAAAACCCACATCTTTTTTGCTGTGGAAATTGATGGAGACAGCAACACAGCCAGCTTCTTGGCCAAACAACATGGAATGCAGTTCATTTCAAAGGTCAGCGCATATTTAAACTTGCTTCATTACTCCCACCTTTATGCTTGAGATTTTCATTTTTTTAAAATCAGTTTACCTAGAGGTTCCTTTAGAGACAGAAAAATGAAAGTGCTGAATCCTATTTTCATTTGGGGATATCAAGCTTTTTATCAAATTATAGAGGTGGCGTTTCAGAATATTTCATATCTGATCAGAAGGAAAATCCAAAAATAATTTTCTCTTTATTCAGGAGTCTTTCAGGCACTGGGACTGTTTTATTTATTACTTAATATTGTGCTCCAGTCAATCATTTTGAATTCAGACAGGAAAATGGAATTTCTATTTTTAAAAGGGAAAAATCCTAAGGAAAAAATGCTATCGGAATAAAGCAGATTTTATTATTTTAAAAAATACAAATATATTTTTTCTTCCTCTGCTAACGATTTTATTTTCCTTTAACCACAGTACATTAATATGAAGACATATTAAACAAAGGATCTTATATAAAATCATACATTAGTTAATTACAAGCATTTTATTTCAGAGCATTTCTATAACATGTATCCCCGAGTTTGAGGAATTATGGCCTTGTCACACAATCTAGGAAAAATCTTTTTTTTTCTTTGGACTAATACTGCAATCCACATACTTTCTCTATGTGTACTGTGTATGTGTCTAGAAACAGAGAGGATGTATTTATATTACATTTAGCTTTATTTTAACTTTCCATTGGAAGAAGGTTATTCCTGAAGCACATGCTAGTACTCTGGTATACAGTCCAAACAGAGGAAACACATGAATATTTTTCAGTCACAGTTACTGATCTATAAAACTGGACATGTGTACTAGTGACAGAGTGTTAAATTTTCCTGTTGCTTCTAGTTTAGAAAAATTTTGCATCAGTTCAAGTAGATCAGAAAAAAAATTATTAAAACTTCTAATATGTTAATCTGTAACAGCTTCCATTCATTGACCTGAAAGTTCTTGGCCAGTTTTAATGAATTAAGCCTTGAAGTGCTCCTGTTGCTTTTATCTCTACTTTTCAGATGTGAAAAGCAGAGGTAGAGTAAGTAAAACAATTTGTTCAAGATCAGCATAGAAAGTCTGTGACCCAGTGAGAAATGGAAAATGCATTTCTAAATTTCCAATTCTGTACTCTAGCTGTAAGAAATTAACCTAAGAGAGGAAACATAATGTTTATGAAGAAGATGCTATGTATTATACATATACAGCCACTGCAGTCTACCCTAGTTACAAAAAGCACTGAAGGGGCCCAAGGAAATTTGCACCCCTTTTTCTCTTAGAATGACGATGACACAGCCTTTCCAATGTGTCATCCTTAACCTTGTGGTGGTATTAAAACCACCACAGAGAGTTTTTAATGAGGAAATTAATTAAAAAAGAACCCAACCAACAAACAGCACTGAGGTATTAGACAGTGAGTATTTCTACTGATTGAAAAGTGACTTCAATCACTAAAAAGAGTGTTTCCTCAGGTTTTGAGAAGCACTGAGGTATTTTGTACGAGGGGAGTAGATGACAGTTCCTGTTGCTTTACGGTCTGGGCACTATTTATGGCTAGGTTGCTGGAAAAAGATTTGTAGTATAACAGAGCCAATTACACTGCATTCTTCAGTCTGTATTATTTATCCAGGAAAATACCTTTTTATTACAGTGATTATGAACAAGAGGAAGCAAAAGATGGAAAGAGAAATGCTAGAGGCATAGGAAGGGTTTTTCTCCTGGGTTCTCCGTGAATTTCTTATTTTACAACCTGTTGTATAAGCAGCAGATACCTTTTTTAGCATTCTCATTTCAAATATGAAAAAAAGCGCGCTTCTGTGGTATTTAAAGCTTATGGACTTTAAGCCATGAGGAGCACTGGTAAAGTATTAAAGATTAAAATATGATCAAACTTAATATTTTTTCAAACTTTTTGTTGTCTTGTAGTAAGCTTGCAGCATGTACTGTGTGATAAGACAAGATGATACTAAACCATTATTTGGAGAAATAAACCTGTAAAACGTGATAAAACTTTTTGTCACTAAAATTCCTGGGTAGTCAGGGGTATTAGAGCTATGCTTCTATTTTAGGTTCCCATATGATAAAGCATTCGAAAAATATATTTAATTTCAATTCTTTTTCAGAAAAAAATAAAAAAATCATACTCATGATCCTAAGTTCCTTGGAAATAAATGGGATCTGGGCATATGTTAAGTGCTTTACTGGATAAGGCTGGGCAACTGAATGGGGCTCTTAGTGAAAAAAGTGTTTTGTATAAGGAAAGTGACATCAAAGACTGAAAATGCTATCTTTTAAATATGTTACTGTCACCACAGGAAAAAGGCTCCTGTAGAAATGGTAATTATGTGTAACTGTGACATGCTTGCTTCAGCATGTTAGTTGCAATTTAGAGTTGCAGTTTAAAGGCATAACTTCTCTTTGGCCTAAGTGTACATTTTTACTATGATACAGTGAATAAAGACAGTTGAGTTAAGGACTTTACTTCAGAGTGCTTCCTCTCATTAACCGTCCTCACTTATTAATGTGCAGATGCTTGGCAACAAAGAAGGAAAATTGTAACTAGGAGGAAGACTGCTGATTAGGTATCACACTGGACTGCACTGCTTCTGAGTGCAACTCCGGAAAAGTCCGGAGTGTCAAACTCTTGGCATTATTAACTGCCATGCTCTTTCATGACACGTTCTGTACCAGCTAACTAACAGAAATAGTGTAGGTGAAGAGTTGTTTTAAAACTTATTGTTACGATTTCTCTTAAATCTACTGACTTAAAGTTTCAGTAATTAAAACACTCATTAAATATTGTGAAGATACCCTGAGCATGTAGGAGGGTCTCACCAGTTCAAACCAAAATATTTTGCAAAGAAGCGCTTACTTTGGTTCCAAGTTTTGCATTCCTAGGGGATAGCCTTGCACTCACTAAAGATCAGAGAAGACAGCCAATATTAAATGCAGTTATGTATCAGAGGCACACATTAGCATCAGGATTCTCTCATGCAGGTGTATTTTAAGTCAGCTCAGTTCCTTTTTTTTTCTTTTTTTTCACTGTTGTAAGGTAGACTGTGCATGAGTCTTGGCTCTGTACTGCAAAGGACTCTTTATTGTGCTGGTAGGTGGCAGGAATAGGGGATATAGAGTCAGTCGCTTCAGTTTCATTCTGTTTCCTTCCCCACTATTTAAGACAAAGGTTGTAGAGAAGATACAGACTTTATTGCATTTCTCTAGTCTCAGGGGGAAGGAGGTGGTAAAAAAGAAGAACTTGAAAAGGGAGTGCATGCACACCAACTGTGGGTCATCAAGAACAATGTCTTTTTGGGCTGTATAATGAATGCCTCATCCTTACTTCAAGGAACTCAACAGAAAACCTTCCATTGACTTTCAGGGGTGCATAGAAGAAGAAACATTTCTATGTATACACATAGCAAATATCACTAGTAGTTAAGCTGTATGACATTCATAGGAAAACAGAGAAATAATGGCAGGTTTGATCTCAGTCTTCCAACCTTCCAAAGTGAGATTTCTTGTATCCTATTGTACCATTTACTCCTGTGTAGCAGACACAAAAATATGAAGAAACACTGGGAAAGCTACACCTAAAAAACGCTTGTGATCTATTCATTTGAAGAATGGCTCCTGCCAAATGTTTTTGACTGACAGCTCTCTTCACTGAGATTTTAAAGTGAGCACCAAGTTTCAATCATATTACGAAAATCAGACAAAAGAAACACATCGAGTTCTTCTATGTGTGGGTTGTATTTTTATTTTTCCTTTATTTAGATTAGTAAAGTTTTGCATAAGGGTGAATTTGAATCCCAGGGAGAAACTAGGAAAGCTGAGTAGTGGTGGAAAATAGGTTTACTGACAATTATGTTGCTGATACATTTTTTTTTTAAAATATATTTTGTTCCAGAGATTTTGATAAATGCATGCACATATATGAAAGTCTACATATAACTATAATACATATATGAAATTATGCTGGACACACACACACAATATGTACTTATCCAAGTGTATAAATAAAGATATATTATAAATTTAATTTGCGACAAATTTTTCTACCTATATATCAGGTATTTATTTTTTATCAGCAAAACTCTGAAAAATGAAATATAAAAGCTACATGGTGTTTGAGAGTTATATCTAGGAATTTGTTCTTGATAATGCAAACTGGGAATACCTGCAGTGAAGTTCAAGGTCTTGATATTGCTACATTTGTATAGAAACTCTAGACAGGTCTTCAATAAAAAAAATAAAAATAAAATCAGGATTTGAAATGAATTATTCTGAACAGAAGTGAAAAATTGATTGTATGTCTGTGTGTGTATATATATATAGAAGGTAAAGTCAAGCTGGGCAGCAAACCCCACTTTTAATAAAAATGGGTTTAATACAGGTACTTTCATGGAATGAAAACAAGATTGCTGAATGACATTTTGACTGTAAGAATAATTCTATACTCTTTCTCTCTTGTATTTTCTTTCTCTATATTCTTATTCCTTGCCTTTACTCCTCTTTGTATATTTTCTGTTTCCGGTCCAGAGAAATTTTTAGTTATTTCATGATCGTTCCTGTTTTCCAGTCTGTATTTTCTCTGTGAAGTTTCCTCAGGTGTTTGTCAGGCTGAAAGCTCAACTGACAGTTTGAAAATATTGTCAAGATTTTTAGCAACTCATACTACAGTAAAAATGTGTCATTTTTCTTACATACGTGATTTTATGATTGAGTTTTTCTTTAGTATGGAAGTTACTAATTCATCTTTTGTTAAAATCTGTATTTTTCTCAAATATTCTTGCTCTGGAGCCATGGTTTGTGTTTTTTGCAAAGAAGGGCACATTGGTCTTTCTATACCTTAAACCTAACTGGCCCTTTTGGGCCATTTACTGAAGATTGCAGTATTATTAATTTTGTACTACTGTCACACAGTTGCAATTGTTCTTTTGATCTCAACTTGAATGTCTTTTTCATTTATTGGGTGTTGCAAGTTGTAGATCCAGGAAGACAGTTCTGTGGTTTTGGCTGTGATATGTAACACTACTCCATTGTATATAAGACAACAGCTTATATATTCATCCCTATACCAGGTGAATGCTCCTATGCTTGAAAAGGGCTTTACAAATAAGACAGAGAATTATAAGCACCCATTAGTTATTACCGATTCATGCTAATATACTAGGAATATAATCATTTAATCATTCTGATGGAAATGACAGGCAGCTGAGAATCAGGCCCCTCATCTTTATTTGAATAATTTGATGGTAGGCTGTCCAGACCATTAGAGAATACAGTTAACAATCCTATACTGAAACTAGAATTGAATGTGAAGCATTAGGTGATGTTTTAAAATTCTTTTCTTTTCTCCTCTCTATTGTCGAGTAGACAAGTCTTAGGTAGATCAAGTTTAAAAACATTTAAGTTGATGGCATAATGGCACATTTAGTGAACAACCACAGTGTGGAAAAATCTTGGAAAGTGTTTTTTACAATATTTCAAAAATAATGCACTTTTTGATGACTTTGGAAAAAACCCAATCATTGCACCTTTGCAGCAGCTAAGTGCTCTTTCTGTCCTTAAACTTACCTAGTCTGGTGTTAAAAGACTAACACAGTGTAAAAGAAATGTGAATAAAAAAAGAAAATCACCGTGATTTATCTAGGTCTTGTTAATGAAGAAATATTCTCTACTAAACATACTCATTTCAGATTCTGGATACCTGTCTTTGTAAGGCGTGATTGCAAGTCTTTTATTTCTTTAAATGAAAGTAGCTTAAATAAGAGTTATGAAATTGCAGACTCTCACTGGAACTACAAGTGTTTCTTCTCATTCCATGCACCTCTGAGACTGTAACATTGGAAAATGGATGCAAAATCCCATAAATTTGCCAGATGCTTTATACAGGGTTCTTGACATGCATTTAATCCCATTTTTTCCCTGAAAGGAGAAAAAAAAATAAAGATAAATTAGAATTTGGTTTAATTTAAAAGATATTACTGAGTTAATATATGCATGTCTGTTTTTGCAGTGATTGCCAGACGCATTTAACAAACTTGTCAATATGTCATGGGTGCATATATAACATACATGGGATGGTATGGAGTGCTTGGTGGGCAAACTCTTTTATTTCTATCAATTTACTATGGAAGGTCCTTTGTAGCAAGTGAAAGTAATGTCTCAAGGGGCAGTTCATGGTTTATTGAACAGTTTGACTTTAAGAACTTCAGTGTCAAACATATGAAGTCGTACATCTTGTAAGTTGTTCTATAAAAAGTATTTTGCACCACTGAGATACAAATTAGTTTTGAGGATTCATTGATAGGCTTTGTGAGTTGATGTAATGACATATTTGAGCTCTGGAATCTGGTTTATAAGAGAGAAGTGAGAGTAGAAGGAAGGATTGTTCATTTGAACAAATGTTGCAAAGTTATATAGTATTTCTCTTAATTGTTTAGAAATTATAATACTTTTAATTAGTGTAGGACTCTTCATTCAAGACTACAAAGATTACTTTTCAATTTAAACTTTTACAAACTCTGAACAGAGGTCAATATCACCAGAGTTTCAACAAATTTTACTCATGTGGATTTTTGAAGTAACTAAAGGTATCTTTGATAACATCTTTGATTTATATTCAGAGAATAATTTAAACCAAATCCAAGTTGGGAGAAAAGCAGAAATTTTGCATAATATTGTCTTTAAAATAAAATATCCCAGTAAAAATTAGCATTTTAAAGTGTAAACTTCTTGCTTTTTAATTTTAAAATAAATAAAGTAAAAATAAATTGTACTTAAAAAGAAATGACAAATATTAAAAATTTTACATTTTGTCTGGGATAATTTTTTACAAATTTTACAGACTCACAGCATGGTTGAAGTTGGAAGGGACCTCTGGAGGTCTTCAGGTCCAACACACCTGCTAAAGCAGGACTACTTACACCCAGTTGTCCAGGATCATTTCCAGATGGCTTTTGAATATCTCCAAGAAAGAAATACCACAACATCTCTGGACAACCTGTGCCAGTCCTCAGCCACTCCCATGGTGAAAAAAATCTTTCCTGCTGTTTAGAGGGAGCCTCCTGTGTTTTGGTTTGTGCCCACTGCCTCTGGTCCTGTCAATGGGCAGTGCTGAAAAGAGCCTGGCTCCCTTTTCCATCCTCTTGCTTCAGATAACTGTAGACATAGGTAAGATCCCCCGAGGCTTCTCTTCTCCCAGTTAAACACACCCATCTCTCTCAGCCTTTCCCCATGGGAGAGACACTCCAGACACTTCATCATCTTAGTGGCCACTCACTGGACTGTTTCAGTAGCTCCACATGTCTCTTATGCCAGGGAGCCCAGAACTGGTGGCCTCACCAGTATCTTTACCCAGAGTCCTCACCCTTTTCCTTCCTAATACTTTTCTTCTGACCACCAAGGCTTCTTGGGTTTTTCCAGCTCTGGTTATCACAGCCATTTTAGTTACTGATAAGGCCACATTAATGCCCTAGTAGCAGATTCTGGAAAAAGTCCACAAGTCCTGTTTGGTAGTGTTTATGGAGAGACAGTGATGGTGAAAATAAAAATTAAAACATTTTTTTAAAAAGGAAGTCTGGATAAAATCCTTAATTGACTTAAAAGCAATAGTACAGTTCTGAGGAAAGACTGCAATCATCTGAGAGGATAACAACTCAGAAAATTTAATGTCTTTGGAGATGTTGCTTGAAATAATAGTATCAACATGATGAAGCATTTTGCTAATATTAAATTACATGGTGCTAACTAGAATTTACAATACTAAGACAGATCCCTTTCTCACTCCTTTGACTTGTGTAATTAGAAAGTTTTCTTCATATGGAACTCTCTTCCCATCAGAAAAGTTTTGTACTGTAGCGTGATCTGTCAGAGTCTATGTTGACAGGGAGCAACAGACAATTGAGGATTTTACAGCTAGAGGTGCAGTGATAGGT
Organism: Heliornis fulica; assembly: GCA_013399135.1. Lineage (NCBI taxonomy): Eukaryota > Metazoa > Chordata > Aves > Gruiformes > Heliornithidae > Heliornis > Heliornis fulica. The sequence continues at coordinate 250,066 of VXBZ01010002.1, read as the reverse complement.
GAGGATGAAATTAATTCTGTATCAACTGACATGAAACTTTTCTAGAAAAAAACCCAGTAACAAATGATATCTTCTACAACTTAAATGATCATCGTCATCAATATGATTGTTTCAAGAGTTATCTTCTCCATGTCTTCCAGCAGCTGGGATTTTCCATCATTCTTAAGCTAGGGAGGAGATGGTTATGACATGGAACCAAGGATTTAAGGTATTTGGAGGCATTACTACTTTTCTTCCTCAGACTGTCATAAAACCAAGAACTCCTTTGAAGTTGATGGCTTTGAGTCAGCATGAATGGAGAGTCTGGCCCTGTAGGAATGGACAAAGTAAATCCTGAACACCTTAACACCTCCTTTGCATTGCTGAAGTCTTCATGGAGAGTCTCAACCCGTTTCAGCAGCACCTAAGAAAGGTGTTTTGCAGTTAGGGTCAAAACTGTGCATGTCTTTATTTGCTTATGTTAGCATCTTCAAGGACTTGCTGTTCCCACTCTGAGAGGAGTATTTCTAATCAGTGTGTCCGAGTGTGTATATTGTATCATGCACACACATACACACACACACAAGCAAACAAGTACAGCACCTGTGTACACTGTACTTGCACTTCTTTTGGGGACTAGCACAGCTTTGTGTGCCCTCTCTACGTGTGATTAAATATTAATTAGGCTTCTAATATAAGCAAGAGAGTTCACAGGCCCGAGTGCCACGTAAATAATGCATGAGGTACCCGAAGGCTCAGCCCGAGAAGCTGATTGGCCACCTTGGATTTGTATAATTATGAAGTTTCATTATTAACAGTGGAAGCAGTGAAGAGATTTGCCTAGCTTGAGGGACTTTGAAAGCATAAGCTGTCTCATTAGGGAAAAAGGGAATAAGGCATAATATGCAAACTTGCTAGTGAAAAAAAAAAAAAGGAATAAAAATTAAAGCATAGCTCTTTAACGGGAGTATTTTCTATGTATGTATAAACATTTCCAAGTGTTTAAAAAGACTGAAATTCAAAAAGGTGAGGTACATACCACAGCTATTTAGCAGTTTTGTTTGCAAGAGGTCTTGCTTAAAAGCTTTTGTTCTCTGTATAAAACAATCTTTAATATTTTACAGAAAAATCCACAGGTAGCTTAATGGGTTCTGCAAAGTGAGAGGTACGGAGGTGAAAGAGAATGAACACAGTCCAGGGTTCTTGCTAGAATGTGTGTTGTGCATGCAATTAAATCTCAAGGTCAAACAATTTACAGACAATTACTTTTCTAACATCTCCAGAAATGCCTGCTTACACGTCTTTAATTTTAAATGATACTGATATTCCAATTCTCCCCAAAGGTTAATGCTGACTAAATCCAGCTGTGACCTGACACGATGCGACAGCGCAGTGCCTAATTATCCTCTGGATAGTCATTTACTTTAAACCATTAAAGAAATAGGCTGAGAGGAAGATTTAGGACCCAGAAAAAATGTTAGCCTGACTTCTTTCTTCTTGAGGATGGGATGGGCTGAAAAATAAAAATAAAATCTTGCTAAATGTTAGCCATTTGCTTTGATGGCAGAAAATTGTTCATCCCACTCTGTTTTTTTTACAGGTTAAATTGCTAACTAGTTCATTTTATCCATTGCCTACGGCTGGCGCTAAATGTCAGTGACAAATTTTGTACTTGTCTTGAAGAATGAATTAAGTTATGCACAAAAGCTATAGTGCTCTTTTAAGATGAGTGAATTGCAGAGGGAAAAAAAAGTTGCTCGTTTGAAAAAGGATTATTTCGATTAAAGGCCTTTTCTATTGTAGTGGAAGACAGGTAGTGGTTTAAGATAATTCCTACAGTTACCTCCCACAGAGGCTGCAGTCCTTGACTAGAAATTTCTTTAAGAGCACTTGTGTCAGATTATATGCTATGATTATTATCATAAGACCATTTGTGACAGTAAAGGGTTGGGGGGGGAACAATTACAGAAAATGGCAACTATTATTCATTAACTAAGGTAAAACTGGTCTTTCTTCAGTGAGGTCAGCATTCCATCACCATCACACAAACCTTTCTATGGTTTGTAGCAATGGCAATTAAAAACCCCCAAAGTATTCTCTGCCAAATGTTGGTAAGAAGGAACAGCTCATTCAGCAATTTATATTGAGAAGACCTGGCATAGACTTCACAATCCATCTGGTTTTCAGTTGTCTGTCTCTGGTAGCACCCATCATCTCTGAGTGAATAAAATATATAAGAATGATTGCCACCATCATCGTGTTTGAAACTGTAAACTGGTTTACTATCCATAGGCTAAGCCTAAGGGAGCTCTGCATGTTCATATTTTACTTGGTTTTATTTTCATGTGCACTATATCTGTTTATTGAAAACCTAAGGAGAGCTTAAAGTTAAGACAAGACTTTACAGCAACATTGGCTATGGGGGGCAGGGGGCTTCATTGAAAGTCAATACTTCTTACCCCACTAAGGTGGCATAACTGATCTCTGTTGTACTTATAGGGCCTAATTTGCTCTACATATATTTACCTCTAAATTATTTTTTTTTTACTTTTTTTTTTTTTTTTTTTTTTGAGTATGGAAGTGTCTGGTATTTCCAACTGTAAGCAGAGTACCATTGTGCTGTGCACTGTACAAAAACAGCGATTTGAAAGAAATGTTGTTTTTAGTGGCACCCACAGGTTTTGGCAGATACTTTTCTCCTCTCACTGTGTGCATAAATATTTTCCCTGATACCAGCTGTAGAAAGTGATATGGTAAATGCTAATCTCAGTACAGTCATAGCAGTCACAAATGGAAGTTAGATCTGTAATTTCAAGTTGAAAGCTGAAATGAAAAATCTAGTGATTATGCACTACTGCCCTAAGCTACTGAACGATTCCCTCTTTCGTTCTCTCTACCCTCTCATGCTCAGGCAAGGGGATAAGGTTTCCTCCCCAGGGGAAAGAAAAATACAGATTATCAGTTTTTTGGAGATAACACTGCAACTCCTGAAGACAGCCTGGCTATAAAAAGTAATACAGGCTGGGATATGTCTCACCTCACTTTGGACATACAGGGCATAGGTATCTCAGTCTGAGCTGGTAATTTTTGCTCCTGTTCTAGTGAGAGGAGAGAAACAGGTATGATTGGATGCATTCTCTAATTTCAGGCTTCTATTTAGGATGAGATGAATTTTCCTCTGAAGGTTCTTGGTTCTGTCTGTTAACTTTGAAGAGAACCTAAACTTGGTTGCAGTTTTAGATTCCCACATTAGGGCAAATGCATCATACCGCTGATAGCTTTCCTTAACTTTTCATCTCTGGCCTGCCTGCTCACACTTGAAGGATGAATTTCACTCCCTGTGCATGAAAAATTGTCCTTCAAAGTTTTTATGAAGTATATTTTAAGCTGATACTTTGATATACTTTTTTTCCATTTGTAAATACCCACACTTTTGACCTTCCCTTTGATAAGCTATTTGGAGCACCTTCAGTCCCATATTTCTGTTTTTTTTTGGTTTGTTTTTTTTTTTTTTAAACCTTGCATCACTTATTTAGCTCTCATCTAAGTTTTCTACTTCACACATTCTTTGCTGTGTGAATAGGTGTTATAAGAGTGGTCTCGCCAAGTTTGCGTAGGGAGAGACTTTTCCTTGCTTCTGTTTTCTGGTAACTGTTTTTTTAACTGTTAGTACCACAACACTGTATGAAGAGTTGAGTACTGAGAGAGATATTTATACTTTCCTGTAATGGTGCTTTTCAAAGGAAAATATTTGGAATTTTGCTCCCTGTTACCTATTTCCTTGCATTGGACTGTATAAATAACTCTCTATAGCTGTATGTTTTGCTGTGGGTGACCATTCAGCTAGGTGGTCCTTTGCAGAAGTTGCACTCAACTTGCTGTTCATCGTCCTACTGACCTCCCTGTGTTCTCGTATCTCAGCTTCCTAAAAATGATGGTTATTAAAAAGATTGTGACATTGGCCAACGACTATTCTTTTTAACATCTACTAAAACCAAAATTGCAAATGGATAATTTGATGTATTTGATGATTTGAAATATCAATAAACTACTGCATTTTGGAATCTCTCAGCGAGTCAGATTTACTACTTTTAGTTACTTGAAGTAACTGAAAGGGGCTTACACAAACTTAGGCATTTATGTAAACCATGTAGGCAGGCAGGAGAGCAAAAGAGAAGCATCTTCAGATGGTAATCCATCTCACCTACTCCAGCAGAGAAGCAGATAAAAATGCAACAAATAACAAAAAAAAAAAAGGAAAACCAAACCAAAAGTGCCTTTGTAGATGTAACTCCTTCAGAAGAGAAAGAGAGAAGGAGAAAACAGCTCACTGGAAAGAGGTCATATTCCTATACAACGTAGAAACTCTAGAATGGGCTTTTCAAGCACTGGCATGTTTGGCCTTCTCAGTAGTTCTTGGAAACTTTCCTTACACTAAATAGTGAACTTTTAGGTGGACAAAATTAAATGGAATGAGTATCAGCCTCCGCTTGCTGTTTGAAAGTGAGTTTTTACATTTCCTGTTTTATTTACTTAACAACTAGGTGAATGTTACTTAAGAAAATGTAATGATCAAATATGTTAAATATTATGTTCAGTTCTGCAGAGTAATAGAAACATTTCAATTTTGTGTTTATTCTTAGAATAGAATTCTGGAAAATTCTTTTCCTTATGGCCTTTTTTGACATCTTTAATTATCAGATAGTTCCCTGATAAATTCTGCCTTTTACTAAAAGTTGTAATTATGTTCAGCTGAAACCTCCTGCTTGGGCTACAGAACTTTCTACTGAACCTTATTATAATTGTCAGGAAAAATACATACTGAATCATAGTTTCAGATCCAGAGACTCTGCCTCTTTGAGAGCACTTCCTGAAGGGGAGAAGACATACTCACCAAGAAAATAGTTCTGTGTTGCACCTGCAGTTTGAGAACTCTCTTCCCAGTAGTATTGCTCCATAAATTAAAGAAGAATTTCCAGAGGACTGAGTGTGAATATCCTTTGGTCGCTAAGAAGTGACTTAAAATATTTGAAATATTTCCAGTGGATAAATTTCAACTATTTTTTTTGTAAATGCTGGAGGAATGCATAGCTATGTTTAGCACCAAGAAGCACAGAACATACTTCTGTTGTTTTGCTTCATTTTGTTTTCTGTTTAAAGCTAAATGCAAACACTAATACAAATGTTCTGCTTTCACTAATTCCATTTACTAATTTACTCTGTGACCATTTGGACTGAAATCAGTGGGAACTTTTGTGGAATGATTTAGTAATTTCTGTAAAGATGGATAAGAAAATGTGCTCCTCACAAACAATGCCAACAGGCTAACGAGATGTAAATCTTGTTTGTAAATCAGCTTAAAAATAATAAAGTGGGAAGAATACAAGAATTTTGAGGAGAGAGGAAAGGGAATGAAATTCAAATAGCGTAAACCTGTTGATATCATTAGGTATCATTGTTTGTAGTGGGAATACTACAAGGTGTAGTCATTTGCATTGGGAATAAATTGGGATATTAGAAAAAACATGCATGTTCCTGCCACGGGTTTTATTGTGTTTAGAGCATATTGGTGGTCTGAGATTTCAATTTTCCATATTGGAACCCATCTCAGTGTAGTTAGATTTTTTTCCTGCAGCGCTACCCTTCACCTGGTGAATCAAAGTGTAAGTGCTGGATAACTTCAGAGTATCGGCAATCTTTACTCCCCTTTTGCTGGGAATATGTTTCCTCTCAATACTGAATTAACGGTATATCCAGGCAGAAAGAAATGCAGAAAGCGAAAACATCTCTGCTAGCAGGAGAGGAAGACCACTGTTCTCGGTGGAGGCTCAGCTCCCTCTGGCTCCTCCTGAGGACACACCTGGAACGGTAGGGCAGAGTCCTCTGGGTGAACAGCAGGCACAGGCCTCCCAGAGCTCAACTTGCCTGAGAGGCGCATTTGTGACAATATCTAGCTTGTTTAGAAATGATCGCAGGAAAGAGGAAGGATGCCGTGCTGTTCGTCTGGAGGGAGTCAATCTACTTGCTGCCGGAGCTGAGGTACTAGAAATCTTACGATGGGCAGCCATGGGCAGAGTAAACGCTCATCAGTGAGGTTTTGCGTTAATGATCTGAAATGTTAAATAAGTAGTGAAGTCCTAGAACTCTAGTTCCTCCCCATACACAGGTTTGTGAAGTCTGCATTTCACAATTGCTTATTTGAATTTAAAATGGTGCTTTTTGGGTTTGAGTTAAAAACAAAATCTTATTAATGCTTTACTTAAGAAAACATCTCTCAGCGTAACAAGAATTCCTCTTATGGGATTTTTGAAGTGCCTTACTTACTGGTTATTCTAACAGACATTATGTTTTGGGGTTTTTTGGGGGGTTTTTTGTTTGGGTTTTTTTGGTTTTTTTTTTTCTCTGAATGAGAAATATTCTATTTTCAACTGAAAATCCCTATCAATTGAAATTTGTCACTTGGTCCTGTGGACAAAAAGCTGGTCACTTCTTTTTTTTCTTTCCCCCTTCCTAACATACACTTATCTTGGTCTTTCTTTAAGTGGTGGTGGTTTTAGTCACTTTCAACCGTTTTTTTTCTGGATAATAACCATTAGTTTTACACTTTCAGAACATCTTTCCTGAGGCTTCTTTTTCAGTCCACTTTCCCTGAGGATAGCACAGGGTCCATTTGGATAAGTTGCATCTTCCCTTGAAAGGGACCTCTAAGGAAACTTAACCTTTAGTGTTTCCTTAATGCATGATCCATTAAAAAAATAAAATTCCACAGTTGCCCCCAGTTTCAAAATTATACAACCAAGCCTATAGTAATCTTTATTTATTGTTGTTCCAGTGAGATGAGGATCCCTGAGTCTGGATAGGTTCTTTCACAATTAGAGATAATTCAGTTTTATTTCTAGTAGAAATTAAATTTTCATGCTTGCTTTTTTTTTTTTAATTGTTACATAGATTTGCATACCTCAGACTTTTTCCTGTGAAAAAATAGAAAGAAATGTATTTTGAAGTTGCTGGGTAACTCCAGCTTGAAGGATGATGAAAAGGCAGCCATTGTTGCCTTACTAGTTTGGGTTGGGTTTTTTTTTCCTTATTTCAAATTCACTACAGCCAGGAAAGGACACATTTGGATGTGTTTGGCAGAGATTCCTAAGGGTTACAGAACAGTATACAAGCAAGAACAAAGTCAGATTAGTTTAATTTTGCTTTTTAAAATACTGTCTTGGCATGTGAAACGTTCTGAAGCTAAGAGCACTGCATAAATAGAAACTGTATTATGCTATGGTGTTTATCAAATGCTCCTCATCTACTGCACCACCCCCATAAATTCACCAAAGCTTTTATTATTCAGGGGTGGGAAGTTAGGCAGAATGGAGTGAAAGCTACAGAATGATTTAACACTGTGGGAACTTAATCAATAAGTCTGTTGCAGAGAACTCCCAGGAAAGAGTGTTGTTTTCCATCCAGATGATAATGAGGCAGACTAGCAGCAACCTCTGGAGGAGAAATGCTGGAGCAGTGAATCTGTGGTACAGCTTTGCTAGTTGCTAATTAATAGTTTAAGGCCAAGGGGACACCTTGTTGCCCCTCTGCTACTTGTAGTTTCTTTGTGGTTTGTCTCAAATGCCTCTTTCACTCAAATCTCAGAATTTTATCCAAATTTAACAGCAGTGCTAAAAATCCAAGTTTATCTTTCTTCTTCCTCCTTTGCTTTTGGCGCAGTTAGTGCATTTATATTATTGTATAGCACTTAATCCTTCCTTATATTGCAAAATACGCTATTATTGTGTGTATTCTTATTCCCTGTGCCTTGCATCCCAGTTTCTGATGCCTGGACTTGTTTTGGTGTTTGACTTATTTTGTGGTCTGATCAGAAAACATCAGCAAGTGCCAATCTGGATAGCATTAGACTAATATTTGTGATGTGCAAACTTAAATAACTTTAAGTGGTGTTAGCTTGAAGAGGTTGAAATTGCTCGTTTCATGGTCGTTAAGTTCAGTATTGATTTTTCTAATCTTTATCTTGAGCCCAAACCAGAAGAGGGATCCACCAAAGCTCTGAGTGAATGATGCTATTATATCTGTATTGTTGCAACACGTATTCTCATAGTCTTTTAGTCCCTTAAACCTCCAATGTAATGACATACAGAAGAATTATAGAAATACAGAGAAAGCAAGTATTATCTCCATTTCCCAAGTATTTAGGCAATAGGAAATTAAATAGTGAGGTCAATGTTGGCCATAAAGCAGATGGCCACAAAGCAATGTTTGACAATGCAGTCTAGTAGTGTACTGAATCCAGGTTTTCAGAGTACATTTTATGGGAGCATCTAAAAGCATGTCATAGGTAAGAACTAATTTGTGAGTTTTGCCAAGACATAGTTAAAAACTACTACATTCACTAAGAAATACAAGGTGACATTTGTTTTAAGACAGTGAAAATGAGTTGTAGTCAGCATCAGTCCATTCAGGTTTTGGGTCTGGTAGTATCACTTCTATGTCATTCTACTTTCATAGATAATTTACTTCAAGATACTTGAAAAATTTTCTTAAACCATTTTCCTAAACCATACTTGCCATAATTAATCAGTGCTAAGAACACAGCATATGAATAAAATTCTCTGTATTAATGATATGTAGTGGCTTTTGTTGCATTTAGTTTTGATGCAGGTCATTTTTTTCTAATTATTTTGTTTTCCTGACTCTTGATTGTCTCATCTTTGTGCTAAGCTTGTCCCTAATCTTGTAGCTATCCAAGAAAGCAGTGGAATAACTACCTGTGTGCCAGTGTATTTTTCCCAGTTTCATAACAAAAGGCCCCTGAGACTGTCAATGCTCATTTGATTTTTACTGATCTGAGAGGCCTGTGCCATCTTTGATAATGGACCACAACAGATCAAGCTTTAAGTGGAAAATATTGTATTAACAAGAGCTTGCAAGTGTTAGACATTTTAAAAAAGATGTATTTAAGCTTTGGAGAGATAATGCAGATAATTTATTTGCATTGCATTAAAAAAATATAATCACTTCATCTACTAATGAGTGAAGTAGGTCACAGTCTGCGAATTTTTGTGGGTTCAAAAATATTTCTGATTTATGTAGAAATTCAAATGATATATGCAAAATTATCTAGAAAACTTGATTTGGCTACAGAGCTCCTGCAGATATTAGGCATTCGTTCCCCATGGCAACTTTCAGCATTTGAGCCTAAAAATAGCACATTCACAGTATAATTTGTAATTAATAAACCTGGCTGGTATTTAGAGACTACTGACTGTTCTACTGGCATGGTAGTTTCCTTGGCTTTTCTACCTGTCGCTCAGTACTAAGTTTCTGGTGGTCCTGATCCTCCATAGCAAGCAGCTTGGGGCAGAGACCTTTCTTTGGATCAGTGTGTAGGATAGCACCTAGTACTTTGCTTTCCCTACTCAGAGTTGGCAGAGTAATAGACAAGCACATCATAAGTGAATGATGTAGTACTTCAAGTGCAGTCACCTAGTTCTTCCATGTTCATTCTCATCAGTGACTTATGCTGCAGAGGGTTTGGTACCATGTTTGTATGGGAGGGTTCAGCAACACTTTTTAAAAAGTAAGAGGTATCTTCATAACTAAGAGAAAACAGCGGTATGTTTTGTTCATTGGTACGCTGAAAATGGTAGTGCAAGTGCAGATTTAACTTGGATTTCAGCAGAGGGCTGTCACAATGGCATATTGGCAGAAAGTGCAGACACCAGATCAGGAGTCATTTTTGGTAGGCACCACAGCAATATGTGCTTGAGCATGTGTGCACATGTATATATGCACGCTCCCTGCATACAGTCTTTGTTCTAAATAAAGATCCATATATTGCTCATGATTTACAATGATTTTTTATTTGTGAACCATTTGTATTTTCATTTCCTTTTGTCGTTTGACAGGATATAATTATTTCTGGAACATATAATGTGATCAAAGCATATTTCATTATTAAAGAAATTATTGCATTTTGTTAGTGCCATCCTGACTACATGAAAGTGTTAATCCAGTTTTGTTTTGGTTTTGGGTTTTTTTTTTTTTTTCAAATGATAGGTTTTTTTCTTATGAAAATTTTGTCGAATTAATTGTTTGCTTTCTCCCAATCTCTGAGGATTCTATATCTTCAGAAGATATCATATAAAGGATGATGACATGTAATGAGAGCAAGATTTAGCTATTAAACTTCCTTGACTCACTTTAAATATTGATTAGAGAAACACTTCTGGGCAAATATTTATATTGAGAAATAATATAATTCAGTGATCCTTTTTTTAAATATTTTTTTTTTTACTTTGTGAATATCATTATGTCTCCTGTAATTTAGTCTAGAAAAATACACTGTTAGCCATGGGTTATATGAAAAATCTTAGTTAGATGAGACCTAGTAAGAAAAGTAAAATTTTCCAGCAGTAAACCATCCTTCATAAGATGCAAAAGCACTCTGTGTTGCTCAGGCTGTATCTGGCCTTTCCCAGGGTTTGGGATTGTTGTACCTGGAATGTTGGCTTCAAGCCATTTCTAATATAATGCTAATGTTGTGACAGATACTAATGAAACCATGCTGTTTCTAGATAAAGATGATATTGAATACATAGGCAGAAGAGGTAATTTCCTTATTCACTTTCTTAATGAGCTCAAGGAGGACAGAGGAACCTTTCTGCATCTCTGAATGATTCTTAGATTTTATTAGTTTTATTCAACAGGAATAAATTTCTTTGCTTGTTTTTGTTTACTGCATATATAACCAAAACGGCTGACCCTGCTTGTTGTATAACTGAATGATGTTTCCTTTGTAGGGGGAAAAATGCATGTTAAAAATTCTCAAAAAAACCCCTTTGAAACCTCTTACCAACATAAGCATATTTATGTTTTAAAAACTCCTTCCTAGTTTTCGCTCAATCAAGCACTGCTAACTTGCATGCCAAACACAGAAAGACCAAATATGTATATTATCCATATTATTTGATTATCAGGGACGTCTGTATGTGATGTGTAGTGAGTGCTTTCTATCTCTTTACTTATGTAGCTTGAGGTACCCAGGCCAGAGGGCAGTGTGAACCCTCCCCACCTCAAAGTTGCATGCTCTGATCAGCCTCCGCATGCTGAATGTCTTGCTTGGCTTACTCAGTGTGTCTGGTCCAGGCTGAGAACTGAATCCTGCAGGGGGGCTAAAGAAATACGTGCTTGCTATGGATATGACAGAATATAAATCTTGACAGAAGTAGCTGAGAAGGGAAAGGACAGTGTGAAGCCACTTATCTGGACATATCTGGCATATCCATTGATATATGAAAAACATTTTTTCCTTGATCAGTTTCTGAGGTACAATCTGCATAGAGTGTTTGTGCTCCTACCTAGATTTCAAGAGAGCTGCTCTGATTTAGGAGAATTACAGGGTTTGGTCTAGTGCTTGTATATACTTTATGAAATAGTCAAATCAGTTTAAACTTATTTGTTGTTGTAATACATATTTCACGTGATTTCTGATAACATCTGTATTACAGATGTATGCCTTGATGGCTTGACTTTGTTTTGAAACAGTGTCTGTGTGTTGATATTTCCACACATCTAGATTGGGTACCGTTTAAACTCCGTTTTGAACTAAATTTTAATAGCTGATATTTGATTGTTTTAAAAACAATTTTATATTGTCTTTGCTGATGTGTAATATTGAGATTCTTAAGTCTTGCTTTCTTGCTGCAATATAGTTTCTTATTGCTGTAATTCATATTGTCCTCTGACCAGTAAGAAGCAACTCAATCTTCCAACCCAATTATTGAAAATTAGGGGAGTGTGGATTGTTCTAAATGAGACTCAGGACCAAGACCCATATAGTGGTTTAAAACAGAAAGGAAAGACAGTTTTTCTAAGTGAAAAACTCAAAGAAGGTACCTAGGTCTCAAAATCTTTAAGTGGTAAACGAGGTGAATAGATAAATGCTTGAGATGATTTTGTCATCTCAAAGGATGCAAAAACAGCTTCTTAGAAATATTCTCTGCCTGCTAAAATATGGCAGCTAGCCTTAAGTAATATTCTACAACAGTCCTTCCTGCTTTTGCTGAAGAAAGAGCTCGCCTTACAGTTTAGTCCACAGTCTGGCTTAAAGCAGAGTTTTCCCTCAAACCAGCAAAGCTATAAGCAGCCAAGGGTGTGTGGGTGTGCAATAACTGCCATTGCAACTCAAACTTCTAAAGTTATACAGATGTCTGCAGATAGAGACCAACCTCTGCATGAAAATAAAAGAAAAATGCACTTCTAATTTGTCTCAGGAATGGCATTTTTCTATTATGATGAAGGTATTTGACAACAAAGCAGGTATGTGTTATCTGTAGTGTTTCTGAATCAGTATGAAGGTTCATCCTATACCAGTGCAACCAAATCAGTTTTTCTGATCATTCAGTTTGCAGGCTTCTTTACAGTACAGTAAGACTTTTCTTCACTATTTTATTGATTTCTCCTTTTTTTTTTTCTGTTTAAACTATTTTTTTTCATTCTGATCAGATACTGTCACAAATTTTTTCTGAATATTACTTTCTGAATGTGTGTGAAGGCATATCTAATTCTGATAGATATGTTGCAATTTTTTTGCTTTGTGCTTTCTATCGGTATTTCTGACTTGTGGCATTCCTGCAATTCTGTTCCTACTTCAAGCTATTTCTGCACATATCTGTAGCTGATAGATCTCTTTCAGGTATGACCGTATTTTTCTCATATCTGAAGTGTCAGATTTTAAAAACTTTTGGATTGGCCTGAGATTGTCCTGGAGTCATTCTCTCTCCAGTTTCCCTTTCCATATTTTTAATTACAGACGCCAGGCTATTTGATGTGAAAGTCAGGGTGCTAATTTATTTGGCTTTTAGTTATTTGTTGCTGATGCCTTAATGTTCAAAATACCAAAATGTCCTTTTCCCTAGGTTAGGGGCATACTTCAGTTACATTTCTCCTTCCAACACAGAAGCTCAGCAGCTTTCTTCCTTGGTCCTATGACATTTCACCTCAGCAGAGCTTGAGGTTTAGTTCTGCTCACATTTGCTTATATTGCCACCTATAGTACTGTAGGACAGTGATTTTGTAAGGCCTTTTTTTGTTTGTTTTTATCAAGTCTCTGATATAATCTACAATTTTTTGTGGTAAATGTAGCTGTGAAAACCCATTGTACTTTGTTATTACAAAGTGTAGTACTAGTAGTATAGTAGATAACAACTGCAACTCAGATAATACCACAAGTAACTGAGAAAATATCCCTGATGGAAAAAGAGAGTGTTTAAATCTCTACCCATTATAAAATTCTCTGAAGATGTGTAGGACAACAGAATAAGGTTTAATCATCACTTCCAGTAATTAACTGCAAGAAATAGATACCTCAGAGTAAAGACATTGAGTGGTATCACAGAATCACAGACTGTTAGGAATTGGAAGGGAAAGATCATCTAGTCCAACCCCCCTGCCTGAGCAGGATCACCTAGATTAAATCAAACAGGAACACATCCAGGTGGATTTTTAATGTCTCCAGAGACTCCACAACCTCTTAGGGGAGGGGGCTGTTCCAGTGCTGTCTATAGTGGTAGTAGTGGTAGTGTTATTTCTTGTGATAGGATGGTAATCACTTGATGTTTTTGGTAGTTCTCGGTTAAATCAGCCAAGAAAACTCATTGTGTTAGAAAAAATTGAAGTGTATTCCATGGAAATATAAACCAAATGAATTTTCTAAGCAAAGATAAAACTCTAGAAGTGTTTGGAAATTATTTAAACCAAGTTAATCACATCTTGATGCTGTGGATATGATAGAGCATCTGTAGAACTGCAAAGAAGACATCAGTCAGAAACATATTAGAAGACCAAGAGAAGCACCACAACTGTAAACTCAATAAACATTAAAAGTCCAGAAAAAGCCTGCCTGTAGAGGGAAAACTGCAAGAATTGAACTCTATCAATTTTCAACTCCATTGGAAATATTTTCAAGCTCTCACAAGGGTCACTACATGAGTGTGCTGCTTCAGACAGTGCCCTTCACAGGAGCAGACATTGCAGGCAAAGATCACTAAACTGTCAGCTTGGACAAAACAGGACAGAGAGACATCTGAACAAAGAAATAATGAGATTCTGTAATATTAACATTATGGAAAAAACTGAAATTGTTGAAAAACAAAAGTTTTAAGCTATATGCTGTGTCATTCAAAGCATATGTTAACATAGAATATATTGTTCACTAGAAACATAAGATCTGAAATAGATCAAGGAAGTGATTCCATCATCAAATGAAAAATTTGGCAATCCTTTCAGTTCACCTCTGAGTGTGTTGACCTTGTGGAGGCAAGGAACTGATTAGGAAAGACTTTGAGCACCAGTTCTAAGGAGTAGTAAGCTCTCAGCAAACTCGAGTGTGCTAACCTGACTTACTTTTTCAGTAGTCTTGTCTAAGGTGAAATACGGACTGAAATTGTTAGTTATGCACATATTTTGCTCACTGTTACTGAGTATGTGAACACCTTTTGTAGTCTCTGCTGTTGTTTAAGTCTCAGACCTGAATGGGATTATGCTTAGACACACTAAGATGGTGCTGCTTGAATTATAAAGAAAAAATATGGTGATAACAAAATAGAGATTACAAACAGAAAGGCGAAGGGAAACATATGTTATCATGAATATCAAGTGAAAGATCATGTTAGAGGTAACTGTTTTAGTCTGTTGCAGATGTCAAAAAAAAAAGATCAAGTTGAATGAAAGATTCTTGTTGATACAGCTTTGAAAAGATCCTCCCATGGGACCAAAGCTGGAAGAGATTTGATGTTACTGGCTAGTTCTTCTAGGCTAGCACTCTCACATTGCCAAAACTGCCCTTTAAAAGCTACTCTAGATTAAAAAAAATGTGCCTATATACAAAATTTATTTTGTAAAAAATTTATTTTCTCTTGGCATTTCATCTTGAGACCACACCTGGAGTACTGTGTCCAGTTCTGGAGTCCCCAACATAAGAAGGACATGAAACTCTTGTATCAGGTCCAGAGGAGGGACACAAAAATGATCAGGGGGCTGGAGCACCTCTCCTATGAAGACAGGCTGAGTGAGTGGGGGGCTGTTCAGCCTGGAGAAGGCTCCAGGAAGGTCTTGTAGCAGCCTTCCAGTACCTAAAGGGGCCTATAGGAAAGCTGAGGAGGGACTTTTTAGAAGAGTGTGTAGTGATAGGATGACGGGGGAATGGTTTTAAATTGGAAGGGGGTAGATTTAGATTGGATATTAGGAAGAAATTCTTCACTGAGGTTGGTGAGGCCCTGGTTGTCCAGGCAAGTGGTGGCTGCCCCCTCCCCAGAGGTGTTCAAACACAGGTTGTGTGGGGTCTTGAGTAGACTTGTCTAGTGAGAGGTGTCCCTGCCCATGGCAGGGGGGTGGGAAATAGATGATCTTAAAGTCCCTTCTAGCCTGAACCATTCTATGATTCTGTAAATTTAACATTGGATAATCACCCACAGTGTAGCAGGCTTGAATTCCCATGTTATTACGTTAAATGTTCTAATGAGTATCTTGAAATAGATATACTGATTGTAGGGGCTACTTTAACAAAGGGAATGGTATCGGACTCAATACACAGAGGATCCAAACCACAAAAGACTAAGTCCACCAGCTTTAGTTTGTTGAACTAGCTGCATATTTTATGATTTGATTTGCTTCATGCTGAGATCTGGGAGGACTAGTATATTAATAGTAGTTTCCAAAAAAAACATGGGCCTTTAGATGCAACAATTAATTTTGGATTAGATATCTCGATTTTCTCTCTCAGTTTGGCAAACATTCTCAGGAGACATACAGAAGTAAGGAAACCGAAAAATCCCACAATCCCTAAACAAAAATACATATCAGAAATGAGAAATTATCAGCTACTAGAAGTACTTATTTTCTTAGATTCTTATTGAATCATGTAGGGTCATTTCAGTTAAAATGAAGAAATAGTTAGAAACTATATCTTAGGCTTGGTTGGGGAAAAAAAAAAGAACCATTCTCTAATGTCTAAATCCTTAGAGTCTGTTTTTTGATTGCCTAAACCAACATTTTTTCCAGCCTCAGATCATTTAATAAAATAAAGCACAGTGCTGTTGATCATTATTTTAATTAAATACAGAAAACAAGAATTGAAATATTAAAGAAAGTTAAGGCTTTGTTGCAACAGTTTTCTAAGTTTCATCTGTAAGAGCTGGGGCAAGGATTTGGAGATACAGCTGTGTCACTGGCAGTGTCATGTGTGCAGTGACAACCACACGTGCCTGTTGTTTTGCATCATTAGTACTGTACTGAATCTTTAAAAAAAAAAAAAAAGAAAAAAAGAAAATGCACACTGGGAAATGCAGCCTCCAGAGGCCAGTCTTTTTTATTACTTCACTTTCCCCCCCCCTTTTTTTTTTCTTTATACAGCACCTAATTTAGGCCACAGACAAAAAGAAAATGTATCTTGAATATGCATCACGGGTTCCAAAAATGAAAAGAAATTGGATTTGGATAGCACTTACTCAATAGACAGATATGATACATGGTAAGAAGGTGCACTGTCTGCCCTGTGATAGATTAAACTACTTTGTAGGAAAATTACTGTGAGCCAGTCACCACCACCACCGTGGCTAAATCTTTAATAAAATTCTCTTCCATATTCAAGAGCGAGGTATGAAGTACACAATAAGCAGAGTGGAGTAGAGTGCCATTTATCAAACCACAGCTAGGTCTGTAATCTCCTGCTTTATCCTTTTTTAGTACTTTATTTGTCTTTATTGTTGCAAGGAAGCACATTTACCCAGGGCAGTGGGCTTTCAGTGCTGATAAACCTTTTGTTTCAAATTCTACCTGTGGGTTGGTTTTGTGGCTTTTTTTTTTTCTTTTTTCTTTATCAGATAACCATCCTGTCACTCTATGGGAGTAATTAGTTTGTTTTGTTTTGGTGGTCCCTTGCTTGTTATGTGTTCTTTCACCCTCCCCTGCCTGACCTGACCCTACCTCTCTTGTTTCTGTGCTACAAAAAAAGGATACCAAAGCCTCTAAGACATTTTAAAAAGAATACTCGAACCTGTGCAGAAGACGGTCTGGGATGTATTGCATAATGCTTTTTTGAGGCTATTTGGCAAGATGGCAGTGTTGAACCATGTTATAGTTGGCCCCTGGGTGGCACTACATGGCTAGACCTGGGACCAGCAAAAGCATTTTTGGAAAAAAAGGCAGAAAACATAATTGAAGCAGTTTTCTTTTTAAAAATTAAAGACTAATCCTTAAGCTAAATTTGTTGGTATTGCTGAATTCAGTACAAATGCATGGTAATATTGAATTGCACTCCTCTTATTGAAGGATATTCCAAAATGTTCCGTGTACCTTGACTACCAGATAATATCTGGATCACTTTTGGCAACATGCTGATATTAAGTACAGATGCAGTGGAAGGGTCCTATGGGTAGAAGTATGTGACTTGAACTGCTTTGTGCAGCCTGAATATGCATACTACCGGTCTGTGCTGCAGCCCTGGGGGTGACTTTTTTAGTACTATTATAACCCTTTTTATTGTTTGAATAGCAGTTTTATGACAAAACATTTATATTCAGCCTGCCTTTGTACTTGACTGAAAGAGAGCAATCACTGAGAATGATAAGGCAACAATGGTAATGATAACTGCGTTTATGGAGGCTTACAGAATTTAAACGGGCTTGCAAAACTAGAGTTACAATAATGCTCTACCTACATCTGGACTGGTTTGGGTATATTTCTTGCTCCTGGCCCGTGTTTGCTTATTGATGGAGATGTTGTCTTTTCTCCCATTTTTCTCCCTTATGGCATATCTGTGTGAATCTTCCACGTGTGCACATCGTGTTTATCTTACCATGGAAAGATGCCCTAGCGAGATGGAGGAAGATAATCATTTTTCAAAATCCACATCCCTGAAATTATTGTTCAACTTAAGTATCAAGTTTTCAGAGTTTGTGGTTACATAATCTCACAGCAGAATGGCCATTATCTGTCTTTCAAGGTCCTACCTCTCACGAAAAATAGGCAATTCTTTCACTCTTCCTTGAGAATTGAAGGATAGTACTGGACATCGGAAAGCAATCCAAGAGTTTAAGAGCAGTTAGTCTGCTGCCTGAATGTTTTTAACTCCAACCAATTCTATTTTTGTCTTCTTTTGCTACAGTGTTTTCTCCCCCCTAGGTATACACAGACATATACAGACATGAACACACACATTTGTGTGTTTCCTTAAATTTACTGCTTATAGAAGAAGGCATAAAATGACAGTGAGAAAGTTCAGTGTGTTTTGGCGCAGGCAGATAATTCTTAGTTCTCCAAGGTTTGCATGAGGTGAACGGAATTATGTCTACCATACATTGTAGTATGGATTATGAAGAAAGAAGGTGTACAATATACAATGTTCTGAAGATATTTTTGGGCTAGATTCTTCACCGGCTGCTAAGTAGACTTAGCAATGTTAGAAGCTTTATTACCATGGAAGAGACTGTCCTCGTGAGGTTAGAATGACAGACTCAGACTACATTATTATATACTATTTTTCAAGATATTAAACCAATTCTTTCACCAAGCTATTTTATGTAAGAATCTCTGTGGACTGATTCTTTTTATAAGCTAAAACAATGATTATTTTATAAAAGTGACTGACCATTTTAAAGGCTTTTTAAATCATATGTTGAAATTTTATTGATCTTAAAGGCTGGTAATCTCAATATACCTTAATTTTATTCATACTGTAGATTTCCTATTTGTTATTTTACTTTTTTATCCACCTTCATTTTAATTTTCTATACTTAGCAATCTGTTAGAAGTTGACAGTACACAAAAGCTGGGTGCCAAAAATCTGTGAAGAGTAAGTGACTCTAGAAATGTGGGAAGAGGGAAAAAAATTAGTTTATTCATGTATGCTGCTATACTAATTCACCAGCTCACTAACCAAACTACTTTCTAAATGTATGTGTACGATCATTACATGTTAACCTGTTCATGTGTTCTTGTCTATGCTATTTAGACTTTAAATATGTTTAATAATTACATTTTTTTTTCATTTGAAATATAAGTAATGCAAACATTAACTTGCTTTGCCTAAGTTCTTTCAGTATCTTACTGGAAGGCTGTATTCAAAGATATGTCATTTTCTACTAAATGTCTTTCTAATTCTTTTGTGCAAATGATACCTTTTCCCCAGGCCCAGCTACTTAGTGGTTATTATTGAACAAGTGTCTTTTATAGGATCTAAAAAAGTGCAGCATTATGTGAAAGAAATTTTTAAAAATGTGCATGGACTATTTAGGAATATGCTTGGTGAATATTAAGCAAACACCTGAAGTTCCTGTGCTGCTGCCTAGAACCAGCACTTCATTACCTATTACGTGCAGTGACTTTGAATTTTTTATTAGGTACTGGTCTCTTAGTCTGTAAGGCTTGTGCATGATGTATACGAGAGCGATTTCCAGCAGAGTGAAGCTTATCACAGATCCACCTAAAAGGTAAGGATATTTTTTAATTTTTAGTTCGCATGCAGAACAGCTGCCTGCAGAACACCTGCACAGAGAGCAAGCAGGAAAGAAATTCGGTTTAAGGGTTGATTATACGTCTCACCCATATGCAGCAAGTCCAGAAATAGGCGTGATGAACTTCAGATAAACCCAGAATATGTAAATGGGAAGAACAATGCCAGAATATTTAACCCCTGATTTTGTGCTACTCTACATTTTTTAGTGCTTTTTTTTTTTTTTTTTCCTTCAAGTTGCTGAGGACAAAGTATAAAATGGCTTAAATACACTCTTGGTTTATTTAGTTTCTCCCAGATCTGTAGTATCGATACCCATTTTTTAGACAAGGTAATTTCTGAAAGCAAAGTGTAACTGTGAAACTGGCAGGTAATGTATGCAAAAGAACAAGTCATTGCTATTGGCATTCCTCATACTTGCTAAGGGAAACAGTGTTAACAAGCGTTAATGAGTATTAAGAAAAAAAACAGAAAAGCAGGAGAAAACGGTGAAGAGTGGAGAAAGGCAACTAATAAGAGAAGAGGCACAACATTAAAGCTAGAGGTAGTGAAGAAATGCAAAGATTACTTTGCCTGAAAATGGCTTAAATGGGCTTTTGAGGGTGTGGGATCTTATCACTTAGGTCATGAGAGGTAAGCTCTAAGAATATTAATTTGAGTAATTCAGATCAGGTACTTCAGGAGATAAACATGCCTTAAGAAAGCATGGGCTACCTACAAAATGTGGTGATAAAGTGATGGTTAAGATAACACAATGTGGAAAAAACAGTGTAAGGCATAAGAAATTTTGAAAGCCAATAGGAATGTTCCAATAGGAACATTTTTGGTCTCCAAGGTTTTGTATTGTAAACTTGTCAAACTCCATCTTAGAAGAATTTGGTTTTCTTTCATAGATATCTTTTCTTGGACTTTCAGAAACTTACATACTTTTCCATTCTATTTTTTTCATCCCCAATTTCTAAATACTTTCTGTGCCAAAACTTACCTCTTGGTTTGTTGACTGTCTTACAGCCTGATGTTTTACGTTTCAAAACAGCTTATTCCCCTTTTCTTCTTTAGCCAATTCCTTATCCTCCTTTCAGTTTCACTCCTAACTTATGTATTTTCAACTGTAATGAACATTTGCACATGTGGCATTGTATGAAATACGTTGCTGAAATCTAGGTAGATGTTTCATTGAACATCTAGGTAGATGTTTCATCAAGCATATCAGGTATCTAATTAAAAGGAATCTACCAGTTTAGTGTGACTTGATCTTCCTGCAATTAGTTTATGTTGTATTTTATAGCTGCAAGGGTCTCCTTTTCTTGACCATATTAAAACAGAGCTGTTAGCAATAGTGTAATGAAGTCATTGCTCTTGCAGAGGTAAAGCCCTGTCTGCAACAATTTCTAAACAGTGAATTTGGGTCATGCCATTTAGAAACAGGTTTCCTTGAAAGCCTTCTATTTTTGATAAGGAGCCTCGATCTATTCCCCAGTCAGGCTGAGCATGCAGGTCGGGACAAATCTTTCCTCCATTAAAATAACTTACTATGATAAAAATGAATTAGCTGAATCAATACATTCCTCCTGACTTTTCCCTGAGGAGACAGGAGCAGCTACTTGAGCTGCAAGTGCTGTCTGACACTTTGCCTGACATGGATTATGAGGCCACCACTGATGTCACCAAGGAGCAAGAAATGGACCTTTGTGGGGAACCGGAGAAGGGTGTTAACTCATGGGCAGTAGTTTTTCTGAGGCAAAACCAAAAATCAGATCTGACTGTCAGAAGTGGTAAAACTGAACTATCCTGAAAATGTATAATGGTCACAATAACACAAATCCCAGGAGAGTCAGATGAGAAGGAATACAGCTATTGTTTCCTGTGTGTCATTATCCTCTAACTACTTAAACTTGGGTAGAGACATACCTCCAATTAGTGATTTAAATTAATTTGCTTTCAAGTATAGTTTCTCTAAAATTTCTTATTATTTTGTTTCTTGTCCTGTATCAACATCCAGATAACATGTAGTTCTTCAGGTATTTATTAATAACTGTATTTTCCAGTTTTCAACCATTTTCTTCAAAAGAACTGCAATGCTTCAAAGAATAAGAAATGCAGGGGCAAAAAGTCAGATATAAATAAGTTGAAAAATTTGAGCTGTGTGCTTTCAGAAGGTTCAGTTTGCACAAATTAATGGATGTAGTACTACAGAGGAGGTAAACATACCGATCGTTCAAGACTTTTTTTCTAAATGGAAATACAAAAAAAAGAAAAATAATGCCATGGAACAAATATTGTTTTATATTGAAAAATATTATTGATAGTTCCTTATGACTTGTTATTTTTCCTCCATTGTCTATGAAAATTAACTTTTTAAGAAAAGGCATATTAAGATATTGAGCTATGAAATTAAAGTTTATTCTTAATCTCAGAGGAGCTGATGGTCAACCTTGATTTGGAATTCTCCATCAAAAATATTTTTCGGTAGAAATAATTCATTCTCTGAAATTAGAAGTGGCTTTAGTATGGGTCAGTAGTAGAAGATCCCTAATTTAATTTTTAAAAAAAATGAAGTCTTGACATTGTTGAAATTAGATAATTGAAATTTTTTTAAGTAAAGGAGTTTCTTAAGTGTAGCTTTAAAAGACTTTTGGTAGTAATTGTTAGTTAATGTGTACTAAGTTTTCAAAATCAATATAAAAGCATTTAGAGTGTTTTAAAAGTACTGAATGTAGGTATATAAACTTTTCATATTATTGAGAAAATTTAGTCAGGTGTTTTCTGACTGTTTTGATATGATGATATTTAGAAATCTAAAATTACTTTTTGACTGTCTGCCCATAAAATGTTTCCTAGTGATGTTTCATTGATGTACACTGTCAGCTGATCTTTCAACATGTCTCCTTAAACACAGTGATTACTATTGTTTACATGAACTTTTAATTCATCAAAAGGACCTAAAGTTACTTCTGTTTACATGGTAGCAGTACATACTTATAAGCAACTTCCAGATTTCTGTATTATGAAATGATTGAAGCTCGTTATGAGAATCTTGGTGGTTGGGCTTCTGATCATTGCCTTTATCAGCACATGGTATAATTTTCAGTACATGACATTGATTCCTTCTTCTGCTGCTTTTTTTTTTTAATATCAAATTGAGGGTGCAGTTGAACATGAAGGTTATATTGCTTTTTTGCATTGTGCTTTTATAACAAATGGGTCTTTTCCTAAAATCTCTTTCTTTGTTCTGCATAACTTTAAAATGTTGGGTATGTCTTCTTTCATCACAGCAGGGGACACTGTGTATTTGCGGGATAAACTAGTTCCATATTAGCAATGTGAAATCTGTTTGAACTTGTTTGCATATGTATGCCAGCTGATAGTGCCTTTTGAGGTGCTAAGTGTTGGGGAATTGTGTCAGTAAGAGTAATTTTTCCTCTTAATAGTTAATTTATATCCTGTAAATATGCTGTTCCCATTACACCTAAATGTTGTTTTTTATTGACTCTAAATATAGAATATATTAATAATAGCACAGCAATAAACACATCTAAAAATTAATGAGTGAAATGCAAACACTGTAACTCACATTTAGCTGCTTTAAATAAGAGGTTGCTGTGTTGAAGGTTTTTTAAGATTGTTTTGAGTATATGTATGGAAGAGTTTGTTTAGGGAGTTGGAGCAGGAAAAGAACTTAATTAAGCAAGTCTCTGTGTTGCATACATGTTTCATGCATGTTTCATACATGGAGAACTTGAGTGGGAACCAGGGTGGGGATCAGTGTTGCAGTGGACCAGATGCCAAGTCTCTGTGGGCATGGTTAGAGAGCTTGTATGCTCCAGCAAAGACACACCAGGGAACTGCTTAGTCTGAGAATCTCAGTCAAGTTTAGGTATTGAGCCCTTCCGCCTTGATTTATCTGCTGCAGTTTTGGACACAGGCAGAAGCAGAGGTCTAGGCAACTTGGGAATATTAGTGATAAAAGCTTATGTGATTATGTATGTCTTTTTTATGTCTTGGATTTACATACCAGTAATTCGATCAAAGTCCCCACTTCATATGCCTCACTTGTTTTGTAAATCTCTTTCCTTTTTATCTTATCTAAATATGCTTGCTGATATAAATTATCGCTTTAAAATACTTTTTTGTTTACCATAAGAACAACCTTGACTGCTCTACTTATGAATGGTCTGCTGTGCACATTAGAGGTGATAGAGATGAGAGTGGATGTCTGTTTTGTTATTTAGGTAGAAAAATACCATTTCTTATTTGATTTCTAGCCCTGCCTAAAGAAACCTGCACCACATTCTGCTCCACTACAAACTCCTTGTGACGGCATTTTAAAGGTTCATCTTATAATTAACTATTTAAAAAATTAATAATTGATCTCGAACTCGTTTTTGTCTGGGAAGGACAAGAGTAACTACGAGGGAGGCTGTTTAGAACCTATAGATTCTGTGCTAAAGATCAGCAAAGAAGTAATTTACCTGGGAATTTTTTTTATTTTTTTTTTTTTTACAAACCTGCCAGAAAGCTTTTCCTTTACTGTAGGACTCAGATTTAAACTATTTTTAATGTTGGCTTTGGCAGTCAACGTATCTTTCTCCTATGATAGAAAGAAACAGCTCAGTAATAAAGAATACTAATTTCTGTGTCATTCATGTTCATGTCTGGGAAGAGATGCAATTTATAGAAGAAAATTACAAATCACACTACAAACTGCTTAAGAATTTCAGGAAAGCAGAAAACTTCTGGAAGAAAATATGCATATCAATGTAGTGGCTAATTCTTTTTCAGAAGTTTAGACATGAAATTTACTTTATTGAAATGGACATATAAAAATACGTAGGCAAATATCTATGATATCTCATGTAAAATATTCTAAAATAGAATCACTGTTTCCGTGATGAAAACAGAAGGAAGTTTTTTGGGATGGTCAGCATATGATGTGAATATTTGCCATTTGGACTATTTGAAGTTTACCCTCTTGAAACTGAGACTGCATCCAAACTGTTATTAACCTAGATACAAACTCACACATTTGCATTGTAAATCACAGCATTATAAAGCTGATGATTTAATAACATTAATAAAGTATATTGGTGTGGAATTCCACGGAAATGGATAGAAACTAGTCTTTTTTATAGCATGACTACATTGCCATCGCCAGGCTTTGAAGTGACTCTGCCTGACTTTTCTGAAGTATGGGTGGGATACGCTCCTTTGAAGCACAAGGTTCATAGCACGGGAAAAACTATTCAGGAGATCAGTTATTGCTTCTGACTCACAGTGTGTTCAAGCTGTCGTTATTACTTGTCATTGAGACAATAATTTGATTTGACAGGCAGATTGGATGTTATTAAAATTAAAGGATTTCAGTTGCTTTACTGCGCACGTGAGGTGTTACGAAGCTCTGCTTCATGAGGAGAACCAAGAAGACTGTCACTGGTTTGGTCTGCAGGTAAAGGACTTGGAAAATTGCCCAGTTTTGTAATTGGTTAGTGAATTAATTGTATATAGTTGCCCATGGTGAGCGTTTACAAATGTAATGCATCTCTCACATTATTAAAGTTGACGCAGGGCACCTTTTTAAAGGAAAATGGGAATTAACAGTTTAAAGTGAGGGCTCTGTCATGTTACTGGTGTTACTGCTCTTTTCGTTATCTAGTATCGACCTTGCACTACCGTTTGGACCCCCTTTTACTAGATGCAGTATATTCATATATGCAACAATAAGACTAATATTATGAAAACAAAAGAGGAAAATATTAGAAACCAGGTAGATATAGGAGAGTAGAAAAGGCAAATTGTGTACGATTGCAGCATGCTTTCGGGCAAAGTTTAGAAGGTGTTTATGAATGAAGAAAGCAGAGGAAAATCTTACTTGGGTTATACTGGAAACGTTGCTGGAAAGAGAGTACTTTGTATTTATTTCTATTTTGGAAAAAGAAAAAAGGCAAGTAATGATCTGTTCATGAGCAGGTATAGAATTATCCAGTTTAGTGATTTTTAACTGTGCTCCGTTGTTCCTATTTTGATTAAGTTGCAACTGGTGCAATTGGTACAATTATATCAGCTCTTTTTATAGGGATGGTTGCCACTTTTATGTAACTCCTGAGAATCTAGGTATCTTCAGTAGGGTTGGTTTTTTCATCCTCTTGGTGAATGATCTTTTATTTCTGCCAAAATAAATTGGCGAGGTGCAGCATGCTGGACTAAGAGCCATTTTACACCAGTACAATTTTAAAATACCTATTTTTAGGCATCTAGGAGTGACAGTTTAGAAAGCACCTGATCCTTCAAAGCCCTTCCATAAACTTACACAATCAGTTGGCAAACTATTTATGCCTCTTAAGCTGCTCCTTTGATTTTTTAGAAATACAGGAAGTACTAAGAAGCATACCTTACTAGGATTCTGTAATATGTTTTTTCCTATCAAAGAACATATTGTGCTGTAATGCTAACACTTAACATGCTTTTTTTTTTTTTTAATAGGAGAGCAAATATTAGTAAATGTACAGGTAAACCTACCAATTAATTAAGTCTACAGGTAATTAAGTAAATGTAAATTGCCATATGCTCAGTGCATTTCATAACCCTGAAGATGATAATTACCATCCGACTCATAATGGCCCTACTTTCAAAATAGCTGGGATATTCTTTGTCTCTTTGTTTTTTTCTTAGTTTCAGTTTTTGGACATATACTAAGAGCAGTTACAAAATATAACTGAGAGCAGAACTGTTTGTTCAAATTAATGAATGCAGAACTTTAAAATCTTAGGTTCCTGTCCTTGCAGGTAAGGGTAAACAAAGAACTGATTTTCAGTACATCACATGCAGCCTACAAACCTGGAGATGAGGCAGTAAAAAAAAAAAAAAAAGTTCCTCACCATTTGGATTGCACTCAAATGAAATTTTACAAAAGGAAGAAGGGAAATAATTAATAAATTGACTCTGAAGCTCAGTTTCTGCAAGATGCCATTTCTCTTTTATTCCATCAGACAATTCTGTAATGTCTGAAGGGCAAATATATAAAAATGTAATGTGCTTGAAAATAGAGAATTTAAAAAGGAGAGTGAAAGGTAATTTTTGAGACTCTAGCCAGCCACAAAAGATGACTCATCAGACTCTGCTTCTCAAAACACTTTCATCTTTGTCTTTGACATGTCCTTAGTCATTCTATGATTTTCCTGAGTCTCTTCATGGTTATTAAATACCAAACCATTTAAAAATGTAGTGTGATATATATATATATATATGTAAATTGATATTATTTTGTGATTGAGAATAGTCATTTGCTCTTGTTAAGTTGTTATATTGCTTTACTTACAATGAATTTTACTGATGTGTATATAACTGATTCATGGCTGTCTTGTCCACTGTTCTTTGTGATTCTGAGGGATGGAAGTAAATGATTTCACCTAGTCATACAAATTTGGCTGAACTTTCTCAATGGCTTCTTTTAGACTGCATGTATCAGTATTAATCAGCGTCTTAAGACTAAGTCCAAGATTTTTCCATACAGCATTCTGCCAATAGTTACCCTTTCTGAGATGTAAAAATACAAATGCCTATATAAGTATACCCAGTAGGAAAGGTGTTTCCAAACTATGAGCCACTAGTAATACGGAACCCGTTGCAAAACAGTATCAAACCTTTCACAGGGTTGATCCTGCAAAATGCAATTTCTATGGTTCTCATCAATACAATTGATGGTACCAAGATTTTCTGAAAATCTGATTGAAGAGGAGTTTTATATAGAGTATGCATGTTGGCTTCAGCCTGAGAAAGAAATGTGTTCATTTGAATTGGAAGGAGGTAGGAAGGAGACTGAGGTGGTGATCTTGTTGTTCTGCAATTTAACTTCTGAGTGAAACGAAATACAGAATAGCAGTTAAAAGGAATCTTATAAGGGCAGTTATTAATATTTTCTTATAAATTTATTCCAACTAAAATTACCTTTAGGGTAACTGATTTTTAAATCTGCTTAAAAGAACCCTTTGGAAAATATTTTACAGGCATTTTGACAGAAGACAAGTTATCCATATGAAAGGCTTACAAACACTTAATACTTAATCTTTACCTTCACCCTTCCTGATTTTTTTGACCTACTGTTTCCCCAGTTTTTAGATGACAGTTTCTACTACTACTACTACTACTACTACTACTACTACTACTACTAATAATAATAATAATAATAATAATAACAACTCACAACAAAAACCTGAATGTCAACAGGAAGATTTACAGAGGATTGCAATCAAAAATGGTGCTCCAAATCAAGCCTAGAATCAGTCCATCAAAAATTCAAAAACTTTTCAGCTATTTGCAATTATGGTGGTAATTGCTATTTTAAAATGTTTTCCTTCTTTCAAAGAAACTCCATGTAGTTAGCTGAAATTCTAGGTATTTTAAATCACAGAAAATCTTTTCGCAGCTGATGAAGAATAAATATTATAGGCAATCAAACCAACATATTATCTACATATTTTAGCTGATTAAAAAAAAAGTAGCTTTTGGAACTTCTTTTAAAAATCATTTTGCTATGAACTACCAGCTAATTACAACATACTTCTTCACAGACCAAAATATTAGCATTATCTGTTTTAAAGTGAGAGATGGTGGATTTTTAAATTCTTTTTAAGGAAATGGCATATGAGGTCTTTGCTATGAAATTTTAGTCCATGTAATCATTCCTTTTCTTTCTGTTGTGAATCAGTGTTTGTGGTGAAAGTTTGATTAATATATGTAAACAACACATATAATACATAAAATTAAGGTTTCCCTAAAATTACTATAAAGATTGATGTGTCAACATTACATAATATGAGGCCATTAAATAGAAGTAAATGGCTGAAAGTTATATAGAGAGTACAGAAAAATGCTACTGAATAATAATAAAAGAATAATTTTGGTTCAAGAGCAATTATTATAAAGGGCAACTAAATTCTGAGGTTTTGCTCAAGACTCTTTCTTGTACTAAATTATATTTCCAAAGTAAGAAACTGCTTTTATTTTTATTCTCTGATAGTAATAATAAACTATGATCTTGTTCCTTTTGTTCAGCAGCTTGTTTAATTCACAATTTTTGAAGGATGGGTACCATAAAGAATAGGAAAATTCCATCTCAGTTTCATTATTGAAATTTTCCAATTAAAGTTTTTTCTGGTAGATATGTTAGAAGACAATAATATGCTATGATTTTTAATTAAGTCAAATTTTGTAAGCATTTTGCCAGGTGTTTTCTTTTAGCAGCATTCTAGTAGTTGTTAACTTGATGTCTAAAGAGAAGGTATTAGCAAATGGTTTACCACAGGAATCTCCTATAAAGATAAAATTGTGCAATTGAAAGTGACCAATACAGGTAAATTTACAGGAAATGGCTTTGAACAAATATTTGGGGAAAAAAAAGAAGTAAAAACTTTTCTAACAGCTGTTTTATACACACTGTGTCTGTGTGAAGCAAGTGCAAAGGATTGGCAGGGAAGTGACGACACACCACTGATATAACTGCAGTAGGATCGATGAAGCTGGCAGAACCCTTTATGGAATTTTTTGAAGTTAGAGGGAGGATCTTTAGAGGAGGATCCTGACTTACAGACCTCGTTTACAAAATGGAATGATCAAGTATTTTAAAGTACTCTGAAATTGTGTAAGTTTTTTCTTTTTTTTTTTTTTTTTTGTTGGTTTGTTTGTTTGAGTTGGGGTTTTTTTTGCCTGGACTTGAAACAAGAGTGGAACTGGAAGGTGTTTAGAAGTTTAGGAGAAAGGAAAGTCTTTAAACACCCAAATAACTACAGCTAACTGTTGCTATAAATTTGAGACTTTGATTAATCTGTTGAAGATCTAATTTTGTACTCACTGATTCATACCATTGAGGACAAGAACTTCATAAATATTTAGCATCTTTAGTAAGCTTATGTGACAATTTGAGGCAGAATTAAGCCAATAACATTAAAAAGAGAGCAAAAAGGGTTCACAGGTTGAAACCATTCAGTGTTGTTTAATCTGCAGTACTAAATTATTAAATCCTTCAAGGAAGAGAAATCTCACACTATTGAAAGAGTATTCTGGGAAATGACTTTTCAACATGAAAGTAAATCTGCTAAGTTTCACAATATGATTTTGATCAGGGCATGAATTTTGGGGATTTTGTACAAATAAGCTACTTTTGTGAATAAATGCATAGCGTTGCTAATATTTCTTTTTATGAGGTGCAAGGATACAGGCAAGTTAGGGAGAAAAAACTGTCATTTTTAGTTTTAGGTGTATGGTACTTTTCTGGGTTCATAAGCAGCTTACTTTTTTTCATAATTACAAAGCATGCTAGAAAAAAATATTTTGATTTTATTTGTAAAATGACGACATATTTAAAATCAGATCTCTCATACATAGAATCATAGAATAGAATCATAGAATTTTTAAGGCTGGAAATGACCCCTAAGATCATCCAGTCCAACCATTAACCTCATTATATGCATTAGAAATAAAGGTATTTGAGCAGTGGTCTTTGTTTACTATAGTGGTCTTTATAGTATAGCAACTATAAACCTGAACTTTATTAGGAGAGAGATATCACAGAGGTTTCTCCCTCTTACAAGATGTCTCTAAATCTGATAGGATGTGTTACTGTATGAATGATAAAGCAGTCATGATTTCAGATATAAAAAGCCTGGAAGTAAATCTGTAGTGTTGCAGCCACACCAAGGAAAAGCACCAGTCTTTTTATTCTATGGAATTCCTGAGCCAGCTGATAGATGAATCACTTTTGACAGTAACTCACTTTTTGACCTATGTGGCAGGGAGAATGTCACAGCAGTAGGAGAGGTTCTGTGATAATTGGAAAGTGAAGGGGACTTGGTGGTGCAGTAGGTTAGTGCATTAGCCTTTCCCCTCTGGAGACCTTGGTTCATATTCTGCCTTAGGGTCACTAGTGAAAATTCATGCTTTGGTGTCCTACTTCTGTTTGTACATATGACAGAAAAGACCCATATTTGGAAAAAAATGTTGTCTTTCTTCACTATAAAACACTGTACTGGCAAGGACCTATGTACATTGGCAGAGAGCTTAAACAGTCCTTATTCCTGCCATACGTGTCTTATCAAGCCCACTTTCCCCAAAAGAGCATTCACACAGTGATTTACTAAAAGGGAAAAAACTAAAAACTTATCAGTTGATCTACATGAAAATAATGCAAATAGTGAAGGAAACTCACCCGTAATACAAAAGCTACACTGATAGATACCCATTTTCACTTGGAATAAACTCCTGCTAATCTCTCTTATGCTGAAGTTATATTTCTCTTAAACTGTTTTACTTGAACATCTTTCTGCCTAAGATTTTAATGTGCCATAGAACTGCTGTTCCATATGCAGTGGAGTGGAGCAGTGATGATGACATCCAGTGATTAATTAGTTCAAAAAGTGCGCATTCCCTAAAGGTATCCTGAGAGCTACTTTCCAGTCCTGTTTAAATGAAACATATTGTGTGCATTTACAGGTGGCAATAAGCTGAATATAGATATGCTATCAATGATGTACTGTCTTTTTTTACATCTGTATTGTTTACTCTTACTGCCATATAACAAGGGTGGTGCAACTAATTGTGCTTAATGATCCAATGCAAAGAGCCTGAATATTGTGTTATCTAGTCCTCCTATGTTTATCTTTTCATCTCCTTCAAAAAGTACAACTTCCTAGTTACATTAGGGATTTGCAGCAACATGCAAACACCTTAATTTTCAGATTCCTACAAAAAATGTTAGCTCTGTTTACAACTGTGAGAGAGCTTCCCCCCCTTAAACTTTAATTAAATATTCAGGATGGGTCCAGCCCAAGAACCTTGGTGATGAAAACAATCTGTTCAAAAATAAAAAAGGGCATCAGGGGAGTTATACCCTTTTTCTAGGCATCATGCAATCACAATTATGGCTCCTCCATCTTTAGAGCAGATGACAAAAATTATCAGCTAACCATGGTATCCAGTGTCTATCCCTTTTTGACAATAATTTTCCTTTAACTTGATGGAAACATACAGTAGAGAGTAAAACTTCATTTTTTCCTTCAACAACAACAACAATAAAATAAAAATATAACAATAACAATAACAATAACAATAACAATAACAATAACAATAACAATAACAATAACAACAATAATAATATGGAGGGTTTAAGCAAAGAAGAAGCAAAGGATTAGAGGGTAAAGACAGGTCAGAGGAAGCTTGAACAGAAAGCAGCAGACAGGAGCAGAGCTGTCATTTGATTGATAAATCATTCTCTTAATCAACTGTGCCAGCCAAAGAAGGCCTGAGTAAGCAGCTACAAATGAAGAAGCTTTAACTGATTTTTTTTTTATCACTCCTCCAACACATACCTAGTAATTTATACTTTTAATTGTACTAGTTTCTAATAGGATAATAGGAGCCTTGGTTTGAGACTTTTCCTTTTTTTTTTTTTTTAATGAAAAACTTCCTGGAATGTTGAAAACCTTTAAGCATCTTCCACACTACAGAAGACTTTAGATCTCTTTTAAGTGCACTAGATTTCTCACTGGTTAGGTTTTGTTGCTGCTGTTTGGTTTTTTTCATCAAACATCACAGAGTTGATCTAAAGTCCTGAATAAGAAGCAGAAGCAAGACGGGATTGAACTGTGACTTTTCTGTACATTGTGATGTTCACATAAGGGAATAATCTCAGATAGGCCTTCTCTTGGTGCACATGTGCCTTGTCAGATCAGCAAGGTCACTCCCATTCACCCTTCACTTGCACCTCTCACCTCTAATTGCACACCAATATCAGGGATGCCTTTAGCATGTTCATCTCATATCCTCTAAAGATTGATGATAACAGCTTCATAGCCTGGGAGGAGAAAGAGTACTAAGGGAGGTCTTTTTGCTTCTCCATTTCTGTGTAAAGGTGAAGCTGAACTAGAAATGAGAGTTGAGGCTGAAATAAAAATGGAGAAAGATGAGACCTGGCTTGACGTGAAAGCAAAAATGGAGGATTATGTGTCGTAACAGGTCTTGGTAATTAAAAAATAGTCTGTAATCTGCTTAAGTAAATTGCTCCAGAAGATTACTTTTCAGTTATTTTTCTTGTATATCTGAAATCTTAACTAAAAACCTTATGAAAACTCTTTTCATAAATAAAACTTCTGCATTATATACAGCACATTTTCATCATGTGCCCCTTTACAAGTGAGATTCTAAAACTGAAAGAGATCTAGTTCAAAGAATCTGTGCTGATGCACAGTATTCTTATTCTGAAAGCCTGTGTGAACTTCGTAAAGAGCTTTGTAGCACTGCTAGTTTTGCTAACAGACCTTTTTTTTCCTCAGAATCCTGATAGTATCTTTACACATCTAAGTGTGTCATGTTTAACAATATTTCTCACTAGTAAGTGGCAGTGCATCCTGAGACAGTTGAAATCTATCTCTATTCATTACTACGTCGTTTTAACTGTATAGGATTTAAACATGTATTATAAGTCTCATTTTTAGAGGTCTTTTAGCTTTTAATTATGAAAACTAAAAGGTAAAGGTAATACAGGAACTGCAATGTAGTGGTCAGATTCCTGGCTGTCAGTGGAAATGAGTGTACTTCTGGATTTGATTTTGAGTTGAGAAAATAATCTGACAACGTACTTTTACACCACTTTAGTAGTGGTGTGGATTTTTTGTAAAGTTTCAGTGTTGTTAGGTATGATGCACAGGAGCAGGGTGAGAAAGTGATTTCATGCTCTATTTGTCCAGATGAAGTTCTGTGCGCTGCTGACAAATACTGACATGTAAACCCAAATTGCAAATTTCCAGGTTTAACAATAGTAGATAGATGTTTATAGACCAAAACTTTTTTTAAATTGATTGATCTTTTAGCATGACACAGGTTAGCTTGAAGAAAATTAGCCTTTCATGGTTTTAGGCTCCTAAGATCGTGACTGGTTTCTATGCTTTTTTAATAGATTTTTTGTTGCCATAATTTTTGATTACAGTGAAATAAAACAAGTTTTAAAGAAATAATTTGTTTACCATGTTGGGGATTTTTTTTTTACTGAAGTTTTCTTGACTTTGTCTTAAATCAAATAAGCTTACAGTACTTGGCAGGACATAAAAGGATGAAGTTATCTAATCCATGAATGAAAGGAAACATCAATACCTTTACTTGTGAATTTTAAAAAGTAACTCTTTGTTCTCTAATATCTAACCCAGAATTTTACCACACAGTTATTTTTTGAATCAGTTTTGTACAGCAAGCTTCATATTCAGGAGGTTATGGAGTAAGGAATTTGTATATGCTACCATTTCTTCAGTTCATCATCTCAGGATTCTGTCTCACAGAGGTGGACGTTCATCTTGAGGCGATTCTTTTCAACTCTTGCTCCTACCTGTCCTTTTTGTTTGTGTCTGTCCAGCCTCTGCTTCAGACATGATAAAATTCGTTATAGAATAGCTATTTTAACAGTCAAGACTTTATTTAAACTATGGAGGTTCTCCAGATGTTTCATGAATGTCTCTGACCTTGTTGCCTCGGGGCCAGAAAAGATAAAGGTGGAAACCTCTCCATCCAGCCATTAGTCAATTGCAACCCATCCTCACCATCGTTAGTTTATCGTATTTGGACTCTTCTCTGGGTTGATACTTCTTCTACATGTAATTTAAGACAATGTAGTTTCATTTGAAGTAAAATAAAGAAACATTTAATATTTTTAATCAGGAGAAGAAATCTTAAAATAATGTTTCAACTAGCTCCACTCAGTCATTTATGTCTGTGATTCTTGTTCCTGCTGCATAATCTCAAGAAAAATTGTCACCTAATAATATAGTAGAGCATTGTATTAAGCTGGTTGCATGTTATCTGCCCAGGTATATAATTTTGAGCTGTTTCTAGTGTTTTATATTTACCTTTAAGATGTTTCCTAAGGTAGCTCTCCGAAGATGGAATTTGATTTCACTGAAAAAGTGAGTACTGTGTGTTGTATGAGAAAAAAATGGTAGAGAATGAGAAAAATTAACAAAGTTATCAATCTGATAGTAGCAGCACAAAATGTTCAATAATGCATCGGGCAACATTTATCAAAAGGTTTATATAGCTGCCTACATTCCTAACGAGCAGCTCTGGGATAGCAGCCATAATCACAGGTTTATGATAAAGTATCTGATGTTTCAGTCGTTCAGTCCAAGAAGCACTAATATCATAATAGCGTATAAGTAGGTTTACTGAATAGTCATAAATGTAATTATGGCCCTCTGACGTAAACTTGTTTCAGAGGCAAAATTGTTTCAATTAAGAGCAATGGAATACTGCTAGATGAAGTAAAATTATGGCTCTGTCTGTTCATTACATAAAGCGACATACTGCAAACAAGAATATTAAAATTTAGATTGGAAATAACAGTTTTATATGCCCCTCTTCAGGCTAGGTTCTTAGTTACTGGGAATTTTGAAATGGGGTCACTGTGGGTGGGTAAGTAAGGCTCCATGGCTTTCAGTTGACTTGTTCATCCCATGCCCTTGATAGACTTTGTGGCAAAATGTTCCCAGTCTTAACTCTACCTGACATTATGGTTGTAGCCAGATTATGTGACTACAGTCAGGTGCTGGATACCTGACAGATTTCAAGAGGTACAGAAAAAGTGTTAAACACGTGTCTCAGTTTTGTGAAGTCCGTATCAGGAAAAAAATTGGCTACCTCTGCAGGTATTACTAGCTCTGTTTTGCTTCAGACAACAGTTGAAGCTTCAGTCTTTTACAACTTTTTTAAGGTATGATTCTTTCAAGACGTCAACAAACCCTGAAAGGATAAAAGCTTAAGAAAATAGATAACATACTGAAATATGCACGCATATTGTACCTCATCTTGCCTAGTTCTCCATGAAATGTCAAAAGAACCTCCTACTGTGATATGTCTGTGAGCTCTGCAAGACTGATTAAATTTCTATATAATATCAATCGTTGCATCCTGTGAACCATAAATTATAAAATTTGTGTTCTATTTTATCACTCCATAAAAGGGCTTAAAACTTTTTTCTTATCAGATACGAAGAATAAACTGTGACTCTCATTTTATTCGTGGCAATTTTATGCACATACAGAAACAGAGTGTAAATGTGGGGTATATTCTGTATATATATGTGTGAAAGAAATAGATTAAGAAAGTATTTGCTGCATTAAAATAAATAATATCATGATATATTTCTCATTTTTGTAGCATCCCAAAATAAGAGAATAAAATTAGGTGTCTAAAACCTAATATGTAAAAGTCCCTTGAGAGCAGAATAGAGAATATTCGGGCTGTAAGAGGATGCAGTTTCCTCTCTTACATTTTTAACTAGTGGAATAGCAAAATATAATCAGGAGATTGGTGTTAGAGAAGATTTGCTTTGTGACAGAAACTAGTGTTAAAAGGGCTTGTGGTCATTTCTCACACCACTTCAGGATGTGTGGTTTCTGTACAGAATCTCAACTTACACATTTAAATCGTATTCAATGTTTTTGACCTTTTGGCACCACACACCAAGAGGCTAATGTGAGGAATCTGTTCCTCCTGAATTGCTGACTGTAGTTTAAGACCATTGTTCAGAGAATTTCAGGATTATGAATTTCAAACTAAGATGAACATAATAAAAATGCCTTATTCTCATTCTCATCTCTGTCTCACACTCTCTCACTCTCTCTCACAGGGTTTTGTACTGTGGCTCATCACCATTGCATCTGAGTGCCTTCCAAATAAAATAAATAACAGTAGCAAAGACTCTAGTGAACATCATGGGGAACATCAACGTTGAGAGGCAGGGCTGATAAATCTGCATGCAACGCAGTCTGAACGTGCTTAGATTGCTTCCAAACCGGAGCTGGCTTACATCCAGCTTCCAAAGGAAAGTGAACGTCAGTGACTTCAGGCCTATAGTTACTGTATGGACTTGATCCTTCTCTTGGGGCTGAGATAGAGGGTGAGAAAGGTTATAGGGGAGAGTGTGTTCGTGTGACAACTTTTGGTAGTTTATGATAATAACTTTTATCAGTGCAAAAAAAAGAAGTAGAAATTAACCCAAATTAATTTGGGCAGGATTTTTGAGGGTTTTTTTTCATATAAAACTATGTACTTTATTTTACCTCAGGTTTATTTTTATGGTTTCTTCTGTATTCAGTATCATAGGTATCCTGAGCAATATGCCATTAAATCAAGAGCAAACATAAATTGCTCATAACGGAGTGGCTTTCAAAAATGCAATATTCATTTTGAGAATGGATTGTAAGTGGAAGCCATTAGTAGAATTTCACAAGATATAATGAGTCTGTGGCAAAATGTATGAGTAAAAGTGGTAATGGTAAGAATTTTGAAATTTTAAGAGGCAAATATTGAATCAATGAACTGTAAAATAAACAGTTTCAAAGTTCTTAAAATCTGAGTCACATCAAACCAAGTGCCGGTAAAAAACAAAAAAAGAAAAAAAGTAGCAAACCCTCTCTCCCCTAAGTAAAAACATGGTTAGATCATATGCATCATAAGGCAGATCTTGTGTCTCATTTTCTGTGCAATCTATGCTGTTTGTTGTGAAGGGATTTCATTCAAATCCATTCAGAAATCATCTTTATGAAACCATGTGATACAGTTGCTACGTTGGAAAGCAGGCAAAGGAATGGTTTGCTGAAACATTTAAACACCTTAAAAAAAGATGTAACAATAGAAGTAATAACCAGTTTTCTCTAACTGTTGATAAAAAGTCTGGAGTTGGGATAACTTCTAAGAGGTTAGTGGTTGCAACTAAGTTTTGGGGTTTTTTTGAGTAAAAGCTGAAAGTGTAGAAATTAAGGTTATAAAATAGATTTTTATAAGATGTAGGTGTTGATGTAGTACCGTGCCTTCATTTTGGCCCTTCTGCTAGTCTTCTGGGAAAACATATTTTGTCCTGAGGGGAAAACACAAGTATGTAGGACCATCAGTGATTAAGCTGTTCATCTAAAGATCTCTTATTCCAGT
This sequence comes from Heliornis fulica, assembly GCA_013399135.1. NCBI lineage: Eukaryota > Metazoa > Chordata > Aves > Gruiformes > Heliornithidae > Heliornis > Heliornis fulica. The sequence continues at coordinate 212,607 of VXBZ01010002.1, read as the reverse complement.
GCATTGTCACTTTTTTCATGTTCTCTGCATTTCTTGCCTAATTAATGTAGTCTATATAAAACTGAAAATGTCCTTGCAAAATGAGTAGTCATTTAGTAGCCATTTTCAAATCTGCTGAAAGTCAAAAACCTGGTATTGCATATGGAAAATGCTTGTTTTGTGATACATTATCATGATTTCCTCAAGAGGGATTCTGATACAAAGCCTTTCCTGGGCAGGGTCAGCATCATACATACACAACAAGAGAACAGTTAGGAGAAAGCTGTTGATTCCCTAACCTAAGAATAAAAACTAGAGACATTTAAACCTCTGAGCTCAAAGATTACATAGATTTCCTTTAGACTGTTGCTGAATTGAATTTTGTCCTTTCTTAAAGGATGTATTATTTACAAAAACAAGGGAGTATCCATTTCTGTTGTACTTGATGACAATTTCTTAAGCTAAATGAACATGGCATGCACATAACAGATGTTCTGCTGTGAAGGAAAATATGAAGATAATATCTCTTAGTCTATATTGTTAAATGATTTATTAACTTGTGTTCTCTTCAGTAACCAAAGACAAAAGTATCATCAGAAAGGCTGTTCAGAAAGCAGAGTGATAGATCTGTTTTTGAGAATGTATCCGACATAGAAAGTAAAAGAGAGATTTCATTGTGATCTTAAAAAAAAAAAAAGAAGAAAAAGGAATTTATTTGGAGTATTGAAAAAAACCCAAAGCTTCTATATAAATACATACATATTTGTCCAAAATTATTGGAAAGCTGAATAACGGCAATTTTGTCAAGTCAATAAACTATTCCTACATATTCTGTATGAGCCCTTGTAGAGAATTTGGTGAGACTATTGAGAAAAGGACGAAAAGAGTAATTCTCTTGTACCTCTTCTATTTTATCATTAAATATAATTTTGACATTACAGGATGGTACTACATCTGATGAGAACAATATAAAATACTCGGTTTCCAAATGTTATATTACTGTGCTATTTCGAAGGTCATTTAATAGGTATTGTGTATAAATAGGTAGGTATTTAATGTCCTGTAAGAGGATATTTATATCTTTATAGTAATAATTTATTTAATTTTATTTGGAAAATCAGATTGAAGTGTCTGTTGAGCTAACTAAGGACAGCGAAGTGGGGCATATACACCTCTACCTCATGAGCTACTGCTGTTGTTATTACTCAAAGTCAATGTGAGTCTAGACTGACAGCTGAAGGAATGCAAAGGCTAAAGAGGAATATCTTGGACAGAAGACAAATTACAATGACTCTGTGGCAGGATTTTGGAGTAAGAATATGTTTTGTTCTGGGTAGTGAGACAAGTGGAGATGGATCTATAGCACTTTATCAGAGTTCCTGGCAGTACTGAGCCTATAGAATGTCAGCCACATGAAGAACAGTGATAATATATAAATAAAATTGCTAATATTTAAACTTTTATATTCTTTTTCAAGTGTTAAAATCCTTTCTAGATGCCTAATTAATTGATCCAAATTGAAAAAAGGTTAGTTGGTTTTGTGTTTGTTGGTTTGGGGGAGGGGTGGTTTTGATTTGGGGTTGTTTTCATTTCTATTCTGCAGAAAAAGTTGTATTTTAAAGCCTTTATATAAGACCTTAAGTTTTAGGATTTGGAACAAAGCAGTTGCAACTAGTAGATGCTTCTGACAGTCATAGTCTGTCTTTTGAATCCATTGATTTCAAGAAAAAATAAAAATTTCATTGTTTTCTTTTTTTAAAACATTCCTTAAAAGAACTTGTTTAAAAAGTAAGTTCAGAAGAAGACATTAAAGCAACAGAAAATTTAATCCCTTTTTCTTCCACAAGGTCACAGATTTAGAATGTAACTAAATGTGAGAATCAAAAGGGAATAAATAGGGAAGTAGAAGTCCCAAAGTTGTAAGAAATTATTCAGAAATGTGGAAACCTCTAAGCTATTCCCTTGTTACAGAAAATAAATGAAGATGCCACCTATTTGAGTCTGGGGAGGCTGCTTATTACAACAGAAAGATATCCCTTATCACTTTAAAGGGAGGAAGAATCACAGACTTAGGAAGCAATTAATTTACTTTAAAGTAAAAAAAAAGGTATGAAGGTCAAATATGCAAAGAAGAAGGCAAGGATTTTATTTGGGAAAATCTAAAGTATATTTATTTCTCTGGATGAAGTGATGGAAACTCATGGACTTGCCCAGGGAAGGAGCAATATAGAAAGCAACAGCTAAAGCTTATCAGCTTTGCATTTCCAATTCATTTTATACATTCTTCCTTTTTTAGGCAACGGATTGCCTACAGAGTACTTCCAATAATTATATTAGTTGGGATAGAAGTTTAATAATGTAGATGTTGGCCTACTAGAAACTGGGCTTCAGTAACCACTGCATATCACACATGCTCTTAGACAGCTGCTAGGCAAAGATAAAGGTCCAAAGTAGTCAGAAATAATTACAAGGATGACAATATTGGGTGTATGTTTTCATTACTAAATAAAAAAAAAAACAAACTAAAATGTGTCTTCGGTTTCTGCAATTATGTTTCTTGGTGGCTTGGAGACTTCATGCCAGACCTTTGATCTAAAGACCCTAACAACAACTGAAATTGCAGCTCCCAATCTTGTTCCCAGGTAGCAATGTTATATTTCAGTAAGCTAAATTATAAAATGAGTAGAATTTAGAAGGACAGAAGCATGGGAATAAACAGTCCTTTCTACCTTTCAAAACTTTGTAATAAAAAAAAATGTTTTGCCTATATAAAACTGTTTAACAACTAATGTTCTATGAAACATCATTATTGAGAAGGTGATAGTACTACTGATGTGATTTGAGACACATTGACGCTAGTCTTGTATCATGGGTACTTCTGTAAGAATTAATGCTTACTGGATAAATAGGCATGACTGACAAAAAAGCAGAGAAGGAAATAAAAAGGTCAAATGACTCTCAAGATGGGACCAGTAAATTTGTCCATCTCCCACATGCAGTCTGGATCTGTAGCTATTAAACCAATAGCAGATGACAGTTCCTAAGTAGGTCACAGAGGTGATAATAGGTGAGATAATTACAGGTGCAACTGTTTACCTCAGCTATCTACCTGCTAACTACCTATAATTAAGCAGCAGCTCTAGTGCTGTGACTGGTAAGTTAATGTAAATACTTTCAGCTAGTCGTTAGCAGCCTTTGGTTTGCAGAAATTGAGCTGCTGATCACTCAGAAGGTTTCATGAGGAGTGTTGAGACAAAAGGAGGTCATGATTTTCTAGAAAGTATGAGAAATACTACATTAAGCTGCACCTTTCCTCAAATATTCTATTCGTCTTCTGATTTTACTTCACAAAGCTTGACATTTGTGGTTTGCTTTTGCAGATCATAGGGTCTGTTCACACATTAACTCTGCCCATAATTAGGTGAGTGAAGATCGCAAACACAGCAAGAATTTCAGTTTTCCCCTCTGTGGCTGAAATTCGATTAACGGAAGTGTTCTCCTGCGTGGTAGCTTGGTTATCCACTGTCAGGTGGTTCAAAATCTCTGTTCTTCACTTGTTGCTTAAAAACTGGTTTTGTCCCTCCTGTTAGTTGTGGGAGACCATGACAGCCAGTTTCATGTGAATACTAGGAATAAGTCTCTTGTTCTTTATAAAGAATGTATCCTTCTGTGAACACCCAGCCTCCTGTATTCAATTTGTCTAGGCCAGCTACTCAGGGAAAGCCTGGACATGTAGTTAGTAACGTACTGTTAGTAGGTAAGCTTGTAGTTTTGTATCAGTATATGTCATCTCCATGGTCCCCTTCCTGGTCCCCTTTATTTAAAGTTTTTCTAGAAGATGCTGGCTTGACTCATTTTCTGTAATTTTTGTAAGATCTCCTGATGTGGAATACAAGTGAATACTGTCTCTTCTGATGTGTTGCTATATATCCTCAAGGGAGCAAAAAAAGAGACTGCAGTTTAGTTGAGGGTCTGTAGCAGTTGGCTCTCTTGTTCTCTGTAGGGAACTCTAGAAGGGAAAAGGCAGCCAGTCATGCATGCTGTAATTTACATCTGATTGATGAAGGGGTTAGATTCACAGGAACAATTTGCACTGGGACTCCTGTGGGCCTAAAACTGAAATATTTTGTTACTGCTATCCAATATTAATTTCTGTCTTGATCAGTCTCATATCTTCCCATGTCAAGTTCATTCTCAGACTTAACCCTTGGAGTTTTAAACGATGCTTGGTAGTCCTTGTTTCCTATGTCAAATAATTGAGTAAGCTAAGTTCTAGCTGAAAAAACCCTGCCTTTCTGATAATCAGGTAAATAAAAGTGCACCATACAGTATATTCCATGCTTCAAATGTCAATTAAACCTTTATTGTTCGAATAACCAAATATTTGCCTTTTAATTCACTATGGTCTTTAGAAAAAGCAAAATTTTGAGGCAAAACACAGAATCAAATATAAGCTTTAGCACATCTCAAAAAGAACGAGAAATTAGTATCTATTAATTAAATGGAATTAGACCAATAATTTATGATCAGTAAGTTCTCAAATTAACATACATGCTAAATGAAATATTATCAAAACTTACTATTTTGTAAAATGTGCATTGTTACGTAGTTTGTATAACTATCACAGGAAACCGATATCTCATCTTGACGCAGGAATCCCTGCAACCACTACTAAGCAGGTTTTCTGACCTAGCATGTGCCATCCTAGTCAAGTTAGTTTGGCTGTTTCTTTGGGGTTTTTTGCTTGTTTTGCCTGAACATTATTTTTGAAGTATCAGGCCATAGCGAGTGGAACACAATGATGGATCTTCCTATGCAATGTAAGAATAATCAAATAATATTATTTGCAAAGATGTAATTATTGTTTTTCATTTTTGTGTGTGTTCAAAATGAAACACTAGAAAATTGTCATTCCTTATGTATATTTCCAGACTAGCTAAACTTGTAAATATATAATTTTGCTGTAAAACTTATTAATGGGCATTTGTTTACATATTTTTATCTCAATTATCTATGCCCACAGGACCCATTCAATCAATTTTTCACTAAGTAGTTTTCAAAATATAATTACTCTTATGGATAGGGCTATGAACAGCAGTGTCATTTACACTATAGTTCACTAATTGCACTTCTAAGCCATTATAATGAATTATACTTGTACATTCTTCAAGATCAGTTACTGCTAATCACTTATATCACATATATCACTTAGAAGACATCCATCTATAACAGCCTTTTCATTTACAGCCTCATTCCCTTTTAATTTTATTGCATTGTAAGATATGGCTGTAAATGCATAGTATGAGCTCATATAACCAGTTAGCTTAGTAAACTTAGTAATAAAAGTTAAGTTTTAAAATTTAGAAGTTGTGTTTTCCTATTTTTAAATAAATTTAAGGTACAATTAGGTTTGTGACTATTAGATGTATAGTTCTTGTACATCAGTAGAGGAATTAATGGCAATAAAATAGAAATAAACAGTTCTAGTATGAAATTTGAGGCATTTATGGATGAATTGTATAGGACAATTACTTTTGATGTTGGGTGGGCAGGTTTGTTGACCCAAATGCTTTTCTAGCCCTTTTTTTTGTGCTTTAATAAAGCAGAGCACTATGTACTGTGAAGTAAGGAGCTGAGTGGTTTTGTCTAAGTAACCTGTAGATTGAATGCCTAGATGCATGCAGTAAAAAGATGCAGGATGAGAAATGCTGAAATAATCTCATATTTGCATTAAATCCTTCTGATTAGTTTGATAATAAATTATAATTTCTTAAAACATGGGAAACTTTGATGAGGTTTTAGGTACAAGAAGCCCAGTTGTCCCAAGCGTGAAAAAATTGCTGCCATCTCTTCTCTCCTTGTAACCATCACAGGATATTAAGACAGTGTTTCACTAGCAGCTTCCTGGAATTTCTAAGAAATTATGGTAACACACAAGGATGTTGTAAAGAAAACATGCATTAAAAATGAATTGTTGTACACATGCTATATCTAGCATAAATAACAAGCACTAACTGATATGAGCATAGTTGTTATAGTTGGAATCATTATAAAATTTCCATGTCAACTAATGTAGTGGTGTCTTTACTTACATTTTTGTTTCTAAGGGGTAATAGTGGAAAGAAACTAGTAATGTATGAAAATATCCAAGTATGAAACAAGAAGTCTCTTTGTTAGATTTCCAAGCTGAAGGAAAACTAAAAGTCTAAAATTATTATTTTCAACTCCAGAGTTTCAGCTTACTATAAAATAAAAGTTAATGATGGAAAAAAAAGGACCATGGTTTAAAAAAACAGGGTATGATGCAGAGAAAGGAGACAGTAGTATTTTAAGTTCCCTTTTTCTTGTGGGCTTAATATCTCTTGTGGGAGGTGCCCACTGGACATTCCAAAGACAATTTTTTTTCATGGTGTAATTCCATTGGCTTGTTCACTTCCTCAATTTTATCTATAGGTGTTGACATGCTTTCAGTAAATTTGGGTATCTTAATGCAGGACTTGTCTATTCAGGAGTTGTCTATTCAGTAAAGCTAGGGGATCGTCATGCTGGCTGACTCCAGGACGACATTCTCTCCAGCTCATCTAGAAGAATATAAGAGAATAATTATTAGGAAAGTCAGATAGCTGGTGAATTTCCTACCCATAAATAGAAGATAAAGTGATAAAGAGGGGGTAAATGAGAAAGCTAGTTTGCATAATAAGGGAGGAAGAGGATATGTAAGTTGACCATGACCTGCACATAGGAGTTGAGGTAAAGAAGCTGTACAGCAGACTAATCCTTGAAGGAGACCTGGTTGAGAGAGGTACTGCAAATCCCCTCGGAAAGCAGGAAGAGTCAGTTTCATATAACGGGAATCTACTTGCCAAGGAGAATAAGGTGCCCTGGGAAAACTCACGAAGAGCAGTTTTTCCATGAACTATCTTCCAGCTGCCAAATGGTGAAATGTGAATCTTAAATTATAAATCAATTTTATGGGAGCAAGGAAAAATCTACCATTATTCTTTATGTCAGGAGAGATCTATATAACATAAAAATCTTAGAATTTATACTAAGGTTTTGTCCTTGTGCATCCTTTATAATTTTGGTTTTGGTTTTGGTTTTGGGGTTTTTTTTGTTTGTTTGTTTTTTTTTAATTAGTTATCCAGATTTATAACTTTTTCCTATTATGTTATCATCTTGGAACAAGTGTTCTGATAAAAGCATCTCTGACAAATGATTCCAGTGGTTTGCAGTTTATTTTATTTATTTTATTTTTATATCCGCTACATATTATTTCAGGTGTGAGTTTAAACTCTGTGGAATGGGTGGAGAACATCCAGTCATGTATATGCTTCATTTCACTTAGTTTCTCTATCCCAGAGTTTGTAGCCATCAAATATGTAGTATTATTAGAAGGCAAGATACAGATAGGGGATATGCTTGGCATGCTTTGACATCAGGATTTAGTCCATGAATAAAAAAAAAAAATAAATTAAAAATTTAGCTATTCTAAAGCTAGGTCATTGACAAAGTAGCTGAAAAGAAGGGATGAGTTAAAGATTAGAGAGTGCTTTAGCTGCAGACAGAAATATCCATAAAAACTCTTTTTTCTTCTGGTCTGCAGTCCTGCACTATTTGGCACAATCCATGGCTATGAAAGGTTGACTCCTATACCCATTCTGCATCTTTTTTTCAACTGTTATCCCCTGATACTTTATACATAGGCTCTGGAGGACCTACAGACAGAGCACCAGGCATGAATGATAATAGCTTAAGTGTTCTGGCTAGACATTGTGTGAAGCCAGGCAATTTTACTCTGAGGAGCAGCCCTATTGCCAGCCTTACCAAATAATTATAGTCATTAAACCAGAGTTGCAGTACCATAACTTATATTTTCTCTGTATTTCATAAGTCTAGTTAACATGGAACAGTCATACAAATGGTTGAAGTACATCGTAGCTATGTCTAGACTACCACGTTGTCTATAATGCTGATGGGTAGTGGGTACTTAAAAGAGAACAACAGGAATGTAGAGAATCGCTCTGACCCTACCATTTTCAGCAAAGAAAGGGCTTTGGGGCTTGCACAAATGAGAGGTTGCTGTTGGACTGCTGTGTTTAGAAACTGCCAATGTAGCTCTTCTCCCCCTACTAGGCTAGTCCTTCTCAGAAGCCATTTATACATTTGGCCTCCAGAAATTCTAAAATAAAACTTACAGTTCTGCAGCACATCATGCATTGTATAAAGCACTACTTTTTTTTTTTTTTAAATCTACTGTTTGATGACGTCACTGAGCATTTATAGTTTTAGATTTATAAGTCATAACGATTTACTCCAACCACCTATTTTTCCTCTATTTATGGCTTTGGATTTCTATTATATTGCCACTCAGTCATGCCCTCTGTGTTGGCTCCAAGACTGCTAGGTTTTTCTCATTTGAAAGCACTAGCATACCTCTGACCGTTCTTTCCCTTTTCTACTTTTCTATTGCTCTTATTTTTCTAAAAACCATAAAAATAAAAAAAAAGCAGAGTTGCATGCTGTAGATGTATTTATTGAATAACACACAGTGATGTTTTCTAGTTTACTGTAAAGTTCTTTCTTTTATTTTTCTACCTTTTTTATGACCACTGTTGATTAGTTCATGGAATTGAGTGAGTACTGACACGATAAAAAGAAACTTTACAGGAAAGAGCCTGGGGGTCCTGTTGGACAAATTGAATATGAGTCAGCAACATGCCTTATAGAAATGAAGGCGAACACCATGGTCAAAAGGTGGTGCTGCTGGAGTACTGAGACCAGTTTTATGCTCCACTAAAGGATACATGACATAGGAGGAGCAGCTGAGGTAGGTGAGTTTATTTGGCCTTAAGGAGAGAAGGCCCAGGGAGGACCTTGCCACTGAGACATTACAGAATAGACACAGCCAGACTCTTCTCAGAGGTACACAGGGAAAAGATGAGAGCTGTGAAAAGGGAAATTCCAGTTAGACTGGAAAAAGGCTGTTTTGGTTTCATTTTCTTTTCCGCCAAAGATGATCAGTTGCTGGAATAGATTGCAAAGAAGTTTTATAGCTGTCATCCTTGGAGATATTAAAAATTCAGCCAGACAAGGCTATGATCAACCTGATCTGACTTCCAAACGGTGTTGCTTTAAGTGGGAATAGGTGACTTTCCATCTAAATAGTTTTGTAATTACATACTTTTTCTGTAACTATTTGTACTCAGCAGAAAATACTGTACATGATAAAATGTTGGGTCATCCTATTGCTTTGTCACCTCAATACTGGCCCCATTTTTAAGATCAGGTTTATTTAAGATTGTATAGCCTCTCTTCGTTTGGAATATTGTTTGCTGTCTTTTAATCAATAACAAATGTGTAAAAGTACCTTCTGTTTTATCCCCCTATTTTTCCTGTTTGCTTTTTAAATCCTTTGGTGAGGAATATATATCCAGGAGATCGCCTGCACCACACGTCTCAGAAGCCTATAACACAGATTTGTGAAGCATCAATTCTCTTTACAAAAGCTCTGCTTTCTGGTGCTCCATGTGTTTACCAACATATTCGTTATTTTTATCTGTAACCATTTGTCTGACAAACAAGTCAAACTTTCTAGTCTTTAGTTCCCAGATCACCTCTAGAGACATTTTAATGAATTGCTATTATATATGCCATTTCCCTTTTCCTTGTACGCAAGCAGTTTAAACTGGCCATTTACATACCGCAGTTAATAGACCAACAATTTTATGTGTGAATTCTTTTCACCAACAATTTTATGTGTGAATTCTTTTCAAACTATAGGTGGTTACTTCTGACTCATGGTGATTCTTTACTGCCCAACTAATCAATTTGTTCAAAACACCACTTACATTATTTAAATTTCCGGCAAATTTTTTAGCCTCTTCCCTGGCAAAGAGTAGCTCATATAGAGGAATGTTATGCTTGCTTCTCTAGTGAACATGAGATGTTGGATTCATGGGGTGAATGTTGATCCTGCTTGAGTCAATCTGAGATTTAGTTTTAGGAATTCAGAATTCACCCTTGCTGTATAACCACTGATGAATGCTGTGTGCTTTGGATCCTTTATATTCAAGCTAGCCATATCTGACTAGGAATACAGCAAAATGGGAGGCAAATTTATTTAAGTTCCAAATATATTGGTCAAGATATATGAGTAAAGCCCAGTATTTACAGAAAGTACCCTTAGGTATTTAGAAGCCATAAATCTATGTTACAGGTGTGCCCCTGATGTAAACTGTCAGTGTGGAGAGTGGAAGTTATGTCAGAAAGCAGTAAGGACTGAGATGTTTTGCATATATTCTATTCCTTAAGACCATTAACACTGTTCTAAAACAAAACCAGTGTATTCAACAACTGAAATGCTTTAAAAAAATAAATAATAATGTAAGCAGAGTCTAAATTAAGCCTAAATTTTGCGTTGTGCCCTTTCTGCACAGTTATTATCCAGTCGTATACTGTGTAAAATATGGAAACAAGTTAGTAATGTACCAGAAAATTTTGTAGAAAATAGCCTACAAAGTAAAATGAGTAATTATAGGATGTACTTCAAAATAGAAAATAGGGTTATTTTAAAGTAATACTTGACACTGAATATTTGTAATACCATGCAAAATAGAAGGAGATTAGTCAAGAGAAATTCTAGTAAACCAGTTTATTATAAAAGACAAAGGAAAGAAGTTGCTTGGAAATGAGGAAGAAACATTCATATGTGCAAAAATCCTACTGCAAGTGGATGAAACAAGGGAATCATGAGATCTGTATAATCTGTGCATTGCTCAGCATGTACAGAAAGAAAGGAGCATTAATTTGAGTATCTAGGAGAAATGTTAGGCTTTGTATTTGGTTTCATCTTGTCTTTCTCAATCCAGTACTTTACCATCTCCTTCCCAAACTGCATACCATTAGCACTTCTGCATTCTAATCTCTCCCTTGCTGCTTAAAATTATCACTCCTTTATTTCAAATATGGCTTCTTATCCACTGCTCCACTAATTGGCTTTATTACCCTCGACCCCTTCTTGCCTCCACTGCAGGCAGCTTGACATTTTTTCATCAACTAATCCCCACTTTTCACACCCCTCCCTTGTCTCTCCCCACCCCCCATTTGCTTCCCTTTCCTCTTTTGGTGTATTCAGAGCTGCAGAGAGCTTTTCAGCAGATATTCAAACCCCTGGAGAAATTCAAAGAGATCAAAACACAGCGCAAGAGCTAGGGGTGTTTTCTTCTTGGCTGCCAAAAGCATAAGGTAACATTCAGAATGAGGTCACTGTACCGTGATCTCATTTTGAATTGGATTTGCTTATGGGGCGTAGGAAGCCTGGTAGGGAGAGCATATTGTTTTGCTAGTTAGTATTACATCAACAGACTGGGGGAAAAAAAAGCAGGCATTTCCTTTCATTTCCTAATTTATAAATTTGTGTCTCAAGAATTTCAGAGAAGAAGGTATGAGGATAAGGAGATAATAGCAGAGTGGCTTGCGCTGGGCATGGTCTGGGCTCGCAGCAGCCATGTGTAGCACGTATGTACAGTTACTAAACCAAAATTCAATATTTGAGAGGACTATTTTGCCAGATAGCTGCAGATGCTTGAAAAGAATACCAATGCTATGGGAAGCACAATAGAATTGGCAGGAGAGACCTTGACATGAGTCAATACTTCAGAAACTTCCCTGCCTAAGGTGCTGCCAAGAAGCTATTTAAGAAGAATGCAGCATTCTGGTATTCGCCCTGGTTTCTCTTGTCACTTCCTAACAAATAAATGTATATTCTTCACTATGCACAAGATAGAAATAGACCTTTCATACCCCACAGAACCTACACGATGTAAAGAACCAGGGAATCAAGATGAACTGGAAGGCCGTACCTGCTATCAATGAAAACTTTTCTCTTTGAAATCACCATCATTAATCCCCCTCCATTAGTAGTATTTTGACATAGGGGAACATTGCAGTGATCTGAACGACAAGTTAAACAGCTGGTGTATTAACTTCGAAACTGCTATTGAAACACAAGGCAGACTGTGAAATAAAACGTGTGTAGGAGCAACAGAAGAAATAGCAGAGTGTGAAGAACTTTGCTGGTAACCTGACTAACTTGTGAGTGGGAAGAATTAAAAAGCAGAGAGAAGGAGAAAGAAATCTAAATGTAGGGGGAGAAAAAAAAAACCTCTCCTGAGCTTTAGAGAAAGAGTAATATTTGCAATCTACCTTTTGGAGGGACTGAGTGATCCTCATCTTCAGCATGTGCAAAGTAAACCCTGGCTGAGGAAAGTGATGTGAACAGAACAGTATTTGCTCCTGTGATTCTGTAATCATGGTCATAAACACAGGGGAGCAGCAGACTTAGGGGTAGCATTGTGGGGTTTTTACAAGCCCATTTTTGAAAATCTTTTACCATTATTTTTGGAGTGAACATATAGTCTCATTAACTACATGGGTTGTAAGCACACTAAGTGCTTGAATGTCAGAAAATTCATTAAAAAAGCTAAGCAATTTTGGTTTTGTTTTATTGTGTTCACATTAGTTGTTCAGTATGCATTTTAAAGTATGTCTTTCTGTGTCATACATTATCTTTCATTTTCAAAATAAAAGATAGCTCATGAAAATCTTCATTTGTGATTTTGAGCTAGGACCGTTGCTATAAAGAAAACTCCTTGGTATAGCAGTACAGACTGCAAAAGAAGATCCAGCAAAACTCCTTTCTGCCTGAAATCAATAATAAAATAAGTTCATTTCATACAAACACACATCCGAAGCTTTCATGACAGTCTAAAAAATGTAAAAATGCCTGCAGAGGATATGAGTTTATTGAATTTTCTTACTTTACTGTTTCATAGACTCCATCCTAACCAGATGGTATAATCTGATTGTATCAACCTAGAAGTATATAGGATTTTATTTTAATGTTAAAAAGGTCAGTAGCTTTGGAACTTAAATTCTTTCTGTCTTCTATCCTGCACTAGAATCTCAGCAGTGAAGTATTACCAGATAACTTTAATAAAAAGAAGTTGAATTTTATAAACTAAAATTTACTTATTCATTTCCTATATATACAGTTAAATTCTTTAGATGAATGCTTCCTAAGTATATGGCAAAGCAATATATACTTTATTGAATGATGAGTGAAATTTATATTAATGTAGTTGATATAAGATTTCTTCTAAAGTATTTTTGCTGTATAACTGTTATTGAATATTACATCTTTTTATCACCTCAGACGATACTCCAACATTTTAGTGCTTCATTCCAGCTCTGAAAATATTTTACTCTTCCCAAAGACATGTTCTGCTAACTTCTGCATTGAACTACTTTTGGTTTGGAACTCGAGTTAGATTTTAAAATTTGGTGACAGATAACACCGTTTGCTGAGCCACACCAGGGCTTTCAGTTGGTCTGCAGCAGAGCTTCCTTTTGAAAGATTTTTTTTAGGCTTTCATGAACCTTCTTAAAATCTAGATCACATTAGACATAAAGGCTTAGGCATTTTCAGCACCATAGAAGAAGTTTGCAATCATTTTGTATAATACAAACGGGCTTATTTAGCACTCCTGTTATGGAAAAGATTCTACAATAATAATGCTACTATTATAATACCATTTCCGTAATAATAGCACTTCTGTTATAAAACACCATTATTATAGAAATGCTATTATAAGACAAGCTCTGTTATTTAGAATTGCTTCTGCAATAAAAGTGCTAAAAAAGTCTGCTTGTATTACAGAAAATTATTGCAAATTTTTCTTGCCTGGCAGTGAAATTTTTCATTCTGAATCTTGTCTGTCGCTGTTGGAAAGTCATTCTTGTACGTATTCTGAAGCATCTACGAGTTACTCAATATTGTGTATTTAAAATAGGGAATTACTGAATAGGAGAATGAAAAAAAAAAGCCCAGCCTTCATTTATCTGATTTCCTGTGTTTCTAATTTGTCATTCACAGTTTGTCATAGACCACAGCCATTGTTTGGAAGGTGCACGCAGGCCTGTAGTGTAGTTCTTACCATTTTGCATCAGGTAGAGGCAGGGGTAGCGGGGGGGAGAAATAAAAAAGATACGGAGAAAGGGAACAAGCCCCCTCCAGTCTTTGCATCCTGTTCATTTCTCCAAGTTTGAGCACAGTTCACAAGAAATGACTTCCAGTTTCTCCATTTGACTTTGTATTATATCATTTTGCTCATAACATTCAACTAGAGTGCAATTTGGTGACTGAGAAAGACCTCTATTAAACTCTTTGAACCACTTAAGCCATGAGGTTCAGATCAGCACTCAGTCTAGCCTGCTCGGATTACCAGCCTCTGTTTACTATCTACCCGTAGCTCTCAGTCTACCCACCAGAGCCATGATGAGCAGCTGACTTCTGGGAGGAAGAGAGCAAACGTAAATTATCTAATTCTGCCCCAGCTTCCCCCATGTCCTCTGTTTTCTGTAAAAAAGTTTCTTTTCCACTACTATAACAGTCATATCTCTTTCTCTGCTCCTTTGTGTGACATGGCATACCCACTTCACTGGTGAAGGATTATTAAAAAGGAAGAGGACCTCTTTCTCAGAATAGGCATTGGGCTGTCTATGCACAAGGGGTTAACTTCACTGTGAATGAGTTTTCTATAATTTCTGTGGAACAAATTGAGTCACAGTGTGAACTTTGTGGTCAGGACACAAAATAGTTCATTCCCAGTTTTTTCAGATGTTCACATCTTCTCTGACACGAGGAGTCTCCTGGTCAGCTTTGCCATGCCCTTGCAATGTTCTAAATATATTACATAGGTTTCTTCTCCTTGACAAGGGTCATCTAGTAGGAAAATATTCAACCTGAAATACATGGAACTGCATCAGTTGTATGCCAGTGGAAAGAAACAAATTTTTAGGTTTCAGATTTTTGTCATAACTGTTTTTTCTGAAAGCAAGAAATCTTATAATTTGAATTAATTTTAAGATACATCATAGTTTGGGGGCTTTGGGTTTGTTTTTTTTTTCTTTTTGCTTAAGCAGTATTTCCTATAACAAGAGAGTATCATAATCACATGCATTGAACTAACCTTGTTTCCTCTGAAAGAGTACTTTCTTTTAAAATATACACAAACTCAATCTTGAGTGTAGTCTTGCATTTTTCAAAGAATGTCACTGGGGTGTGAGCTTGGAACCAATAAAGCCGACTGTTATGGTTTTGGGGATAAAATGTTTCCAGTAGCATAAGTGGAATATTAAATCTTACTCAAAATATCTCCTCACTGTCCTGCCTTAATTATATTTTTTAAAAACTGTATCACTGAGGAGATATGAATGGATTTTTTTTTTTAAATTTGGTTTTGAATCATATTTTTTATTCAGTGAAAGGAAAAAGAGCTACTGGGTTTCAGTGCTCTTTTCTACTCCTCTAAGTTGATAAAGGCTTTGTTTTTACACTGCTAAATACATTATTTAGTCCATAGAGTCAATTAGTGCCTTTGGGTACCATATTTTCTTGAAAATAGCATACACTTTTGTGCTTATTTGTATCTCCTAATGCTTAAGTGCTTGTATTATCTTTTGGGTGTTATTTTTCAGCTGATAACTTACCAGTACTTGTATTGGGTAACATCTGCTGTTTTGGTTCTTCATTGCAATAGCTCCCTTAAGACTTTTTGTATCAAACGTCATTTTATTGTTAGCAGCGACAGTACCACTGTTACGGTAACAGTGGAGTGGTACTGAATCTGCATCTTTGGCAGAGCCAAGCAAAAGACTCTTGTCAATTAGTAATTTGCTCAAAAGCTGGTTTTGAGGTTTTTTTTGTTAAACATGCTTCACAGCTTCATTAAAAAAAAAAAAAGTAAGAAATTTCATTTTAAAAATGTTTACGATCAGAGTGTTGTCAACAATGTCAAGAATAAAACCACTTTTGATATTTGAAAATAAACCACCTTTACTTTCTGTTTCAAGGTTACTTTCTTTACCTAAAATTAATCTTAAATAAAGGAGAGAAATAACCCCAGGGCAAAAACTTATTTTTTGTCTTAAAGTTTGAATATTTCAGGTTTCTCTTTTGCTAGAAAAAGGTGATAAATTAGTCAAAACAAAATTGGATTTCCCATTATTGTTTGTTTATCCATCAATTCTGAAGGGGAAAAAAATCCTTTCTTCTCACTACACATAATGAATCCTTTAACGTGACAGTTATGTCCCTGTGGTTCACAAGTTCTCATCCTTCTTTCATTTTCTAAGTTATTTTGCCTAAAAGTTTAGACCCTTCTATGGAAAAGGGTGCACTCCTTCAGACACCTAAGCCCTAAGGTGGTTCAGAGAGGTGTCTTTCAGCACAGATTGATTGCAGAAGTGCCTAAATTCAGCTGCTCAGTACTTGTGCTTCCTAAAGCTTTGATTACTTATGATAACATTGGCAGGCCAAATGCCCGAGTTTCCATGATCTCCTGGTTTACCACGAGTACACTTCCCACATACTCTGCTCTTTAAGCAACAAGGTAGCTAGATATTTCTGATCTAAACATCATAAAAATTCAACACTAAGCCTGCAAGGTCTCTGCTGAGTTAGTCCTGGGCTTTTTGCCCTTTTCTGTTGACAGGCTGCAAAAGGAAACACATTACCTCACAGGAAGGTGTCCTGCTTAACAGGCTGGGTGATGTCAAGCTCCTCCCTCACACAGCATTTTAAGCTTGGGCAAAATGTTATACTAATGTGACTGTGGGGCTTCCGAAACTAAAGTTGTCTATCGCCGGTCCCATTTGGTCACTTCCTTAAGCAGCTGAGTAAACCAGAAGCTTAAGATAAATACTTCATCGGGCCACCTGTCTGTATGGCTTCTGACACCTTAGTTTGGTGTCCAGATAGGTGGTTTGAAGTGAAAAGAAATGAGGAGCATTAAAAAAACACCAAACATCCTTTTTTTTCTAAAAGACAATTACAGAGCATGTTTCATCTGCCTTTTTTGTGTTAAAGAGAAACTAGACTTTTACATAGGATAAACATGATGATGATATTGCTTTTTTAAAAAAAGCCAGTCAAGTCACTTGGCACCAGCAATCACAGAATCTTAAGAGAGGAGCAGCTGTCCGCAGCAGCCTAACCCACTGTTTTCATACAGCTTTTACAGAGGCTCTGTAACCCAACATCTATCTTAAAACCCAGAGAATTATGGACCTAGCCCCAGAAGAGGTAGATGCTCAACAGAGTAAAATCAGGCAAGCCAGGAAGAGAACAAGCAGGTAGCTGCCCTGATAACCACAACACTGGGCAATTTCATTAATGAATCTGCCTTTTCACTGCATTCTGTTTGTTCTGTGGGGGCACTGATAAGTACCAGCAGCCTCTTCTTCGGTGGTCTGCGTAAGAATAGCATAGTCACTTGCCATGCTCAGGGTGCAAGCTGTATTTCATTGTCTCTTGAAGAAATGTGGCAAAGGAGTGACTGCTGGCTTGCTTATCTTTTCCACAGGAAGGTAAATTTTGCCTAGGGATGCTTAACTCTCTTACAAAACCATAATTTTTTTTTGTTTTTTGTTTTGTTGTTGAGATGACAGAAACTTAAGGGAATAGGCAGAGTTAACGAGGCTTAAATTAAATGTGTTCATGTTCTTTGGATCCAGATTGTTTTACAATAGCTTTTTAAAGATCATCAGGTTGGTAAACACATACTTCTCTGCAAATTGTTTCAAGTCCTCCCTAGTAAACTGTGGCCCAGTGTTAAACACTGTGTCAGATATTCTATGTCTAGCAAAAATACATTTGCATAATCACCTGCTTAACTGCAGTACAATATAGTAATGGTATCTCAGAAAAAAAAAATAGTCTATGATTAATATATACATCTTCCTAGTCAGTTTAAGTAAATCACAGACTACTTTACTCCAGGGGACAATGTATTCTGTCCCACCATGTCAGTCTCTGGACTGACAGAGCCCGTATTTTTGCACGTGTGGCAAAGCCTAGATAAATTCTCCAGTGGCACTGTTCAGGACCAGTAGCAAGCATCTACAGCCTGTCTTGGATTTTTCAGTCCTTTGATTTATCTTTCAATTATCCTTCTTAATATACTCTTTCAGTAATGTTGTCAACTAACCATTCTGATAATTTTAAGTCCCTGGTATGAATTCAAACCTGGTCTAGTGAGAGGAGTCCCTGCCCAGGGGTTGGAACTTGATGATCTCTAAGGTCCCTTCCAGCGCTAACCATGCTGTGATTCTATGAGTCTATGATTTTGTTTTAAGGGCTCGAAATGTGCTGTTCCAGTCAGTCCATGCTACTAATTATCATATTTTCATCCTGGATTGTTGCAACCTACACTTTTTCTGTAATGGGACAATGTTTAAAAATTGGCTTGATAGTAATTCTAGGTTTGAATTTTATTCCAATGAAGTTTGAGCAAATGTTTTAAAGAATTTTCATGCAGTCACCAAGCTGTTCTCAGTTTATAATCCATTTGCAAATCATCAAATTGTAATTAAAATGTAATTGCCATACTATTAGGGTGTTACTTGCTTAGCTGATTTTAGGGCCGTACTACACTATTTACAGTTGATACTGGTTGTCTATAAAGACATTCATCTTTTTGTATCATGAGCTAAACACAAAACCAATTTCTCTGCATTGAACTCAGTTTTTTCTGGCAGCCAGACTGAGTAAAGCCCTGATTTACAGTTTTGACCATATTGCTTTATGAGAAATTTTCCAGTTCACTCCTTTGAACCATTTGTAATTGACTTATATTTGCACTTTGATACCATGTTTCCTCAGGACCACACCTCTGCGCAGTACTGAGTTTGAGATTTTGTTTCAAGAACCTGGTCTTCTATTAAAAAAAAATAAAGGAAATTAATTCTGTTCTTTTAGCTAATCTTGTTCATTCTGCCTAAGCAGAACTTTTTTAGGAACCTGAACTATGGACCTGTTGGGTTTTCAGCTGCTATCTGTTCTTTAGAGCCACTCAATACCCAAGAAGTCTTCAAATTTTCCTGTGTTTCTCATGACTCCCTGTCCCTTCTGTAATATGTTCGTGATGAAGACAAGGTTTTGCATCTGCAAGTTATTGCTGCAGATATTTTCTTTGGCAGTTTACTGCCTTCACCTTTGTTTTGTGTACATTTTTAATTGCATTTTGCTACCTATTCCTTTTCCTTTAACGCTAGTAAGACTGTATTTGACATCCCACTGACTCGGTGCTCTACTGCTCAACTTAAAGTTAATAGATGTCCCATTTACTTTCAGGTTGACAGTCTATTTATCTTCTGGTGCAATGATGGGCAATACTGCCACGAAAAATTCATCCAAGGAAGTCATGCTGCAGTTAGCTTCTCTGCCTGTGCTGCGCGTTCTTGACTGGTGCCTGCCTTTTCTGTAGTCTGGACTTTCAATCTTATTTATGCTTTAAGATACTGACCATTTCTGTAAACATTATTCTTAAGGGAGTGATTCCTGCTGCTTGGCACATTCTGCTTATGAAATTGGGTTAATTCTGGTGTCCCAGTTGTATCTATTGCTACATCTATTCTGGTAAGCTACTCAGGGTTGGGGCATGGACCCGAAAGCTGCCCTCTACTCATTCCTGCTGCTAAAAGGTGAGCATGGTCTCTGTCACGCTGTAGAATAGTGAGTAGCTAGAGTGGAGGTCTGTTCTCAATAGGCAGTCTGATTTTGGAGATAAGGTAGAGAAGCTGTATGGATGAAAGTCTTACTCTGCCAGTCAACTGTTGGGCCAGAAACCCATCTCTGGTCCATTGTAATTCCTGCCCTACAACTACCTATCCTTGGAAGTACTCTGTTGTGCCTTCTTTTCCTTGGAGATTTTAATAATAATCTGGTCTTTAGCAGGAACTGGGTTATTTAATATTAATAACAATCGGATCAAATGAAAATTTTACTTTTTATTTACACTTTATTTAGGTATCTTCAGGTTTAGTATATTCCCCATAGAAGACAGGACAGTACTCACATTTTTGCAACATAGTTTCTTAGCTGACATCTTTTATCTGTGCTAGCTGAATATTATCGAGCACGTGAAATGCATTAAGAGCCGCTGCTGTCAGTAATCAGGTTATTTTCTCATGGTTGTCTTTGGCATGGGCAATTGACATGAATTACAGATGGGGAGTGAGACAATTTGGTTAGCTTTGTCAATTGTTTTGATTCAGTGACCTGTCAAAAACTGGACCTTCTTGACACACTTTTAACTCAGTAATAAGTATTATCTTCTCTTGAAATATTTCAAATTATATGCCAGAGTTCTTTAATTCTCCAATTGGGTGTTCTTCTGCTAGTATTTACTCTTGTTTTGCAATTTCTATTTACAGTATAGTGCTCAGCAAGAGTCTCCAAGCACTGAGCATTATAGTTCTGTTATTAGTTAACAAATAATCAATGAGTTTTGGTTTGTTTGTATTTTTGGTTTTGTTTTGGTTTCATTTTTTTTGTGGGGATTTGTGTTTCAATTGGTGTAACTGTTACAATAATGAGGACTGTACTATGTTCTGTTGAGTCATATTCCAGTTCAGGAAGGATGAGACTAAAAGTGGAAGCTTTATATGTCACTGCATCTGAACTGCAAATAGATCATGAGTTTTAATTCCTTACAAAATAGACTTAGCAGAGGTATTTCTTCCAGAAGTTCTCTTTCAATAGTTACGTTTGAGAAGTGAAATATATATGTATAAATACAGTGTACTTCTGTCTTCAATACAGATGTTCCTAAGTCAAGAGCCTAGCTTTCCTAAGTACACAGACAACAGAGGCAAACATTCCCTGAAGGAAATTACTGTAAGTACTGTAGCTAGCCATGCTGTTTTACTTCACGATCCTAAATCAAGTTGAGTATTATTCAACTGAAGTAGAGCTTGAGGAAAGATGTCATATAATCCAGCCTTTCCAAGCATATCAGATTACAGGTGGTGAAGGGAAGGCAAGTGAAAAGATTCTGCAGACACATCTATTTCCTTGGCATTTCCTTCAGGGCTAGGCTTAGTTTTAGACATTTGTCAAGATCTCCTAGTTATTGATAATTGGAGGAGCTCCACATAGGCATTTCACTCTACATTTAATTTTGTAGAATGTAAAATTTTATTCCTTACAGCTCCCTTTTTTTTCAATACAAAAGATATAACCAACGCTTGATGCTAATCTGTTTGACATACCATATTAAAGACTGGGTGATGCTAATGTTCTTTATTCTGTCTATGAGTTTGTCACAGCTCTTCCTGCAAATTTATGTTTTTGGTCATTTAATGATTTCCACTGTTTACTGGACATTTTGATTCACTTATATGAGTGAGGGAGCTCTGTTAAAATACCCAAACAAAACAAACCAAAAATCTCAAGCATTTTCCCCACCCGTTTTTATAGTAGAAGTCTCAAGAAACACATTAAGAATATAATTGTTATTGATGCATGAACTAAAGATGTGTGACCATAATTTCACTTCCCTGGAGAGAGTTGGTCAGTTCACTGAAGTGTGGAGGATATGAGTGATTCATCACTCCTTGCCATCATGCATGTGTTGTTATCAAACCAAATAAAGTGGTATTGCTATCTGGGGAGCAAAAGTTAGGACATGAAGTTGCTAAGAGTTTGATGTATGGTTATTGCTATGTGATTTATCTGTAATTGTACATATTTTATTGCCTTTCTTCTGTTTTTAACTACAAATTATGTATTGTGAAATAAGTAAACTAGTTTGGTCAATAACCTGATTCAATAATAAATTTCCTTTTCTGTTTTTTCTTTCATGAAAAGCTGATTTTTCCAGTAGCGTAAATGGATGTTTGAACTTTTTCTTGACAGCTAAATTATCATACATGTGTTGTGATCCTGGGTTTTTTGCCAAAGCTGCAACAACATCTGATTGTTTGGGGAAAGCTGATCAAGTGAAGGTTTACTGTCTTCTGAATTTTGATAAGTTTTCAAAATACCATCCAGCATTTGAGGAACAAGCTCTGCGGGGAGTTATGCAAAAGTTTTTAATTTTGCTCCTACTGCTCTGACATGGTCTCAAGTCATGTCATAGTAAATATTTTTGTGCTCTGTCTTTTGACTTGAAACAGTTCTTGTGTTTAGAGGTGTTTACAGAGATGGTTTGAAAACTATGGATAGCCCTGAGCTATCCATTTTTTCTCCCCCAACAAACAAGTCATGTAATCTTTGTGTGGTTTGAACTAGTAATGTGAATAAATTTTTCAGGAAAAATAATTTTGCTGACATATCCATGTTCTCTTTCTTACATTTTACATGATCATATCAGCCTTTCTAAGCTGTGTGTGACCACTGTGACTCATCCTTTATGGTTAGTTAGATTGAAAAAGTTTGCGGGTGATTGTATCCCAAGGTTGTCTAAAGTTTGAGAGCTCTTCTACACTGCTTAAACACTCTTTTTTTGTTTGTTTGGGGTTTTTTAGCTTCCTCCTTACTAGAAAAGCTAGATTTTATTTTTCCTTTTAAATTATAAATATCCTCCACTCTGCCCTGGTGAGGGCATGTCTGGTATATTGTTTTCAGTGTTGGGCTCCCAGTTAAAGATAGGGAACTTCTGGAGAGAGTCTAGTGGAGGGCTACAGGGATCGTAAGAGACTGGAGCATTTCTCATATGAGAAAAGGCAGAGAGGGCTGGCTCTGTTTAGTTTGAAGAAGAAAAGACTGAGAGGGGATCTGATTAATAAATATAAATATCTAAAAGGTGGATGTCTAGAGGAAGGAAGGAAGGAAGGAAGGAAGGAAGGAAGGAAGGAAGGAAGGAAGGAAGGAAGGAAGGAAGGAAGGAAGGAAGGGAGGGGCCAGATTCTTCTCAGTGGTGCCCAGCAACAGGACAAGGGTCAATGGACACCAACTGGAACACAGGAAATTCCATCTGAACATGAGGAAAAACTTCTTTACCCTGAGGGTGACAAAGTACTGAAACAGACTGCCCAGAGATGTTGTGCAGTCTCCTTCTCTGGAGGACTCCTTCTCTGGATTCTGTACGACCTGCTCTAGGTGATCCTGCCTTTGCAGTGGGCTTGGACAAGATGATCTCCAGAGGTCCCTTCCAACTCCTACCCTTCTGTTAATCTATTATAAGTTTTAAAAACAAGTATCTAGACCAGTGCTGACTCTGGAGCTATGTATTTCTCTAAATCGATGTTTGTTCGATTAAAATATTTGCATATGTGAACAAGCTAGTAAACAGAACACTGTGAGTGCACCAGAGAGTATAAAGTCCTACCTAACATGAAATGTTTTCACGATGAGTGCTTATTGTAAATTCAGGTTTACTTATAGAAGTTCCACACATAAAATGTATTTCGGAGTCATTAAATAGCTGCCTCCAGTTTTTACACCAACAAAATTAACTGATTTTAATGGAATTACTCCTGGTTTATGCTAGTGCAATTGAAAGTGGAGTAAGTCTCATAGATTTCTAGTAGCAAAAAACCCATGAGGCACTAAATTGCATGTAGCAATTAGAAGAATAAATGAAGATGGTTTTAGCATGTTGTAAGCAACACTGAGCAGACTCAAAGTCTATAACTTTTCAGGGGAGTAATCCAATAGAGCCACTAAAAGTTAATGTGTACCTCTTAACTCTGCTTGATTACTGAGGACTTAGATATAAAACAACTTCTATGAAATCTGAAGTAAGTCAACCATTAGTGCGAGGAAAACTGGAGATGTACACATCACCTACTTTGTGCTGCAGTTCTGCAAGCAGCTGAGCAAGGCGGAAAGATCTTGCGTCCTTTATTTACACTGCCCTTATTTGTGGCAAGGTGGCCCCTGACTCCTCTTGGCATAACATCCAAAAAACCTAAAATATCTTCCACTTCCACCCATCACATATTTGTAGCCCACTTATCGATCAATACAGCCCGTTCTTCCCTTCCCCCTTGAAGAAAAGCCAGGCTGTGCTCTATGACCTACCAACCAGCCAGCCCACATTCTGATGGCACAGCTTGGGAAGCAGGTTACAGTTCTCATCCCTTTCTGTTGATCCCAGCCTCCTGGTCGCACATGAAGGGAGAGGTGTTTTCTCCGAGTATCAAGAAACCACACAGTTTAAAGGCACATGAACTTGAGGCAATATAATATACTAATTCTCAAGAAAACCATCTGTTTTGTTTTGTTTCTGGATTAGTTGCATTTCTGTTAGTGAGTTGAGTCAGTTCCTTGAAAGGTCCAGTAGTCAGGTATCTCAACTCTTTGCAGAGATGCTTCCCTGTTTCTGCAGGAGCTGGTGTTGGAATGTGTTGCCTTATACAGAGCAACTTGGTTTGCTGTCTGTCTGTGAAGTAACAGCTGAGTTTTGGATGGTTTTAACTTGATGCACTCTAGTGATGAGCCATAAATAGAGTTTTAAAAGGAGCTTTCCTCATTTATTTTCTCTGTTTAAATGAATAAGAATTAGTACTAAGTAGGAAATAAAATGACGGTAGAAATACAGTAGCGCAGCGGCTTCAGCCTTTCAGCAGCCAGAAAGCATGCGTTAATATCTGCTCGATGAGTGCTGCTCTTCACACTTTGGCCAGAAACACTTGCTGTGCACCTCTAGCATCATACTCGTGCCTTGGTGAGCTGCAGGTCTGCCACTAATTCCTCATTTTTGCTCTCACACTCCTCAGAAAATTAAAAGGCCAAGTGAATAAACACCTGGCTGCATTGCACATCCTGGCATTGTTAATTCTAAAAGCATGGTGCCAGTGCCTGGACTGGCTCTTCCCAGGCTGGCAGTGTTTCTTTGCCTGGGCTCTGCTCTCTGTCTCATTTGTGTCATTCTTCACTCCAGAGCAGGGTGCACAATGTGTTCAGGGATTGCTTCAGGTTCAAGGGATAAGTGGCACCAAGATTTTTACACCTGGCTGAGGGAATGATGAGGATCAGAGAAGACAGTGGAGAGTTTAACACTGCACAACACCACAGTGTTTTATGTATTCATAGAATCATAGAACCATAGAATGGTTCAGGCTGGAAGTCACCTTTAAAGTCACCAGGTTCCAACACCCCTGCCATGGGCAGGGACACCTCACTAGACCAGGTTGCCCAGCGCCTCATCCAACCTGGCCTTGAACACTGTCAGTGAGGGGGCAGCCACAGCTTCTCTGGGCAGCCTGTGCCAGCGCTTCACCACCCTCAGAGTGAAAAATTTCTTCCTAATTTGCAATCTAAATCTACCCCCTTCCCGTTTAAATCCATTCTCCCTTATGTGCTGCTAATTTGTTGTGCTTTGTTTGATGCACGTTTTAGCATTTCTGACATGTACAAGTAATCTTGTTACCTTCTATGACATAAAATTAGAAGGATACTGGTTGTTGAGGTGCAGAGATTCAAGAACTGGAAATTCCAATCTCAGACTCAGCGTATGACCTTGCACAAGTGCACGGGTTATGCACCATATGTCCTGGGCTTCCTCTCTGAAAACTGAGTACCGGTTGTAGCAGAAATGTATTTTTTACTATTATGAAGTGTGTTCCACACCACCCTCCCCCTCGCACACCCCTCCCCCCGCCGATGTTAAGTATAGTCGTAATCACATCAATTAATTATCAAACTAGGAAATGGATAGCACCTTCAGACTTGCAAGGAAGCTTGTATAAACTAAAGGTGCACAGAAATGTCTTACAGAACTGTCACTAATTTGTTTTAGACGAAGGACTGTAATCCCAGTTCTTGGAGTCATCAAGGAGGCATTAACTATTAGCTAGCAATCAAAATACAGGAGCTTTAATAGAAACTCTGAGATACTTGAAAGTGGTGCCAATAATAGATTATTTTAGGGAGAATAATCAAAGTGGGTTTTTTCCTAGATCCTACTTCAGATAGTAGTTGTGTTGGGAAACACGATATTGAGGGAAAGGGATTCTAGCTTCAAAAATAATCTGAACACTAGATTATAATTAGTATATTATCAATAAAACTTTGGGATGCCCAGTAAACCATCATGCTTTTTAGAATAACCTTTGGACTTCAAATATTAATTTGTTGAAGTATTTGCCACTGTAGTTTTAGTTCTACAGTAGATATTTTCTTCTTGCTAATTTTGTCTTAATAGTTCTAATTCACTGTAACTATTAAAACATTTTCTATGGACTAATATATTCTAGCTAATCTTTCTAGCTGTAAAAAGGGAGCACTTGGCAGGCAAGGGAGATTGTTTCAAAATTGTTGGATGAAATGCTTCCATGGTGTTGGAGATTTAGCATGCCATAATCAATGAATAATTATTCCTTTCTGATGCTGGTAGGGTCTGATGAGAGTAGGGTGGATGTGATTCTTTGTCCCCTTTGAGGTTGCCAACACACTATAGAAATATTAAGCATAATTTAATTGCTTAACATTTGAGAGGTGTCTCTAAGAGCATGTTCAGGGCCCTTTGCAGACTGAGAGGAATAACAAACCAAGCATGTGGTCCAATTAACACTGGAAAGTATGTCATAGTTGAAATTCATACAAAGGCTAGTTCTACTGTTCCTTGAAAGAGCATTGGAAGTATATTCATCTAGCTTTTGAAGGTAAACACATCTCAAAATAGAACTTCAGAGATCTCTGAGTTGGAAAGAAAATGCTTTTACTTTGAATCTTGTATATTTCTATATTTCTTTTTTCCAGAGCTGCAGATACCTATATTTCACATGAATTGGAAGATCTGTGATGATGATTTTCACAGAGTAAGGGAAAATTGGCTCACTTCATCCAAGGAAAACAATTTAAGTAACAGTCTTTCTCAATAAACAGTGGCAACGCAGGGCAGTGGTCTGTCTTCTCTCCATCTTTCTTTCTTTCTTTTATCCAAGTCAGAGAAAGTTATGTGGCTTTCATTCATTCATAAAAATAGAAGCTAACCAGAAAGGAACACATCTGTAGGATACAGATATGGAAAAATTAGATTTGGGCTGCAGTCTGAGCAGACACAAAGACACTTTGTGTCTGGGAAGACACAGTTTTCAGTAAATCCAGGAGCAGATACCAAAAAAAGAGAGAGGGAATTTAGATACCCATCTTGAAGTCAATTTAGATACTCAAGTCTAAAATTGAAAATCTGTAGGTCACTGCCATCTAACCATGGGGTAAAGTAGGAGGATGTTGTCATCTTATTTGTTAAAATTCCTTGGGTACATAAAATTGCACTTGTGAGCTCTTCCAGGACCATACCAATCCTAACCATGTGGAACAGGTGGGAATCTACAACAGGTGCAAGCCAATGTCCAACACCAGTTGTATGTAATGTATAATACTAAGAAACTCAATACCCACATATAGAATGACTGCATGTTTAAAAAATTTTCTTTAATACATCTTGAACTTGATTCTTCCTCCAGCTGATCAGGTTAAAATCTACACTGCTCAAAATCTGTCTTGTGCTGGTTAAGTGCAAGGCTACTCTGGGTGGAAACTGTGCTCTCCAGTGTTGCTGATGAAACTGTCAAAACTGAGATAGACTGTGGCAAAGAGACACTGTAAGTCTGAGGAAGGAGAACTAGGCAAGAAGTTTCAAGGTTCTGGTTCTGTACAGACAGGCATACTTCTTGAGTTTCTGAGTGAGGAGGGTTGGGAATAGGGGTAAAGAGTCTTTAAAGGGTCTTTAACTATTCTCAAAATGCATTACAGGCAGCTGCTTGTTGAATATAATTACTCAAGGTAACTCACATCTTTGGGCGTCACTGGCTCTTAAAATACCTCACTTTCCCCACATACTTGTTAAGGAGTCTGGGAACTGAACAAAAGATTTGTTTTTATTTTATTTAACTCCAAGAATCAGAAACCTAGAAATTAGCTCATCTTGCCAGCTAACTTTTAAACACTGCAGTTTCTTCCTGGTCAGGGTCTTGTTGCCGATGGATGACATCAAACATAAAAATACCACAGTTCCAGACATTTTGAAGGTTTATATTTTTTTCTTGGCTAGTCATGGAATTTGTTAAAAGAGTACAACTAAGATCCCAGGATCTAAATCCTAACCTGAATTTGTTTGAAGGCCAATCTTTAAATTCACACGATCATTGAACAATACAATATTGTTTTGTTTGTACAAACCCTTACATATCTTCATAACTTGATGCTGCTTGTAGGTCACACAAATATCCAGAAAATGCTGCCATACAATGTACATATGCTATTTATCTGTGAATTAAGTAACTTGCAGCTTTTTAGTAGTTCTTTCTTGGCTGGGTTATCAGTGGCTTTTCTTGAGCAGAGATTATTAATAATATTAAATGTAGCCCAACAGTATGCTGGCATTGAAATATTCATAGTTCCTTTCTGAGACTGTCTAGTATGGTTGCAGTGAGCTTTTTTTATGTAATTATTATTATTTTATGGTATTTTAATGCACTATGTAAATTCACAGAGTGCATTTTATCAACATGATTGAATATATTGTGTAGGTTTTCTGGAGTGCTATATGTGCCTTGTACATTTTTGCATAGTGGTTACCTTTTCCTTTTGGAGGCTCTAAAAATTGAGTATGTTGATTCCAATCCTGCCCTAGGTTTGCTGTTTGTTGTGAGGGAAGGAGGGATGGGAGCGTTGTCACTTATTTGTGTATTAAACACAGTAAGACTTTACTGAAAGATTCACAAGGTCTAAATATTGCTAACTGTTTTAAAAATCAATCAGCTATCATTGTTATAATACCCTTTTTTATTTCCATCTGTAAAGGGGACAAGAAGCAATAATTAGTAAAGAAAGGGGAAATAACAGGGGAAAAGGCAGATCAGAAGCAGCTTCCACAAATAGGAGATGGTTTTCCTCCCTCCTTCACTTTCATCAAAGAATTTTTCGAGGAGATTGCTTTCATTAGGTAGGAATCGCCCTGCATCGAGAAATATTGACTGAGAAATGAAGAGATGAAGAAAATTAAAAATGTAGCCTGCAAGACACTGAAGTCTTTAAAAACAGACAGACAGACAGACAGACAGACATACTTTCAGAAACTGTTCTCCCCAACGCAGTATTACTTGGGAAGCTGTGGCTTGTGAGAAATGGCCACTAGCAGAAGACAGGCATTTGGAACTAGAAACACCTTGTTTTCCCTGCCTTTACTGGAGAGGATAAATCCATTTGAACATATTCAGGTTGCTAAAACTCTCTCCTACAAAACTTCTGTAAAGACTACTACATTGCTACAAAAATTATTGGACCATTTGAAAAGGTAAAAACTTCTCCTAGAGTCCGCAGGAAAGGAAACCTGCTTGGTTTGGGAGTATGATTTCAAGACAAGCAGTTGCTGAGTGTCAGACCATCAATATCAGAGTTCTACTTTAAAGGCTTTAAATGGCTGCTTCAAATCAGGTCACAAGGAAAACTATAGTTTCACACAAGGGCCTTCAGCCACTAAATTGTGCTGAGCCGTTTGAAAAAATACTATTTCATAAATGCAGCAAACTTGCATGATCTGCGAGGAGAGTTTATATAGTTTTAAGTTGTAATGCAAGGATACAGTACTTCCCTCTGCTGTTTCAGACTTGCCAATATGGCTATCGTTGCTGACAGCTTGACATGATGTTAGTTATTTTAAGTGTCAGATGAGAGTGGCTGATGCCATGGTACTGCAGTGCTCACATTTGTTGGAAAATTAGATGGTTATTTTTTTAAAAAAGGCCTAAAACCCCCCAACAACCCAGCTGCTTAAGCCTCTGACTGCCTAGGGTTTTTTTCTGTGCTGTGTGTATAATTTGAGTGAGCAGTAGTGAACATGCCCGAGGTGTTAAGAGAATGATGCGTTTTCTGTAGGCATGAATGCTCTTAAATAAAACAGGAACACCTTCCTGTCATTTGTTGTCTTCCAGAAAGATTTTTTAAAAGGAAACGGAAGCCAATTAGCCCGGAAGTTTAACCTCTTTTAGCTTAGCTGCTTTTATGGGAGCTTTTTAACCTTTTAAATAAATCATTTTCTTTCTTTTCTTCCCTCCCCTTTGAATCAGTTACTAGCATTTCTCATGCTAGGCCCAAGGAGCAGGCTGCTTAAATTCAAGAATGATTTTGAGGGGATAAAGTGTACAAGATTTTGAATTCTTGCCATAAGTCCCTGGCAGACAGCCAGGAAACCTCAGAGGAATAGGGCTAATGAAGGGAGGGTAAAGGAGATCTGGAGAGTGTGGCTGGTAATGCAGTATTCATTTAATTGGGAGCAGGTATCGGTGCAAACTTCTCCATTTTAATTGGAAAGAGAAGGGTGGGGGTGTTAAGGAAGATGGAGAAAAATAAGAATGCATAAAGTTTTCAAGCTGAGGAGCCAAAGTCAGGCCTGTATATGGCAGAGAAAGAACTCAATTTAGGGCAATTTGCTCTGCAAGCTGGTCTGCAATCTCCCCTGGGGATAGGGATGAGGAAGAAAATGAAACCAAAAGAGAACTTGATAAAATCACCTAGCACAGACAATCTCAGTAGAATAGGTTTTACTGAGTTAAATCTGCCCCAATCAATGTGATTCTTTTCATATAAGTTACAAATAAAAAGCCACAAGATTACAATAAAAATCGAGGATGTACTGCTGCTGATGTAGCACATGGGAGACTTAAGGATTTGTTGTGGAATACAGGTTTTTTGCAACCATCATGCTTGGTTTTTTTTTTTTTTTCTTTTACCTAGCTAGGAGAAAAAATAAAATTAAAAAAAAAAACAAAAAAACCCAAAAACAAAAACAACACCCTCTGCCTCCTCTGTAACCTTTTATTATCTTTAAACTAAGGTTAGTGTAATGTGTAAACCTGAGAGAGCTTAATTTTCAATGCACTTGCAAAGCCAAACATGCTTTAGTCCTGAAAGTTGCTAAACCTGAACTCAACCTTGATTTCATGTTTAAAGAACTGAGACCTTTTTCAGATACTCTTTTTTGCCTTTATAAATGACAGAAGTTAAAAAAAAGAAAGATAACTTCCCACCACTTTCCACTGACAGCTGGGCATACATAAAGGTGAGAGTAAGTGCCTGTCTTTTCCTGATGCATAGCAAAGGCGTTATTTTGTTGTTTTCAGTAGTATGCATATGCAGTGTCTTAGTACAGATGCTGAGAAAGTTTTTGTACCGAGTGTGAACAGCTGCTTGTTCTACATCTGAGAGCAAGCCTGAGTGTATTTTCCTTTTGTCCTCAGTAGTGGGTTAACTTAAGTATTTTGTGTTTAAAGACCTCCTTGGAAATGGTACTGGTATGAGCTGTGAGTGTCCCAGCTGGACAGCTGCTTTTTTGTCCTCACTGCCAAATAGCTGAGAAAAATGAAATGGGATCATTAGGGTGAGGGTGGGAGGAGGTGGTACCAAAAGAGAGATAACATGAGATACATGGCTCTGAGAATTTGGAGGAAAGAGCAAGAACTGGGGTAGGAAAAATGCAGGACTAGGTGGTGACAACTTGCAGTTTGCAAGGGATCAGCTGAGATCTGTAGCTGAAATGTGTTTTCCTTGTCTCGCTGCTGCAGCAGTAATTTTCTCTGATAAACTCTCTTCTTGATGATTGTCTACACTGGCAAAGGTAAAGTCATGACCAAAGACTATAAACAGGAATAGTTTGGCTAGCTGAAATGTGCACAGTCCCTGGAATTTGTGGGTGCTGCTGGTTTGAGGTTTGTTTCCTGAGGATGCTTTCTGTTAGCCCACTGCTAAATAGTCTGTCCAGCTGTTGGACATTTTGGTGGAGTACTGGAAACCTTAAAAATGGAGGTTTCTACAGGTTTTGTAGAAGATTTGACCTGAACATCCCTGTGAGGCGGTTGCAGCTCGCTCTCAGACCTTGAAGCAATGGCCATCATGAGCCAGTCATCAGAAACCAACCCCTACACAGGCTGCAGCATGACGGGGGCAGGGCAGGGCAAAGAAGAATAACTGGTGGCAAAGAGATGCCACCAGGCAGGAAAAGGGTGGGCTGGGGGCTGCCCTCTGTCTTGATGGCAGGGGTGTTATGGAGGCACTGGGCACTCCGGTATAGCTCACGAAGCTTCCTTAGAGCTGTCACTGCGAAACCTCATAGGCGACGCACTTGTGTTTGAGAGAGCCGCCTTACCCCCTGGTTTCCAAAGCCACCATGTGCCAAGCTCTGTTTCTGTATCTGTGTGAAGATGTGCATGCATTTTAGAGCTGCAGCCCAATGGGATAAGGAGATTTTTGGCACAACAGTGACGGATGGGAATGGAATTAAGGGGATTTTCACGAGAAGAAATAAAGCATTTTTGTATCTAATATATGTATATGAAAGCTTAAAAGATCACACGGAAACAAAACGTTTGTGTCCGTCATGTATGACTTTCATACAGGTCCATCCAAATGTATGCAGAGAACTTAGGTGTGGAAATTTATATGGTGGTGCATATAAAATAGTACATTTCCATGCCAAAAAGGCTACTTTTTTAACCAAGTATAAAGTTATTTTGAAATGTGGTTACACAAGTATGTACATGTGTCAATAGCCTTTGTATATATACATATATTCATTTTACATAAATAACTTTTATATTGCTTTGAGTATTCAAACGTTATTTCGTTTCAATTAAAAAAAATAACCTAAATTCTCAGGTGATATGAACATTCCAACTTTTGCACAGGACTTTCAGAACTTGCATTATACTGTGACATTTGCAGGGATATTTAAGGGAACTAATACTACATCACATATAGCCAAAAAGATTATTTAAAGTTACAGTAGAAAGATGGGAGGGAAATCCTGTATTCTGTTCATTATGATAAAAGTAACAGGGGAAAGAGTTTTATTCCCTTCTGATTTTATTACTTAAAAATTCACAATTAATCTGTGATAGTCGGCTAAATCCTGATTTTGTGCAAATGACTACAGCTCTGTCAGAGGTGTGTAAGTTGATATGATCTGACATGCTGTCTCTTTTTTTTTAAACACAGCACTTAATGAAAAGACTGGGAGCAAAATTCTTGTCTTGGAGACAGCAAAGAAACTTTGCTCAAGTCTCATTTCACTGGTGTAAGTGAAAGAAAAATTTGACCCAAGGCTTACTAAGGAGTAATTATGGAAAATAATTTTGACATAAGCTAAAAGATAGTCATATAGCTGCATTTCCCAACATATGTGGAAAGTTTTAAACTAATTGAAATTTACTGAGACAAATTCTGAAATTCCATCCATATCTTTCTTTCGTATTAACAGGCTGTAAAGTCTGTTATAACGGAAAACTTCCACCACAGATATTAAAGAGTAAAATATTTTTTATCTTCAAAGTACCTTTGTAACACCTTTCAGTTCTGTGAACCCAAGAGTGGCTTTGAAGTTGAATTAGGTGTCTGTTTTGTTATGAAGAGATATTGGTAGTAGAAGTGCTAACGTTTTTATTTTTTCATTCAGATCTCAATCATTTTTGTCTTGTTTTACTCTGCTTTGCATATCTGTAGTTTAGTTTAATAGCACAAGATATTATCCACAATTATGGAAAGATCTTTTTCTGCTCTTTTTCTGTTATATTGATACCTTTCTCAGATTTAGAATCTCTTTTAAATTTGTTGCACTATTTATTGACTGTTCTCCTCCTTCTGAAGGAGGGAATTTAAGGGCTTTGTTAGGACAGTATGCATTCTTTCTGATCTCTTAAATCCCTGTCTGAATTAGCAGAAATTTTCTCACACTGGGTGTAAGGTGCTTTATCAGCTCACATAACATTCCTGTTGTTGATAAGAAAAACACCACTTTGGTTTTGACACTGCTACCCCCAGAATAGGTTTTGTTGGCTGTATTTACAGGTCTGTATAAATTTGCTTTTTATATAACTGTGCATATGATTGCATCAACATTCAAATGATTGCTTTTCCTGTGGGTGATTTTCTGTATGTATCTTCCTGTTGTGGGTGTGAATGAGCCTCTTTGCTTTTGCATTACCCATCTGGTGCATCTGTGCCCATGCCTGTTCAGTGGTCAGAACACACAGTATAAAGGGGAAACACATGGTAAATGCAGCTTGGGCTTAAACCATGACCTTCTCTTTCCTGGACTTGCATTTATCCTGTAAAACTTTTTCTGGATTGTTGTAAATCT
>VXBZ01010002.1:158146-178648 GCA_013399135.1 Heliornis fulica | reverse complement strand
TTTTTTTTTTAATATATATATATATATTCCTTTTGTAGTTTTCTTGATGGATTTCTCAAACTGCCTCATAAATGGTGGGAAGTTCTACCGTTATCAGTTAATATCAGAAATCTTTATTATTGCAGAGAGATGCTTCTCTTTGGAAAATGCTTAGGGATCTAAATCCCATTAAGAGAGGCAAGAAGAGGTAAATCTGTTAGATCTGTCTCAGATCTGAGTAGCTTTGAGCATTTGGGTGGTGCCCAACCCTGCCTTTTCTTCAGCCAGAAAAAGTGTGTATAACAGCTCAGTGACTAGGGTAAGAGATCAAGCCCCCATGCACAGCCTCATGGAGGCAGTTTCTCTAATGTCATCTTATTCTTCACAGTCTTTGAACTTCCATCCTCAAGGGGATGAGGAGTACAGAGAGCCTCATGAAACCTACTTTTTAATTTCCTTCTGGCTGTGATATAGTTTGATGAGAAGGCAGAGGACAAGAAAATCTTGGACATGTTACTTCACAAAATAACTGAATTCCTTTAAATTTCCAAAATACAGGGTGGTGGTTGGGTTTCTTTTCTTTTTGTTTTGGTGGGGGTTTTTGTTTGTTTGTTTGTTTTGTTTTGGTCTTTTGCTTTGGCTTTTTTTTTAATGCTTTTCCAGTTCTAGAATATCATCTGCTTCATATTAGAAACTGTTTGTGTTGTATAGAGCCCAGATGTTTCTTCTGATTTGCCACCAGTTTTATCTGCACCTTCAGTCACAGTTAGCTGGCTGTTGGAAGTTACTCTGACAGCTTTGCCTACACCTTTATTATTTCTGTTAAGATGTGCAAGTCTACATTTCACCTCTCTCCTGGAGTCCTATTAAGTAGTTTTCCTTTTTTATTTTCCCCTTGAAATTTATACCTTCAGCTACTTAGGAAACTTACAAATGAGGTATCAGAGCTTATCCAAATTGCCATTTTTCTTTGATTGGTAACAAATAAGAAGCACAGACATTTGTTTTTCCTCCTTCATATTTTGATCTGGCAGTTAAGGCAGAATGCTTGCCCATATACGTTGAGGACACAAAGCAGCCAGTCTTCTACAGACACTTGTTATTTGACACCTTCAGTTGCTCTTTCTTTGCAGAATAAAACTCAGCAGGTCCCTCCAAATCTTGGTCCAAGACTTCAGGGTTCTTTTTGGCTTGTCAGATGCTGTTCCTGCTCCTACTCTTAAAAGTCCAGACAGGAATTAAGTGCAGTCATTGACAAGTTCAGAGCAAATGAAATCCTACAACTGTAGTTTCTATTCACTTGGTGCCTTGTAATCAGTAACTTTGAAGGTGTGCCAGAAGCTGTTCTCTGTCTTCACTGACTCAGTCCTCTCTGTCCAAGTTAGGGAATTTTTTAGCAAAGTAAACGAGACATTGTCAGGATGTTAGATACTGTGTGCCCTGAAGTTTTGTAATTGCTGTCTTCTCACCATAATCTTCTCACCTTAATCAAGGAAATACAGTACTCTGTTCTAAGTATCTGTTGCAGCAGGTGGTTGCTTCTTTTTTGATTTTGAGGTTCAGCGAGACCTCTTTGTGTTTTGGGAGGAAAAAAAGTTTTTTTGATATCTACAAAACCAACAGCAACAACAGAAAATAATAGGAGTTCATTTGGACCTTAGGAAAGCTGAAAATTTAATTTGCTTATTTGCCATTCTTGCATCAGGAGACAGAGAGTCTGAAGAAGTGGTTTAAGTGGCACCACAAGTGCCTTTTCTGCTAGAAGATCCACTCAGATGGCTTAAACCATTTCACCTGATTTCAGTGGGAAATTCCAGACCATATTCTTGAAGTGATTTTCTGCAATTTCGGGTAATTCAGTGTTGTTCCTGCAATCCAAGGGGAAGAATGTACAAAAGGCTTTGAGAAATTAATACCTTTCAAAGCCAACCTATTTCTGGTTCTGTACTCTGACAGAGTCTTATAATTTTTTTCATCTTGGCCAGAGCCAAGATGAAAACACCTGCTGTGGTTTGTTCAAGTTCAACAGTTTTGTTGAAGGAAGTTCTCATTTTATCATCTGCAGAGTTGTTATATGGAGTTTTGTCTATGATCTTTGGTTTGGACAGTTGCTCATCCCTGTCTTCCCTTTGGTCTCCAACTCTTCCTCTTATGATCCATGGGAGTTACAAGATGCTGCAAGGTGACAGTAGGAACATGCAGGTTAACAATACTTTGTGGAAAAAGGCACTTGTGCTTAATAATAACTGGATGTTGTTTGATAAGCTGCACCAAGATGCATCAAAACCTACTCCCCTTGCCCACTTCATTGGAGTCCTGCTACTTATTTTAACTGAAAGAAGCAGAGATACATCGTGATCCTTTATTTCTCAATATGCATGGAAGAGGAGAGCAGGTGTGCAATTTACAAATGAGGTGTATGTACTTTCAGCCACATGTGCATACAGACAACATATGTTGCAAAATACTTCTCACTGTTAAATAAGAATATTTGCATAAACAGTAACCTGTTAGATCTTAGGCTTGCTCTGCTTTCAGAAGGTTTCTCCTAACCAAAAGGACTTCTGAAGTTATAATAAATTCTTAGGTTCTTAGAAACAACTGGAATATTTAATCCTTTATATAACTTTTGAAAACACCAGTCTTATTGGGAAACTGCTGTCAGAACTATTCCATGTGTAATTTTTTCCCCATTTCCAACTTATTCATGGCTGGTGCATTTTCATTTGTTCTTGTACCTTCATCTTAGGTGCTGCTTTGCTTTTTCAGGTGTATTCCTTCCCAATGAAACTAGTTGTTGCCCTTCAGACTCCATTGTTCTACTTAAAAAAAAAGTCAGTCTTGTAGTTTTCTCTCTTCAGATCTATACTATTCTGAGCAAGCTATTAGCTGCTCTCAGCAACTCTGTTATTTCAGACCCATCTTGCTTATAAATGCTCTATTCAAGAACATGGTCCATTTAACTCTAGTGTTTTTGGATTTTGGGATAGTGTTTGGGTGGTTGTTTCGGGGTGGTTTTGTTTTCGGTTTGTTTTTTTTTTCTCCTCTCATAGCCATGTTATACTGGCTCTCATTGTTAAATTAATTGTTCAAAAGATGACAGTGTATTTTTCTTTCTCTTTTGTTACCATCTGATGAGCTCCAAATCTAATGCAAAATTTCTTATTAATCTGTGATTGACCTTGCACTCTGAACAGTTAAATGTCACCCTATTTCCTTTATTCCAACCCTTGAGGTCTTATCTTTTTTCTTGCATTATAAGTCTTTGTATTGAAAAATACCTCTCAACATCTGCATATTTAATTAAGCAGTTCTGAATATTTTTTTATTATTATTAAACAAGATGGGTCTCAAGAATGATCCATGACAAATTTTAGCAGTAGCCTCCTAGACAAGGAATAAATCTGTAAGTATAACCTCTTTCTGTCATGTATAACTAGTTCCTTTCTTTCTGTACATCTGTACGGCTTTCCTTCTAATTCCCACCTTCTCAAACTTCATCGGTAATTTTCTGTGGCACTCTGCCAGTTCCTTCACTAGTCCAGATGAGAGAGAACTACTCTTTTTCTCTCCAGAAAAATCAGATATCTTAAGATAGCTGTCGATTTAAGACTGCATTAGTTACCCTTGGGAGCTAGCTATATTTTATTCTATATTCCATTTTCAAAATCTCTCATGATCCTTGTCTACAGTAGAGGTTTCCTTCTTAAATACGGAGAGGGGATGCATGGAAATAATCCCAGCTATGGCACAGGCACTTTTAGCCTCTTAGATAGATGCTTTACAATGTAAATATACTGAGGTCTTAGGAATTGAGGATCTCAGTACATTAACTTCATAAACTTCACTGTAATGTCTAAGTTAGGAGCTTAGTTAACCAAGATGCCTTTGAGGTAACGAAGATAAATCGATGGCTCCAGAACATGATTTCAATCTTTAGACAGCAATGATTAAATCTCCATCAAGACAAGAGCCTGCTGTATTAAGTTTTGTATAAACTTGTTCCTATGAGATTTTTCAGTGGTCTTCTCAGAAGAGAAAAGTTTGTCTTGTGCAAACTCAGTTCCAGTTTTATCAGATGCAGATGCTTATTAGTATCTCCTGGACTGGCCTATGGCATTTTACCTTCCTAACGCATCCGTGAGCCATCTGCCAATGATCAATCATCAGGCATCTGGATAATTTTTACTTCAGCATCTTACACTTAATAATATTCACAGGATTAAGCTTGTTGGGGTAATTCTCAGTGTTTTTGAGATCAGACTTTCAATTCTGATAATCTGTTCTCATTTAATTGTTCATATCATGCAGGAACTGGACAGATGCTGGACAGAAACTTCCAAGTGAAGCTGCACTTGCTTCAGTTGAATCTCAACTGACAAGTCCCAAACATCTAATTCTAACACCAAATAATTTCTGATTTATCTTTTTTTTAAAATTGGTGAAATATTTTTCCAATTTATAAAATTTGCAGTGTTCCCTTTTTTTCTTTTTTTGGAAAGTGATATGTCCAAGAAGGATGTCCACACAAATGTCTTACTGCTTTTTCCCCCCACATATATTATCAAAATACTATTTTTAGGAAATGCATTTTTCTTTGTTCTGTCAAAACAAAAATTGTAACATTTTGAATTAAAGTTAAATGTTGTTACAATCACATTTAATAGTGATAAAATAAACAATAACAATTTAGCATAGTTTTCTCTATGGTTTTTAAACAATTTTAGAACTTTCAGATCACTTCTGTTTCCTGATTTAAAGGAGAAAATAATCTCTGATTAAATCTTTGATTATTCTATGCTTACATATGAAGTTTCTTACATATTATTCCAAATATGGGGCATACATCACCCTTTTTTATCAATGTTAACACTTTTTACTCTAGAGAAAATTTAAGTTCAGCTTTTCTAAAGCCTCTTTAGCTCTGAAGCTTTCCAGCAAGCCAGTTTACTACAACCACAAAACAGTTTCCAAAGTGGGAAGCCAGTATTCCCCAACTGGGAAAAAAATAATTTACCATATACCCAGGAATTTAGGTAGAAGTTATGGAAATTATGTTTCTAGCCACTTCAATTTAGTAATATATTTCTGTAGGAGACTTTTATATGCCCAGATGTTGGCTGATATTAAGCCCAGATCTTTAGCAGGCTCTTCACAAGGTTACACTTGAACAGAATTCTTAAAAAAACTCTATTAGCAGCAGTAACTGCTGGCTTGAGGATTATGCAGGAATTGTCCAGAATCTTGTGTCTTTTTTCCAAGGTGTTCATGTGGGGAAGGATATTTGCAAATAACTAGGGCTATATGCAGTGCAAGAGTACAGGTAGAGGCTCAACCTTTGTTTCTCAGAAAATATATATCATCCAATCTATGACAGTGTTTGGTTAGTGAAGGGTATGTGTGGCAGGGGTGTGTGTACACAAAAATTCTTTCTAAATATGGGAATCTGCTGATCAAGTGTCACCATCCTAGCAAGCATGCTCTGAAGCAGGTGATCATTTGAAACCCAGTAGCACTTGTAAACTTGCAAGGAATAGGCAGTACTGCCCAATTCAGAGTATCACCAGGGTACTGCAGTAGGAACAAGAGGCAGTAAAGGAACTGAAGCGTAGTGAGGGAAGAATGATGGAGAGGAATCCAAGCACTCACTCACTGCATTTTTTTGACCAAAGTTATATTGAATTTTGTGTCAGTCTTTCTCTGGGGAAAAAAAAAAAAGCGGGATGCAATCTTTTTTTTTTTTTTTGTGTCATGTCTATGCGCATCAGATCCTGCCCTCCTAACTGTTCATTCCTGTCTTTTACCTCCTTCTTTCCCTCTTCATCCCCTTACCTCCACTTCTCTCCCTTCCTCCCTTCAAAGTAGCACTGCATTAATGAATTGCTCCATGGTTCCCATCTGCTTCGGTGTAAAACCTGCTGGCTTGTGTTAAACTACTTCTCAAGATGACTGGGTAACTGTCTGTGCTTGTACAAATGGAGCAGTCCAACAGGCGTGGTGAAACACTGGCTCATCCCTAGCCTAGTTTTCAGGTGATTTGCTTGGGATATAGGCAACCCAGCTTTTATTACTGGCTCTGCCGCTGTCCCACTTCCATGTAAATTCTTGGCCAGCGCCCAGATTAACTGTCCTGGATGAAAGAAAAAAAACAACTCTGTAAAGGTAATTTTACAGCCTGAGACTGAGGCATTTGCTGATGTACAAGAGCAGCAGAAGAAGGCAGTGTTAATCTGCAGTCATTTCCAACTTCCAGCCCTGTGCTTTTATCATTAGATATTTTTGCCCGACAATTATGGCTTAGTTTTGACCTTGGGTCACTGACATCAGTAGAAGATAGATGTCAGTATCTTAAGGCAAAATCAGGCCTTGGTGGTTCCTCACCATTTTTCATCGTTCTGTGGTCAGTTATATGAATCATGCCAAGAAAAAAAAACATTTCCCTCATTCACTGAGAAAAGTAAAGGATATATGAAAAGATGTATTTAACTTGTTGAAGCATTATAAGAATCTAAAATTTCAAAGCCAAGAGGAGCACTTCTGTTGTTTTTTTTTTTTTCTTTAACAAATGGATTAATTTGTAATCTGCTAATATACTCTGCTAATATACTCTGCCATAATAACTGAAATACTTCTCTGTTAAAAAGATCTAACTTTTGTCTTGTTCAGACTGTATTAAAACCATCTTTCTGTCACTTAAAATTTCTTCAACTATGAAGTCCTCTTAAACGTTCCCTTGGAAGAAATATGGCATGACGATTATAATTTATCTCTACAGTACAGATTTAGCATATTTAAGATATAGAACACGGGACAATATTAATAAATTGCACAGGAAAAGAAAACAAGATATCATCAGGTCAGTAAAGTGTGAACACTAAGAAGCAAAAGAGGACTGAAAAACCCCAAACAAATCTATCCCCACGCAAGCCTCCCTAGTAATCCTCTATAATGTTTTAATGGAAAAGGGCCCAGTTCAGAGTACACTTTGGGTGGTGTTAGGGATAGTGT
This sequence comes from Heliornis fulica, assembly GCA_013399135.1. NCBI lineage: Eukaryota > Metazoa > Chordata > Aves > Gruiformes > Heliornithidae > Heliornis > Heliornis fulica. The sequence goes on along the minus strand of VXBZ01010002.1, from coordinate 171,661 downwards.
GGGAGCTAAGGCTGCACCATAAGGTAAGAAGTACCTGGGAATCTGCGAATTCTTTTAAGAGTAGTGTTTTATCCTTTGGTACTGTGAAACCCCAGCAAAGAGATGCATAACCCACACTTCCTCTTGCAGCTCCATAAATAGGCACTGTATCTTTTGTTGAAAATCCTCAGCTCTATACGCTTGGGACAAGCAAGCGCCTAGTGGCAACCAGTTCAGAGAAACAGCACCGAGGAACTGAATGTGGTAATTGCTCCAAACTCATTGTTACCCACTTGATTTCATACACTCATGGCCAAATCTTCCATCTGTCTCTGCCCTCCAACAATGATTTCAGGACACTTGGAGCTGAAACCTAACTGTGGGGTTTCTTCTTTTATTCCTCTCTTTTTTTCTTTTTTTTTTTTTTTTTTTTGGTGTCTGGGCTCTCACCATCACAGCCCTTGATTCAATGACAGGTTTTTGTTTTCATTGTCTTACCTTCTTTCCCATTCAGTTCTTGACAGCCTTCCCTCTCAGCTGAATACTGTTATCACTTCTTTATTCTAATCCTCTCCCTAGCTGCCTATATTATCACCCCTCTGTTTTAGTACTTGGATACTTACCCTTTAATCCATTAATTGGCTTTTTACCCTCAGATCTCTTTGCCTCCTCTGAGTGCAACCTGACTCTCCGAGGCACCACACACCCTGGCTGCTCTCTGCCCATCCCTCGCTTGCACCTCACGGCTCTCCCCACGTTTTGGTGCTAGTTTCTCTTCTTTCCAGATAGTCTGTGCTTTATTTCTTTGCACAAAGGAGGGCTCTCTAGTTCAATATCACTTTCAGTATTGCTTGTGTTTCCTCTGTGTGTTTACGTATCACTTTTCTTGGTTGCTTCTCAACAAGGGTAGATGTATATAACAGGAATAATCTCTGCAGCAGATATCTGTGTTGCCCCCAGACTAGGTCCATTTCCTTATCGGGGTTCAAAAGTGTTGGGCAACTTAAAGAAATATGGGCTGTTACACAGCAAATGTATTCACTTAAATGAGATTATCTTTTGATTGAGTTAGGTTTCTATTGCTGTTTGCATGCAGTGTACATTTCTTAATTTTTTTTTTGTCCTGCATTCTTTGTCTGTAAAATCTGTTTGTATTTAAAGGACATACTTTATCTGGTGCTGCTGTTTAGTCCAGGAATAATATTGCTTTTTTTAAGAAAGCCTGCTTCCTTTTTTTTTTCTTCTCAGTCAACATTTGAAAATATAGACTATGCTGCAAAGAGGCATGCTAGCCTTTTAGTTTTGTTATCTCTGATGTTTTCTTTATATAGTATGTATGAATACACACATTTGATATTTAGCAAAATAGGGAAAATTATCCTGGTGCTAATGTACACAGAGCTATTACACCCAGTCATGGTTAATAGCACTAAATGGATTTAGAGTGAGGAGTCTAGACTGCAATCCTGTCAGCATCTGCCCCTTCCCCAGTAATTTATTTGAGTTTTGCACCTGCAGATGCTGAACTGGGACTGAATTCATACAGAATTTTTTATTTGGGTAGCAGGCACTGAAATAGTAACATTTAAGAAGAGCACTAAATAAAAGTGACTCTGTTACCATTAACTTTCCCTCCTTTGTTGTCAATACTGAAAACAATAGAATCCTGATTATCCAGGCTCTTACCGTGAGGATCTCCTCTTCTAATTAACACCCTAATCTATTGGCACCCTGATTATTAGACATATTTTGTGCTGCCTGGTGCGTTTCAATGGTTGGAAAGCTTTCATAAAATGTTTTAGGTTTAGTTCCTTCATTGGCACAGTGTATCTTTAATATTCTACACAAACATAGTGACAGTCCTTTCCTTTGTGTGATATAATCTCCATGCTTGGCAGCATTACAAGCCTTCCTGCAAAGGGAGTAGATATGCAAAGTCCATGAGAACAGCAGAACTAGAAAAGTGATTGTGCAGAGGTGAAGAAAAACCCCTTCTTTGCCTGCCTCTCTCTTTCTATGCCCCATGCATATGATAAGCCATACCTAAAAATCACCTTTTCCTCCTGTTTTGTGATATACATATGGACCCACAGGCATCTCCAAAGGTGAAGGGTTCTAACCTGCTGTACCACACATCCATGGCAATGGGAGTTCAGTTACAACTTGTGGAACGAAAAGGTTTTCCTTCAGAGCTATGTGTATTCAGGCTTGTTTGTATGACAGAGATGAAAGTCTCAAGTTCTTTGATCTCTCACATAGGATAAATAAATCTCCCCTCCCCTCATAATAATTTCTTCAAAACCGGAGGACACATAACTCAGGGAATCAAACCAGCATACCCAGGGAGATGTTTTCCTTCTTTTCACATGGAAGAGATGTGATCCTGTGGAAAACAAGAGAATGAAAACCAGTTTAAAAGTGTTCTCATCAAAAATCCCGCACTTAACTCTTAGCTATATACATTTTAGGTTTCAAACATACCCTATTTCTTATTTGAGTAATGTATAAATTTGTTAAATCATAGATCACTTATTGTTTGGGTATTCTTTTCCCAATATTCTTGGTATCGGACTATCTCTTCTTTGTTTCATTCTATGGAGTATCAGCATTTGCAGTTCTTTTATAAGGGGTTGCTTAGTTGAACAGGCTGAAGTGTGTCATCTGTATACAACCTTGTAAAGTTCTACGATGTGCTTCTTGTCCTACCCCTAGAAACATGCATTAGGGTAGTAGCATTCAAGCAGTTGCACATCAGTGTGCAGCTTTTTATCAATATTTTCAGTGTAGGTCTGGTGTGTGTGTGTGTGTGTGTGTGTGTGTGTGTGCGTGTATATATTTTTAACATCACAAAGCAGAGCACCCTAAAAACTATGTACCAAACATGTAGTGCAAAAGAGCCAGCAAAACAGCAAAGAGTAAGAGAGACAGTAGAAACAAATATGTACAGTGGTAAACATTTCTCCACTGCATGCAGTATTTTAATTCAGTTCATAGTAACCTTAAATTACCATTGGGGATACTAAAAAACTTTGTAAAGATGCTAGTGTTTTTCATTAAACGAATTGACAACCTTTGAAATACGTAACCTTCCTCTTCGCCTCCCGTTTTCTACCTATAACTGTATCATTCAAGACTAATTTCTTTACTTAGTTCTCCATAGTGTTATTTATTTCTCATCCATTCTTTCTTTCTTTTATACATGATCTCTGAATTTCATGGGTTTCTCATAAAACACTGCAATGCTAATGCTAAGGGTAATTTTTTAAAGGTGCTTCAAAACATAGGTGTTTAATATGCGGCTGCTCTTTAAAGGGGCAAAAGGTTTCTTTCTGACAATTTTTTTCAGATTCTCTATTAAAAATCTTTCTTTTTCCACTCAACTGTCAATATTTAAGGAAGTACCCTTTCCTGTGTTCTGTAATCCTGTTAAAAGTAGTAGGTATATTCTGTATCATCATGCTAGACATCATCATGGTGAAAACCAATCAAAACACTCAAGGTTTGTTTGCTCTAATGAAAAAGGCTCAAGTTATATAATGAGACAGCCCCTCCAGTGTAGTTAATTGGTATCCACACAAGTTGATCTCTTGAATGGATCACATGATTCATATGAAATTGCTTATCAAGTAAGAAATTAAGATTAAATATTTGCTGACGCCTTATTTTTCAGCTAATAAATCAACACTTTTAAGGATGAAGAGGGGTAAGAGGTCCTCACTTATGTTCCTCAGCTCTCTACAAAATAGGATAGTTTCAGAAACATCTATATTGAAGAAAAAATATCCAGATACTGAACAGAAAGGGTTCTTTCATTGGAGTATGGTACCATGCCTAAATTGTAAAAATATTATTTTAAAATGTGTTTAATAGGCCATAATTTTACAATCACAAATTAATCACTGTCTTGTCTCAAAACAAGTCTATGGTAATAGGTGTCTCACTAAATCACCGTCTTCATTGTCTCTAAACTGTCAGGGTGGGGATTTTATAGGTGCCTAATCAATACTGAAACACAAATCCTGTTAAAACTCTCTGTGGAACTGGTGAACAGTTTTGTGCTTCAGAAATCAGCAGTTCTTCGATCCAGGTCCTATTTCATTTTTCATAGGACTAGTTGGTGAAGGAAAGGGAAGGAGACCATGTCTTCAAGCGCCGACAGTATGTCAGGATAGCTAGCTAATGGCATTGAAAGATGCTGAGACCTGCAGCGAGTGGCATGGGCAAATCCTTGTTCATGGGTACAGGGTGTTTCTTGCACAAGACGCTCTGTCCTTAGTGCCTACCCTGGCAGGGTGGCCGTGCTAAGCCCGTTCAGCCAGAAATGATTGCTTTGCTCCATTGTTGTAGCAAATTTCTGAAGCATAAATTATCATGGGAAAATTGTGTGTGTGTGGATAACTTTGGTTTTCTGCAGGAATGAAATTTGGAAAAGAAAGGGTTAACAAAGTTACTGCTGCTGTAATATACATACTAGGCTCTTTCAGTCTTTCAAGTCTTCACAGCTCTCTTACAACAGGTTCTCTTCATGTCTAGAAAATGCAAATCTCTGGGCTCCTAAGAACAACCAAATAGAGATATGTATTTCATCTTAAAACAAAGAGCAAAGAAAAAGAAAAAAAAAAAAAAAAGGAAAAGTTATTCAAAGGATTTTGGAAACAGGTGTTCTAAATCAACATTAATTGGATTTCAGTTAATTATTCCTTATACTTTAGGGATTATGGGAGAGGAGTATAGAAGGAAAAAGCAAGAACAACTTCTCTGACATAGTAATTGCTCTAATATTTAAGCTAAAGCATCCCCTCATTGCTTTCACCCCCACACCAGATAAATTGGTCTCCTGATGACTCTTAGAGAGACTTGGGGAGAAGAATGAAATGCAAAAGTCACCTTTACTTGGGGGTGGTGATTACATATTTAGTCTGTTATATATAGTATCCTCTGCCTGTATCTTCTAAGATAAAGACAATTGCTAAAAAGCTATTACAGATCAATTTTGGACACCATATTGCTACTGTGGAGCTTACCTATGTGATACTGCTGATATTTTAGCCCTCGCAGTGTATGATCTATGCACATAGTTTCGACTTTGTCAGGAAAATTTCTCCAGGGCTGGCAGAGGAAGGCTGGGTGAAAGACACGACATTATTAAGGGTTGTTTTTTGGCTTTCTGTTCTAATTCTTGTTGGATTGAGTCCACCTTTTGCCCAAAATTGGAGCTAGTATAGTATTTGACATGAAAAATTGTATATGGGAAGTTTTAGTTTTGCCTCTGAGAAACGACTCTTCTCAAACTTTAAAATAAGTGGGGGAGGGCATATGCAAGAGAAGACCTCATGAGGTTTTAAAAATTATTGTAAACTAAAATGTTCTAAAGAAACAAGGTTTTAAAATTGAACTGGAAGTAGGGTTGGCGGTTTGTGTGCTCATTTTTTTTTTTTCATTTGGGTTTAATTTTTAATTTAGTGCAAACCTTTGTGCTGATACCTCATAGATTTAAATTGATGAGTGAAAGGAGGCAGGAGTCTTCTCTCACTGTCCAGCCTAAGAAGTGAGTGATATATGTGATAAAAGTAACAGATTTTCAAAGTTATTTTTAAACTTCAATATGATACAATAGTCAGAGCTTCTAGTAACAACCAACATAATGTTTTATACAATTTTTACCTTAAAAATGTCACTCTGAGGAATTATCCTCTCCCCCCCAATATGTTTGCAGTATACATGAAATGTTGCTTTTGAACAGGAGGTATTGTCAAGTTATATGTGAAATTATTTACAGAGCAAATTTTAAAAGATTTCGGAAAGCCTAATGAAACTTGCCTGAGGGCAGCTAGAATTTGCATTCCAGCCTCCTGCATGTGTGACAATTTGCTCAGCATCTCAGTTTGAAAAAAAAAAAAAAAAAAGGAAGGGGACTTCCCATATTCGGTAATTCTCATCTATAAATAAGGTACATTACTAGAGAGATACACCTATGCCAACTTTATGCGTCAGCAGATTTACCATCCTTAGAAACAGATGTGAACATAATTACAGTACATCTACACAGTCATTTAGTTATTTACCTGACTTCTGTACATATTTGCATAAGGTCCTACCAGGGACTTTTAAGATCTGAGATTTTTACAGACCTTACGAAAATATTAATCTTAAACTAAACTGATCTCTTTTAACACAAATTTCCACCACACTGGGATGTAATTATGAAGAACAGATGCTGTAGCTGCTGCACTGAAAGCGGAGCAGAAAGTAGTAGTGAAAGAGCAAGACTTCCCGTGTTGGTAGCTTTCTGAGAACAGGCAGAATCGGTGTTTGGAGCGATGTAGCTGCTCTTACTGATCCCCTTAATTCACAGCATTTAGGTGGTGTCATTGCTCAGTGCAGACAGTGATACTGCATTCTGTAGGATGGAAGTATTTCTGTCAAACATCACTATTTCTAACTGACAAGGAAGTGCAAATGATAAATATCTTTAAAGTTTTGATCAGTAAGTGTAAAAAGCCAGTATTACACATATGATGATAAGAAAACACAGGTAAACTATGTATGCATGCGTATTTAACTCGTGGTTTCCCAGATGTGGCAGTTCATAGCTTTTCTCTTGGTCATTAGTGGTTTGTTTGAGCTTGGGTTTTTTCTTTATAAGTCTACTACCGTACGCAAGCTTTATTCTTGCTTGGACAGACCATGATTTTACCTTGCCATGGAAGATGCAAACTTTTCCTTCTTCCTTCAAAAAAAAAAGCCACTTCAAAATTCTGTTCCTGTCACATTTTTTTCCAAATCAGTTTCATCAGTATCAGATAACAGGAAGATATATTTCAAATAAAATTTGTAATTTGTATCCTAGATGTGTGCTCTTTTACACCATACACAGTATCTCAGCACTAGTAGTGTTTAATGCTCAAGAGTTCTGTAGATTTTTAATCTCTCCCTCACCTTTTTTTTTTTTTTCATTTGCTCTGCCTACTGACCTTCACTAGAATCTCCACCATGGTGTATAGGTGATAATTGACTGCCTTTTAAAAGATACTTTTTTTGTATCAGCCCAGCGCTTTCTTGTTTGAGATGTGAACCTATTTTATGGATGGACTCAAAGCCTGGTTGTGCTCAGTCATATGTGCACAAAAATACATTGTTAGTCGTTTGTAATCCCCAGCCCATGGTGGTTCTCTCCAGTTTATATGTGGGGAGAGATGTGCTTTATTTAATCACAGATCAGATGCAGGGCCCAAGGGCCTGACCCAAAGCCCATTGAAATCAGTTGGAATCCTATCGTGCATTTTAATGGCCCTACGTGTTTAGATAAGTAGATCTGACTTTCACTCACGATGTTCTCTTCACTCCTTTCCCATTTTCCTTAGGAGGGAAATCCCCTCCCATACTCTAAATGCAGGGAAAACAATTTGAACAAAAACTAAAATGAAACCTAACCAACAGCAAACCAACCACCGACAACTCTTCTGTTAAGAAATTGTTATAATAGGAAGATTGGAAGAAGGCTTTATAGTCCTGGGGTGGCTATGGCACCTTTTTGCACTGCAAGTGTTTGAGATAATACTTTACACGGAGAGGGTTACGTGCTTGTGCAGAAAAACAGTTTATATACTGTATGAGTTGGGGGCTACGTGGTGAAAATCTTATCGTCAGCGTAGTCTATTTGTGAAATATAGCAGGGGAAAATATTTATGAGCACCACAGGACATGGAGCTCAAAGTGCAGTCATTTCTAAATGAAAATTATGTGACAGTTCATCAGTATTTAATGCTAACATTGCTTGATCTAGACATAAAGAATTTAGCAGCCATTTATCATAACATACAGTACTGTTCATTTCCTGATTTGCTTAGAATACGCCGGTGTTTTAATCTCAACACGAGCCACAAGTCTAATTTTAGATATTTAATGAAAGGAAAACCCAGCGAGAGACAGATTTTTCACATGGCTATTAGGAGCCTACTCCCACCACTTGAATTGGTTGGTCTTTTTAATGCGTGCTCCCAGAAGCCACCGCTTGGTCCCTGCACCAGATGCAGGTGTTCCCTTGTGCTGTCAGCCAGGAATGATTAATGAGGATTTGCCCCTACTGAAAGCAGTCTTTGGAGCATTGTTCAGGGCATCTGTGGAACTGTCGGGGGAGACAAGGACACAAGTGAACAACCAATTATTTGGCCATCACTGAGGCAGCATGAAAAAGACATCAAATTGGACAGAGGAGCAAAGCTTTTGTTTCATGATCATATTTTTAGGTGTTAATAGTAACAGAGGAATTCTACCTGTTTTGTTTTGCTTTTTTTTTTTTTTTCTCACTGTCTTTTTTTCAGGGGAGAGGGGATGGCTCAGACAGACACCACTTTAAAGCTAGGAAAGGCTGTGTAAAAGAAAGCTGATCACGGTCCTTTAGAAGTGTAAAAGGGAGGAAAACACATGGAATTGATTTCTTGGCATTTGCAATGTGTGTATAAAGATATAGCGTTTTGCTCGGCTAACATTAGGGAACGAGGGCTAAGAATTCAGTGAGGAGGAGGAGGATTTCTCATGCAGGGAGCTGCTTAATTGCTGGCCAAATACAACAGTTCGGGAGCTGAGGCTTTAACAAGAGATAGCATAGGGAAGTGTTACATTAGGATTCTGAAAAAGAAAATGTGAGGGAGCAAAACCAGAAAACATTTGCAAGATGGTATTCAGCATTCAGCCTGCATCCCTCTTTCTGTCTCAAAGAAAATACTCTTAGGTGCAGAAGAGTGAGGGGAAGAATAGGAGCAGAACTAAAAAACACTCTGCTCAGGCTTAGGCTTCTGCATTTTTTATATTTACCAAGATTTGTGATTATAAATACTAATTTTAAACAACGGGGAAGGGATTATATTTTCAGAACAATCCAATTACAGAATGGATTGTTTGTAAAATACATTTTTATGCCCCATATTGTCATTCCTCTTTTTACCACAGTATTAAGAATAAAAAAGTTAATTATACCACTTAATTCTAATGTGGAATATAGTGTTATATTGCCTAATAACATATAGTATGATTTCTGTTGAAGTAATATAATTAATATTTGCGGTGGCTAATTCCCTAACCTCAGAAGTTCATCTGTCCCCACACATACATGTAAGAAAAGGAGTTCAGATCCTGAAACAATTACAGATCATAATCCCAATCTATTCCTTAGCCGGGGAGAAATCTGTATTTCTAAATTAACAGTTTCGTTATATTTGACTACCTGGATTTAGTTTGTTTTTGAAATGATTTGTCCTTTAATGACTATGTTTTATCAAGGAGGACTCATGGCCCATGGTTCCTCCTCTGCAAAATTATGTGAAGGATCATATATAAACAGGCCATATATAAGGGCCTATTTCCTTACCCTGACTGGTTAATAGGAAGTTTTTGTAAGCAAAAAGGGTTTGCATGCTTCATGTTTATAATGAGCTGCCGCAGGGAGCTCTTTGAGTCACGATATCCAGATTTTCACAATTTGTCAATCTCAGTGTCAAATGTCTGGGTCTGAAACCTCAACAGTCAACTACTGTCTGTATTTAATATAGGGTGATTATTTGTTAGAAAATAAAAAAATAAAAAATCATTGGATTGTAATAACTGTTTAATCATAAAGAAGGAAAAAACAACCCCAAACCCACAACAGTACACATGCAAATGGACTCTATATTTTATGATCATCACATAATATTTCTTTACACCATCAAATTAATGTCTTGATTGGAAGGAAAATACTAAGAAGTCCAAGAATCTTTAGGATATTCAAGCATTTCTGGTAACTTTACATCAGGAATAGCCTCAATTCCAGCTCTTGAACTGCAGCACTGATGTGTTTAGTTCAGCAGCTCTGTCCTTTTCCAGCAGCACAGACGCTGGTTACTCTCTGCAAAGCACTCTGACATTTGAAACTGAGCTTTGTCCCCTCTTGCATTTGGTATGTGTGCAAGAACTTTAAATGACTTTATTAGGAGATCCAAAATCAGTGTACAGACACACTCAACTCTGTTTCCTTCTTGTCAGGAAGAGACAGTGGCACCAACAACATGCCCCTGTGTCCTAAAGACTTGACTCGATGGAAGAACAGTCTCTTAGAGTCCTTCTGGGCATGATGGAAGGGATGCCGATGAGTAAGGAAAATATTTCCAGGAACCGAAGGAATGATTATAGCATCTCTAAAGAGGATATTTGCCTGCAACTGTCAAAGTGCTGAGCTGAGTTTGCTAATCCTAGATAAACAAATAGAAGGAAAGCTTTCTGCTACTGCAGGCTGTGCTGAAGACTGCACCTTTTTCTTGCCAGGTATGGATTTTGCTACAGCAATTCAAGGCCTGTTTATCACCCTGCTGAATTACTTCAGACTCTTCGGTTTGGAGTTGAAAGCTGAGGAGCATAGAAGCATCAGACAGTGAAGCTTGATGAAATTTCTAAAACGCGTAAGGAAGAGCACACCCAGTTACTTAGATTTGTCAGCAGCATACAGCATTGGAGTATCTTCAAGGACATGGTTGTTCTCTCCAAATCTCCTGGTGGGCAAGCACCTCTGAGGTGCAGTCCCAGTGAGCCCCCATGGAGGGTCCCATGGGACAAAGATGGGGACAGTGCTTTAAAGCAAGGACTGAATCCTTTTATTGGGGGTTCTTTGGCCTGACAGTAGAGGTGGGATTTGACAGCTAGTGCATGTAGCTTTTTATATACCACTTTTTCCATATCATTTCCTTCAGGACAATGACATCTCTACCATCCATTACATTCCTCTGTAATCCACATGCTTTTCAAAAATAGTTATGCTTCTACCAGTACTTGTGCTTAGATTTCAATAAGGTATTTGAAACATGTTGCATTATAATGTTTTCCCTGTAAATTCTTATCTGTGTATGTATTTTCATCATACTTCAATAAAACTATCAAAATTGAAATTTAAAACAAAACAAAACAAAAAAAATGGGCAAGAACATATGGAAAGGGATAAACCCATTAACATCTTTATTATGAATGTTTGCTGAAAAACATCAGCTTTGATTTAGCTTTATGAGGTAAACCACTGGAGATTTCTTTTACAAAACTATAAAAAATTCTGAAACTGTCACTTATGTTTTTACAAGGCTCTCCAATACTCTACAGACTGTGTAAGACTATCAAGCAGTGGATTAGTATCATGGGAAGATGGTTACTACCTGTGAGGTGATTTTCTTCCTGCTCCCTTATATATTTATGGTGCTGTGAAGCTAAACAATACCTTCTATTCTATGTCACGACATACCCTTATGGATCTTTGCATTTCTTCTTGATGAAAAAAAATGTTTATTTGTCTGTGAATAACATGTAATAAGTTGTTAGGGGAAAAAAAAGAGAAAAATAATTAAAACTCAAATATTTTTGTAGTTTTGAATATGTGATATTTAAATTTTATATCATGCTGGAAAGAGTAAGGGTTATCAGAATCACAATATGATTTATTTCTCTTATTTATAAGCAAACTCTAACAACTAGCTCAAGAATTCAGGGTTTTTGTTTTATAAAACTTCTGACCATCAGGATTTCTCTCTTTATCCCTTCTTCTACCAGTGTAACACAACCTGATGGGTCTGGCCACTACAGCCAGCCTACATCTGCTGATGGTGACCATGGTGCTCATGGTGTCCATAGACTTTTATGCCTCTGTTATTGCCTCCGGTCCTGGAATGAGTTGAGGCTGCAGACAACTGGGATAACATCATTAGAATCACATGAAAACTGGTTCTTAATGAACCAGTTGACAAAGCAGAAGGAATTCTCTCTCCTGCTCACATCAACAGCATATAAAAGGGCAAGGGAAAAGGTTTAGATGTAAAAATACCCCCCCTTGCAGGAACAGCATGAATCAGCTGCAGTTTGTTTTGTTACCAGATACGTGTTCTTGTGTAGGAAGAGGCAGGGCAGGCAGGGATTTTGCAGACAACATTTTTATATCGATTTTTTTTTAATAATAATGCTGTACATGCTTGGTTTAAGCTGTAAAATTTGCAGCTTGAACTACTTAAGTTCAACTCTTTAGCAGCAGAGAATTGTGAGACTTAAACAAACTTCAGTTCTTTTGCCCGTGGTAGCTGATTTTTGCACCTGGAATACCATAGCTAGGAGTTCAACAAGTTTGTTCTTACACATAGGTATGTATTTACTTATTAAATCTATTTTTTTCCTCCAAAACCCCAGTACATATCCTTATGAAACTATCCACAGGTTTTGTAAGTATCATTGGCTTGTTCAGCTTTTATTTTTCTTCTGTGCTTAAGAGTAGGTGACACCTAAATCTGATGTGTGAAGCCAAAGGGCTTAACTTTTTCAATAGCACCCCCCCTGCTTTTTCGCCACCATAATTTTCAACCATTTCTGGATTTCATTTTTTTCTTTCTAGCCTCTCATCTTCATGCATATTTTTCTTGACTATCAATACAAGTGCAGATAGTGGTAGGACAGGGGGGAATGGAATTAAGCTAGAGGAGGGAAGGTTTAGATTGGATATCAGGTGGAAGTTCTTCACAGAAAGAGTGGTGAGGTGCTGGAACAGGCTGCCCAGAGAGTTGGTGGATGCCCCATCCCTGGAGGTGTTCAAGGACAGGTTGGATGGGGCCCTGGACAGCCTTGTCTAGGTGCAAGACTGGAGGTTGGTGGCCCTGCCTGTGGCAGGGGGGTTGGAACTTGATGATCCTTGGGGTCTCTTCTAACCCAGACCATTCTGTGATTCTGTGAATACCATCTTATACCATATTGTTTTCCCTTTTTCAACCCTTCCTCCTTCATTCAAACATTCATGTATTTCTCCCAGACTCTTTCCACCACTTAGTTCTTCCTCCATTCATGCTACAACAGGGAAAATAACATTCTCCACACCTAGGGAAGAAGATCTTCCATAACCAGGATAAAGTTTCACCATGTATGTTCACATGCTGGAAATAATAACATGGTTAAGTGTCACTGACTGGTTTTCTAGGGAGAGGATCTTTAAATTAAGAGGCTTTCATTAATGTCCTTTGTGTAGAAAAAATTAGAAATCTTACTTTTAGGGAATAGATAATTATATTGGTGGATGGACGATGGTAGGGCAGTGGATGTGGTTTTCCCTGACCTCAGTAAGGCATTTGACACTGTCTCCCACAGCATCCTGGTGGGAAAACTGAGGAAGTGTGGCCTGGAGGGTGGAGTAGTGAGGTGGATTGAGAACTGGTTGAAGGGAAGAAGTCAGTTGTCATTAATGGGGCAGAGTCTGGCTGGAGGCCTGTGACTAGTGGAGTCCTTCAAGGGTTGGTGCTGGGACCAGTACTGTTCAGCTGGGACCAGTACTGTTCAATGTATTCATTGATGACCTGGATGAGGGAATAGAGTGCACAGTCAGCAAGTTTGCTGATGATATGAAGTTGAGAGGGGTGGCTGACATCAGAAGGTTGTGCTGCCATTCAACAAGATTTAGACAGGTTGGAGAGCTGGGCAGGGAGAAATGTAATGAAATTTAAGGGCAAGTGTAGGGTATTGCATATGGGGAGGAACAACCCCAGG
>VXBZ01010002.1:126602-139440 GCA_013399135.1 Heliornis fulica | reverse complement strand
GGGGGGGAAATAAATCACTGCCTCAAAAGCCGAGAAAATACAAAGTAAGAGGCTGTCAGTGATCCTTGCTGGGAAAAGTGTGAAGAACAAGAAACATATTGTCACTGTTCAGATGCGGTCAAGGTGAAGTGGGGCGACTGAATGAAAGTTACAACAATGTGACAAAAGAGAGACACAGATCCATTTAGTCTTGGAAGGGAGAGAGCAGGAGGCACAGAAGGCTAGTTCACGTGTTGCTTCTAAGCTGATTTTTCCTGTCATTTTATCATACTATTTCAGAGGGAAATGATGTATGCCCTTTTGTATCTCCTGACTTTGTCTTTTAAGAATAACGGTTAGTTTCTTTCTCACTGTTGACCTTGCTCTTTTTTAACACATGGCAGTAGTATATTGTTTATAATTCACACAGCTTACTAAAGAAAACTTTCATCGCTGTCGCTTGTTAGCTGTAGAGCCTTCTCTTGTGTTCCTTCACAGACACATGCCCCAGATGATCTTTGTTCCCAGCAGCTCACTGTTTAAGAATACACAGGGGCAAAAAAGAAGCACTTTGGGGGAAGAAGCACACCAACCTTCCAGGGATCCTTTCAGCTGTACCACCCCAGTGCCACGAATCACACAGAGATACCATCTTGCTCACACTTCCCACCTGGAGACCCACACTCACTCCTTTTAGCCCTGCTCGGGGATCTGGAATGGGGTCCACATGGGGCCTTCCAAACAAGAAAGGGGAGAAAACGAGTCTAAAAAGCATCACCATCTAAGTGGAGTAGAGTTACGCTGGCATACAACACCAGAAAGGGACTGGGGAATCCACCTGCCATTCCCCAGATACTTCAGCAATCAGGCAGAAGTTGGTGTGGAGTCAGGATGAAGAAACAGCAGACCAAAGCAGAGAGCTTTTAAGTGTTTCACAAGTGTGCTGCTGAGGAGGTAGCTGGGAAACATCTGGAAAAGTCTGGAGATTTCCAGAATAGATGTTGAAATGGAAAACAGGAATATGGTCCATCATACTGGATGTGTGGAAACTGCCTTCAGCACTTCCAATCATCTGAGGGATGCAAAATGTAGCACTTGTGTTTAATACCTTCCATTGAAAAGGCAGCTCTGAGGGGTTTTTATTATTTTACTTGTTAAAAGCTGATCAGGCAGCTCAGGAGATCCTCTGATGAGCTCCTGTGGTTTTGGACACTGCTTACAACTCCCTGTTCCTGGTGCTACTGTGGCGAGGCTTGTGAGCCTTTCCTGCTGCACCCATTATCCATACAGTGTATATTCATGTCTGCATGGGAAAAGTTTATACTCGGTCGGAAGGTGAGTTCACACTCGTGCAGTAGGGTTACAGCTGGAGGGACAGAGGGTGGGTTCCCTTCACACATCTCTGGTTTTGGAGATGTAGCTTGGAGCAGAGGAGAAGGGTGATTTCATAGTGTTGTGAAGCCAATATCATCAGTTCAAACATATCTTACCAATGCCGAAGCTGGGTGTAAAAGACTTATTCAGGACGTTCTCTGATATTTCCATCATTCATCTTAAATATGTTTATAAAACAACACTTAAAAAGCTTAAAATGTAATCTAGAAAGCTGTTAAGAATAATTAGGCTCCAAAACTCCTCCTGGACTTCTTGTGCCAGGTAACTGAACCTACAGGGAGAATGATTTGATTCTTTGCTGCCATACCAGAAAACATTCAGTGAGGCTGGTACTTCCCTTCTCCTCTCTACTTGGGGTTCCCTGCCTTTTATTTTCTTGCAGTTTTATTTCTTTATCCCTACTCCTCATATATCTAGCACTTTTTTATTTTCCCTTCTCTTTGCTTTCTTATGAACTTGTATTCCATTTCCCTTTCCTATTCCCAGCCTTTTGTCTTTTCTCCTATTTCTTTCAAAACCGTTCCATCTTTCCTGCAGAAATTCCCTTGCACAAAGACTTCAGAAACCCTTGTTTCCCCCCTTGCAGATGCTTATTTTGCAGAGGCTGAGATTTGTGGAGACTTCACAGAAGTTCCTGCAGGCCCTTCTGACAAGAAAAGTTGTGAGGTTGTGTCTGCCTGTGGTTCAAACATAGGGTAATTGCTTTCTGATTACTTGAGATTTTGAGAGATTTTGGTGGACAGTCTCTCTGTTTGATTGTCTACTAAGCATTGCTCAAACAACAGGGTACCTAAATAGTATTCATGTAATTTTCAAATTTGCATAATCTGCGGTCTCAGTCAGCAATTAGTAGTTCACTAATATCCAAACAAACATAATTTTCCAAATGATACTAAACTCAGTCAGAAATTGTATTTTCCTTGTGTAGTGGTCTGTCAGAAGATGTAAAATACCTAAGAGAATAAAGATTTTTTTAAAGTTGTTAATTTGAGGATCAGTACTTACAGCAAATTTCAATTTACATAGATGTAAAAAAATAAGAGGTAAGTAAATTAAAAGGAACTCAGTAATTTTTTAAAAGTGTTATATTGTTATACAGTTTGCTGGTACATGGCACAAAATTTAATTTGTATTTTGGATTGATTTTTTAAGGTGATCTTTATTGGCATCATTCTGGCATCTCCTGAATTTTGAGATACAGTGTTCCAAAAGGTGGGTTAACAAGTAAATTGGTCCAGTAGGTTTGTGGGTGCCTTAGGCACAATGCAAACTGATGCATTAGGTCCTTCAGGTGTTGCTCCTAAGAATTTGTGAAACTAAATGAGACCATGTTGGTTTAGACTGGTTCCTCCAGCCTGCAGTCCTTCAGCTTCAAAAGCAAGAGAGACTCCATTAACTGTTCATCATCACTAGTGTATTTCGTACTCATTGACATTTGCAGTTTTCAGATATTACACACCAGTTACGAGAGTTGGTTGAAGGGAAGAAGTCAGAGAGTTGTCATCAATCACCTCCCTTGACCTACTGGCCATGCTTCTTTTGATGCAGCCCAGGATATGGTTGGCCTTCTGGGCTGAGAGCAAGCACTATCAGCTCATGTCATGCTTCTCATCCACCAGCACCCCCAAGTCCTTCTCTGCAGGACTGGTCTCCATTTCATCATCTCCCAGCCTGTACTGCTGACAAGGATTTCCTCGACCCCTGGTGCAAGATCTTACACTTGGCCTTGTTGAATCTCATGATGGAGGAGACTGAGGGTTGACTTCATTAGTGTTTATAAATATGTTAAGGGTGAGTGTCAGGAAGATGGTGTCAGCCTCTTCTCAGTGATGGCCAGTGATAAGACAAGGGTCAGTGGGTCCAAGCTGGAACATAGGAAGTTCCATGTGAATGTAAGAAAAAAAATTTTCCCTGTGAGACGGAACAGGCTGCCCAGAGAGGTTGTGGAGTCTCCTTCTCTGGAGACATTCAAAACACATCTGGACATGTTCCTGTGTGGTTTAATCTAGGTGATCCTGCTCATGCGTGGTGGGGTTGTACCAGATGATCTTATGAGGTCTCTTCCAACTCCCAACTTTCTGTGATTGTGTGATCTATAAATCCCACGTTACCGTTTAGCTAGTCTGTATTTAAAAGTAATGCTGACATCTTAAAAGCAAACTCTGTGTATGTATTTTTCGTGATGCACATGACTTCTCCTGCTATGTTACATGAGGAACAATCCGTATACCACCCATACTGAAAGGAGATATTAAATATGCTGGCTCAGTTTACTCGCAGCTCTAATACACTTCTGTAACGAGGGACTACTTGTAACATCAAAGCATGGGGAGACATTAGCTCTTTTCCCCTATAGCCTCTGACCTGAAAGCTTTGCTTTTTATCTCTATATAAAAGGAAAATATTCTTTTCAAAGAAACCTAGCTACAGTGTGGATATTTCCTCCATTGTAGAATAAGAGCCTGTGAAAGTAATCTGCAATTTTTCATCTTTGTTCAGAGTATTGTTTCTTTTTGGACATTATGCCTCTTTGAGAGTGAAAACTCTAGCTTTCAAGTAATAGTGACTGGGAAGTGCTTTCTAAATCTTGAGGTACTTCTGTTTTCTGTAGCACTGCCAGTCTGAAGAAAGGTGACTGAACATTTCTGTTCTTGAAAGAAAGAGAGATATATTGTATCACAGAAAGAAAATAAAGGTTGAGAAATAATTCAGACTCAAAAGAATGGGTAAGACTCAAAGACAATTAATTGTACATTGGGGTTGTAAGGAAGGCAGTGTCTTTATATTTTATCTTGCAGATGTTTCTGCTTATTTCTTGTCCTGGTTCCAGCTAGGATAGAGTTAATTTTTGTTCTAGCAGCTGGTGGAATACTGTGTTTGGGAGTTAGGGTGAGACCAGCGCTGATAACACCTCGATGTTTCTAGTTGTTGCCAAGCAGTCAAGGACTTCTCAGTTCTTCATGACAAGAAGGTGAGGGGCACCCAGGAATCTGGGAGTGGACATGGCCAGGACAGGTGACCCAAGCCATCCAAAGAGAGTATTCCATGCCATTTATGTCACGCTCATTATAAAGGGTGGTCGGTGGGGGACAAGGGCACGGTGTCAGGATGTGTGGTTTTGGGGGCAAGCCAATTCCAGGAAGGCTCTCGGCTGTAAGGCCTGGGGTGTGCAATTTGGTGAGAAATTATACCCTGAATGACCATTTTCATATATTTCATTATAAAGTCCTATAATTGTTATCTCTCTACTATCCCAGCAAACTGTCTTTATCCCAACCCATGAGGTTTGTTTTTCTTTGCTGGTTTTCTTTCCTCTTTTTTAGCATTTTAGAGAGAGCGGCTGCATGGTGTTCAGCCCCCGGATGGGGCAAAACCACAACATTTCTTAAGATATATCATATAGCAAATGATCTTTCTGAAGTATATTTGGACTTTTAAATATATAGATTGAATCATCTTTGTTTCTGACTTTGTGTACATCAATTTTTGGTGGAGTAATTTAGCTGGTCTTATTTCAATTAAACATTTTTAAGATTATTTACTGTTTAGCTTTTAGATCCTTGAACCATCTCAAGGGGAACTTGGTCTTCAGGAACAGCTAAGTACACACTGTCAGAAAATCTGGCCAATGTATGACTTGTGCAGTTACCCATCTCTTGTTCCCAGGCAATCACAGGGAACAGAGTGCTGACTTAACCAAACATGTGTGTGGTAAGAAGGGAGGGGAAGCTTGAGCACAAATGGGAATATCACATCATGTATAATTGGGATTCTGTCAGTTATAAAGACATTTCAGACCTAAATTTTCTATTAACTTCCGTAAAAGTTCTTAAACTTTCAGGCACCGATAGCATTACAGATACTGCATATCCCCATATGTGTGTGATCTGGACTCCACGGTTTATAATAACATCTGAATCTTCTTTTTTACCTGTACGTCTTGCAAGGACTTTCCTTAGAATCCTACAGAGAAACAGAAGGGTCTGAGTTCTTTACTTATTTATACTAAGTCTATCTTAAAGAATCTTTTCTGTTCTTGTCAGGTTTTGGTTGTTAGTTTTGGGGTGGTTTTTTTTGGCTGGTTGGTTATGGTTTTTCTGTTTGGGTGTTTGGTTGGTTGTTGGTTGGAGGTTCTTTTAGCTATTGCTATGGCTAACTTGGGGCATTTTTTTTCTACATTCCAGAGTTTATGGCTTCTGAGATGGCATTAAGCAGGATTCAGTCCTTGACACTTTATCACAGCAGTGTTAAGTCAGTGATTAGGTCAATGAAAATTAATTGATTTGTTGCATACTCTAGGTGGGCCTTCTTATAGGTGTGAAGGTGGGAGTTTTAAAATTTATCCAAGGCTTAACTGCTTTTCCACACATCTAAAATTGCTTAGCCAGAGGAAGGGGGCACAGTCTGATTCTGATGTAATGGCATAATTAAGAAGAAAATATAGTTATTTGGTTTTCTCTGTAAGATTTCATCTGAATAAATAAGATTTTGTCTTTCTTCTGCTGGAAACAATCTGGACAACTTGTTTCATTTTTTTTAAGAAAGAATTTCATTAGATTTGCAGAAGTGCAGACTAGCATATATATTCAAACATAAATATATTTATTAAAAAAACATTACAGAACTGCATTAGTGTAAGCTTTAGAAAGTGTCCTATTGCATTTTTTTAATATATTGGTTTTTGAACTAAGCAGGGAAACCTTTTTCTTGCAGAGTTCGTTTTCTTACTGGGATGGAAATGCGTGTCCTTAAGTTATATATATTTTACCCCTGTGTCACACACAGTAGCAAGTATGTCCCTAATATGCTTTCCAGGAATCCTGTAAGCAGAAAGTAAAATGGAGAGAGAATGGGGTTTGTGAGTTGGTTTTTTTTGTTTGTTTGTTTGGTTTGGTTTTGTTTTTTGTTTTCCCCCAGATTGTAATAATTAAAAATTTAGAAAATTCAAAATGTTTCTCAAACTGTAAATACAAGTAAATTATGTATTATGCTTGTCTAGGTAGTTAAAAGAATCTGAAACCTTCTGCCAAAACTGAATATTTTAGCTTGCATTCAACTAATATGCCAACTTATGGTTACTTACGTTTTACTCTTGTTTGCTACAGGTGAAATGGGTGAATATCAGACAGCTCATTATAGAGACAAGTGTGCTGCATCCCCAAAGTAGGATGACAGAACAAGTCATGGTACGTATTGTAATTTTAGTGCTACAATACATCTTCAGTCTGTCTGAGGTAAAATGCTTACTAAGCACTGCATTGGGGCTGTCAGATTGCTTCA
This sequence comes from Heliornis fulica, assembly GCA_013399135.1. Taxonomy (NCBI): domain Eukaryota; kingdom Metazoa; phylum Chordata; class Aves; order Gruiformes; family Heliornithidae; genus Heliornis; species Heliornis fulica. The sequence goes on along the minus strand of VXBZ01010002.1, from coordinate 132,786 downwards.
TGAGGTGGTAATTAAATTGAGGCAGTTCTACTGTTCATTTGTGGAACTAAGAATTAACTGTATCCTAAAAATATTCTCCTGTAGATTGCCGGTTGTAGCAGGAGCACTGGGTTTTTTGCATATAGGATTTCTTTCATGGAAAACATCCTATTATCATTTGTTTTGTCCTCACCTCCTTTGGTTGTGGGGAAGGACAACTGTTTTGTCACTGGGCTAGTTTAACTCTGATGGAAACTCGTCATCAAAGATGGTATCTGGTTTAAGACTGCAGACACTTGGGCTGGATCCCACATGTGACTAATGGAGATACAGGATTGATGGTCATTGTGGCCAAAGGTGGCATTAAAGTTTCCTGCCTGATTTACGGTGTTCTCAGCCTCGATATTATTTAGTATGGCCAGGGGCCCCCTCAGCTGTAGTTGGCTATTGCTTCAAAAATAAAGCACAGCACGTGTGAGGAGGCAATGTGACAAATGAAGAGGAAGCTTCTATTGGTCGTTTCTGGAGACTAGCTGCATTATTAATAAAACATGCAGGAACGGCCATGGTGGGTCAGACAAAGGATCCCGACAGCTCAGCAGTCTGTCCCCAGCAGTGCTCTGCTATTCTGCGCTGAAAATCCGTGCTAGACCAGAGTGACGCTGGCTCTGAAAACAGTGCTCTGGTGGAGAGTGGTAGCACTTGAGGTGTCTCCTCATCTGGAAATGCTGTCACTCATCTTCTTCCTGAGATGGGGTGATGGGAATTGCAAATAGCACTAGTGATGTAGGCACACAGTGAACTTGCAGAGAAGCATGATTATGTTCTTGCTTTATGCTCTGCTCATTTCCTAGGGAATCCGACCTTTCTGAAATTTACAAGTTGCCTAAAAACTTGCAGTGAGATAAGCAATATGGGTTTTGCTAGTTCAGCATCAAAAGTGTGAGTGAGTAGTCTAACTGCAAATTTGAATCCAAAGATATTTTTGAAGATTGTTTTGAAAGAGTGAGGCTGACGAACAAAGGAGACTTGTCTTGTGGGATACGTTTCCTACAAGGCAAAAATGAGTTTATTTTGAAGTTCAGCATCCTGTAGAAAATTGTTTGGTTTAGCAAACGATTCAGAATCCTTTAGAAAATGTTTTGGGTTCAGTTGAGCCAGTTGGACAATGAGAATGGAAACTGGGGGGGAAATAACGGGTACATGCAAACCTGGTTTTGAGTATGCAGTGTGGAGGAACTGTTAAAGGATTATCTGGAAATAGATGAAATCTCCTGTAAAAGCTGCAGTTAAAATTGTCCTTTTTTGATGAAATGGCATCAAATATGAATGCATGATGAGAAATGCTGAAAACTACTGTTGTAGGATTCAGGACAAGATAAGAAAAGATTCTAAGGCATAAATAGCTTCTTGAAATTATGTGCTAAATTATTTGTCCCTTTTCAAACTAGAAAGTAAAACCAAAAATAGACATATTGAAGTACTTATATTAGTGCCTAATAAATACACACATTAACCAGAACACTGGTATGTAGGAAAGAAGTTCCAGTAGGTGACTTATTCCATGGGATCTCAACTCACCAGGGTCTACCCATAGTCAGGAGAGGCATGGATTCCTATGGGGTAGTTCAGAATAGGAATCTCAACTGACTTGGCTCTCACCTTGAAGTGTAATTTGTCATCAAAGGGTATTGTGACAGGAGACACTGCTACTGTTTCATTAACAAGGTTTCTTATACCATCCTCTGGTTATGGAAAAGCTTTTTATTGTTGAAATCTGCAGTTGTCATTTTTTAAAATATATGTATGGATCTGACTCAAATATCTTGTGCATCATAAATATGACTTTTGGAAGATACAATTTTCCTTATTAATTCATAATTTTCCTCTGATTATTGTATTGTATAGCACATTATCTCCTTGCTTGTTTGCCATTTTTTCACCTCTGGTAAACCATGCTATATACATGTTCACATCCTTTGATTTTACTGCTGTTTGATCTATTATACTCAATGAACAACAGTTTCCACTTAGACTAATCTTTATGCTTGTTTGATTTTTAAATTGTATGTTATAATAGTATTAGTGATGTTACACTGAAGTCTCTGGTCCTGCAAAGGCTGTTTCATGTTACTCACTTTGCACAATGCGAACAGTCCCATTGGAGCTGAAGAGTTGCACACATGGGCATAAAGCTTTGTGCACTAATTGTCTTTAGTGGGCTCATTTTCGATATCACAAAGCCCCATTTTAAGGACTGTTGCTCAGATCTGAAAATGCACTTTTCACTGGAAACGACTGTGAAAATATGTCCTCAGCTGGGAACCTGGAGAACAGAATTCTAATTTGGAGTAAATCAGGCATATATCTTGAGGGATGCATCTTGACCAGCAGTATTTTATGACTGTCTGGCTATCTTTTTCACTCTTGAAACATAGAAATAGCTCTATTTTTGTAGTAACGTTTTCAGAGTTGCAGTTGATAGCACAAAGCATGAAGCACTAAAAGCAATGCATCTTTTTGGTTGGGTTTTTTTCCCCACATTCTTCTACTCGGAGGAAAGCAGCTAGAGTAACAGGCAGTAATTAGCTTTCATCCAAATTGTGTATGAAATTTTAGTCTGTAGACTCGTTGTGCCTGTGTCAGCCCACAGATTAAAGGCTTCTTAACTATACATTGACACAGCAGGCTGAGTGAGCCGCCAAGGAGATAGTGGGGTTTGTTGTATAATAACTGATCTGTGCATCACTGGAAGAGTCTGGATTTCTATGTCCAGTCCAGGCTGACGAAGTCGACCTCACTGTATCGGCTTGCTTTAGTAGATCACCATATACCGCTGGGGTCAACCATGTAGCTGACAATTTCTGCAGTGCTGGAAATGTATTATTCATTGGAGTGTTAGATACATTCACTCCAGTAAAGTTAATGTTTAACCATCTCTGCTTTCGGCAGCAGGATACAGCTGACTAATTAATTTGGTTTCTGTTTGCACATGTTTTCGTACCAATGTGGGTACGGTCAATGGATTTCAGGTGTTCTGCAGTCAAGAAGACAGCGATGCATAATGTGGTCTGAAGTTGTATTAAGATTATCCTTCAAGCTTTTTTACCAGCAGAAAAAAAAGAAAGTATTCCAAAGCATTTGTAAATAGAGCTTACAAGCAATGAACTCTATTCTATTCTGCTGGAGGAAACCAAAACATAGCCAAGCAAAAGTGAAGTGACCTCAGATAACAATTTCACCTTCTCAATTTGAGACAGTCAGTCAAAATTTCCGACATAACAGACTGCCATCTTGGCTTTCACAGAATCACAGAACAGTTTTGGTTAGAAGGGACCACAAGGATCATCCTGTTCCAACCCCTCTGCTACAGGCAGGGCCACCAACCTCCAGGCCTGCATCTAGACAAGGTTGCCCAGGGCCCCATCCAACCTGACCTTGAACCCCTCCAGGGCTGGGGCATCCACCACCTCTCTGGGCAGCCTGTTCCAGTACCCCACCACTCTTTCTGTGAAGAACTTCCCCCTAAACCTCCCCTCCGCTAGCTTAATTCCATTCCCCCCTGTCCTACCACTATTTACCCTTGTAAAAATCTGATTGCCCTCCCGTCTATATGCTCCTTTTAAGTACTGGAAGGCTGCAATGAGGTCTCCCCACAGCCTTCTCTTCTCCAGGCTGAACAAGCCCAGCTCCCTCAGCCTGTCCTCACAGGGGAGGTTCTCCAGCTCCTTATCATCCATCACCTAGTCCTCAGGAGGACAGTCTTTGTTTACCCTTTATCACTGCTGCCTTCTGTTAGTTACTCCTCCTGGAAAACCTTCCATTTGCATCTGGTTTAAAATAATTAATTCTAGTCCCTAATCAGTCTGTGAGTTTCACTAGTTTTTTTCTTCACTTGGAAATAAAATTAGGTCAATTCCGTTTTGGTTCAGGTACCGTCAACAACCTAAATGGTGCATACAATACTGCTACAACCTAGAAGATGTTTGGCTACCTGAAGACCTTGACATGTCCTCAGGTGGGACAAAAAAAAAGTTCCCAGCACGCTTTCTCAATTATTATGAAAGAGAACCAAATTGGAAGTTATATATATATTAATATTTGATATTTAGTTTTGATGCTTGTTTTCTCAATTTCTTACAGATGTCTTCTGAGGGACTTGAGGGAAGAGGTTTATATCCTTGTGCCCAGGTTGTTGGAAAGAAGAAAGGATGGGCTGATGTCACCAATGAAAGTAATGGTGACAGGAATTCATGGTAGTGGATTATTTGTATAACTAATTTGACCAGACTTTAAAAGAACAAAAGTGTATACTTTTGTATCTTTTAAACCGAAGAGGCAGCAGGACACACTGGTGATGGTACTCTTGAGTTTTAATACTTCATTGTACTCTAGGCATTGCCAGTGCTGGGTGGCGTAAGTCATTTAGCTTCCTTGTGCCCATTATGTCATTTGCTCAATAAAGATGATCTAGACAGATAATTAAAAATACTGAGCACCCTGCATTTAAAATTTCCTTAAATGAAATCAGGGGTCGTTTTGTCTTAATAGATACTTTGCAGACAGAAATTAATTAGTCTGATAGCATAACTCTTCTCCACAATGGAATCTTATTGGACCGGTTTGATGTCTTCTTATAATTGCACGCTGTATGGTTCTTTTCCTCTTATCTCTCCCTCAGTCTGTGAATTTGAAACCATCAGGAAGATGTCACATTGGTATGAGTATTCTTCAGTGATAAGAACAGTAATTGTTGTAGGGAGACTTCTTAATCTTGGGTCACTCGAATCCTTTTTAAAGACAGCAGGTGCTCTCCAGAACAAGCATTAACAAGAAGAGATTATGAGGTAACCTGTTGTTCTTTATATCTCAGCATCTCATGACAAAGCTTACCATCAGCTGGCATGCTCAGAAGCCTGTCAGTACAGGAAAAAAAATCAAATGTGACTCAGGAAGGAACTAACATTTTCAGTACTAAAGAGTGGATTCATTTTAAAGGCTGAATATTCAGAACTGTTGCAGATAAATTTGTATTTATATAACGTAATTATATGAGTCAATTATAAAAGCTGAGGATAAAATAAAATGGAGCTGAAGGTATTCATGGTATAATGCAATCAGAAAGAAATTCTGCTTCCTCAGAAATCATAATCTGAAACTGCATCTTGCTGGATTTATGTCGTGTTGCAACTTCGTTTTTTCATTCTGCCCCTTGTCTTCTTCCCTACTGTGGCAAATATGGTGAAAACAAGTTAGTCATTCATATTATCAGACTCTAGCACTGCTAACAGTATGACTTCATATATATATATATATATATATATGTGCTTGTGCTGTGGGCTGCTTAGCATTTACAGGGTGAACTCTTGAAGCTGAACGTGCTCAGGGTCTATCACAGCTCTCACAAGTGCAATCACAGTGGAGCAAAACTTTGCTATTTTCAGCTCTCAACCTGTTACGAATTTCTGGATCCAAATACCAACTAAATTTTGTTAAAATAAGATTTTGTTATCTAATCCTGTCCATTTCCATCAAGACCATGATGCAAAATTATTTGAGTAAAACACGTCTATGGCAATCTTTGTGAGGTCAAGAATTAAGAATGGGATAAATCGCTGCATTCAGATGATAAACCCCACTTTCAAAAGCAATTCAAGAAAAGGTGTTTTAAAGGTATTTGGATGCAGAGGTTGTACCCAGTACTTTCTAAGAGCATGCTAATCTCAATGAATGTTAGGGACTTAACCCTTCTTTGCTTGACTTTGAAAAAAAAATCAGCTAGGCACCTGTCTCTGCCTTGAAGTTCCTATATACTTTTATAAAAATCTGGCCTTTGATAACCCAAATCCTCTTCTCTTTCAGTAAGGCTTTTCATCCTGAATTCTAGATCCTCATAGGTTTTGGGGGTCTAACTCTCTTGAATAAAATGTTAGTTAAAGATCCAGGTGCTTTTAAAAAGCTCAAATTTGAGTTTTTACAAAAACTCAAATCACTTCTGAAAATGAGTGTTAGACTACTACTCCCCTCAGGTCCATGTGAAATTTCTTCCCTTCTCCACTGAGAAACTGTTCTAGAGAAATTTGTTAACCATAGGCTTTGTGCTGAATTTTGTATAACAAACTTGTGTCATATTTATTATTGAGATTTTTTTCCCCAAAAAGATGACAAAACTTTCTTTTAAAATGAAAAGTTATAAATAGAACAT
>VXBZ01010002.1:95749-126527 GCA_013399135.1 Heliornis fulica | reverse complement strand
AAACATTGTAGTCATGCATTTCTAAACACTGCCTGGTTTCAGATGACTGCCTTTAAAATGACAGCCCAAATTTGGTGAGGAATTGCATTTGTTTTTCAGTAGTGACCAACAGCACTGGTATTTTACCAATACTGCAATTCTGCAACTTTAATGCTCTTATTATTCTGCAGTATCATATCAAATTAAATAAAACACATTGGATAAGAGAGATAAACAATATTATGTAGAGCAACTAGACTATTTTATAGGCATGAGTACATTATATAATGTGGTGATGTCCCAAATTATAGGAAATGTTGGAATATTAGAATATTTCTGTTTTAATTTCTTCATTAAAGTAAAATATACACTGTGAGAATCTTTATCACAGCTGAAGATGAAACAGTCATGACTGAGGGAGATTAGAGTAGCAAAAAGATAAAAAGGAGGGCAAGGCATAAGGGGAAAGCCAACATTAAACAAACACACACCCCTCTAAAAAAAAAAAAATAAATCATTTTACAATGAAAAAAAACCCCAACCTCCAAAAAAGACCAGTAGGGGAGATTCAGGTAGGAGAATATAGGAAACAAATAGGAAAAGTATGTTGCAGTCATATCACAGAACAAACTGTGTAAGGTGAAACCCTATTGTATGAGTAGACTTTGTTTGCAGGCAACATTCTGATGGGCAGCGTGCTTTGTGCTTCTCCCTCTGAAGTGTGTCCCCAGGAAAAAAAATCATCTATACAACAGATACTCCACTGACATCTTTCACTGTTTCTAGGATGCTCTATACCTTTGGTAAAACAGAGGTGCAGAGCCTTAGTTTCAGTTTCTTTAAGGGATATGGTCATTTTCTAAAGCAGAACCATCCCAGGGAGGAAATACATGAGAATTATTTTCTTGATCAGATTTTCAATGACTAATTTAACTTTTCACAAGCATTCAGAAAAACTATATGCTTTGTTCTGCTAGCTGTTAGTTTCTTCTACTTTGGTGTATTTCTCAATGCTCCTTACAAGAGATAGAATTGAATCTGGCCATTTTTTAAAAGTTTCATGTGAAGTAACATTTTATGTGAGCCAAGATTCCTCTTGAAAATCAATTCAGCAGCTTGAAGTAATGTACTTGTCATGTGGGAATATTAATATGAAAGAAAAATGACATGGATATATAAGAAATTAAACTAACTGCCTGGGTAGAGATATCAAAATGCACAGTGATAAATACACTGAAATGTGTGTTGCGATATCCTACCACTCTAAAATTATCAGAGATATGAATGCTGAAACTTATTTTCGTATAATAACGTTCCAATCACTTAGAAAAATATTAATATATGTAGACCAGTACGTTCCACATGTCATAGCCTTTATGCTTCTGGCTAGAACCCTCTAACAGAAGTGCATGGTCCAGCTCAGACTTTGCAATACTGTAGTGGGAGGAAGAGAAAAGATGTGTCTGCCACTCTGACTGTGACTGCAAGGGGGAGTGAAAAAGTCTAGTGGTGAATGACAGAAATTCTGACTTCCCTATGGTGGGGCTGTTGAAATACAGTGCCCTGCAAAGGTGTCAGTTCATTTATTCTTCCTAGAAAGGCAAGAGAAAAGCAAGAGAAATTGTGATTCTCTGAGTCCCAGTAAGACCTTTTTACCCTATTCTGCTAATATAAAGGGCTTTAGACTGGATTTGCATTCAGTTTTGAGCCCCTTTGCGGTACTGGTGAGTTTAAACTTGACATTCCCAGTCAGAACTCATTCTCCGGTCTGCTCTCCTGGTAGTACAATTGCCTTCTCATGAACCAGCAAAGAGCTGTGTGCTTCAACAGTTCATCAGGTTCAGGAACCAGCCCTGAGTTTTGCTTGTCCAAAGTATTCACAAGGAATCAATTGACCATCTTGTCTCTTTTCTGAATTCTTATCCTTTAAATGTTAGTGTTGACAACCATAGCAGAACACACTAATTTGAGAGGATCATGCCAGCTTTAAGTACACTGTCTGGTGAAGGCCAGGGGGAAATGCAGAAGAATGTATGAGATACTACTGCAATTTTCCTTTAAAAAAATCTGGTATTAGTTTATTTTACTCTTTCTGTTGCATTAGTTATGAAGTGACTAAGCAAATAGGAAAAAGTAGTATGTGAAACAAAATCAATTAGGGTTTATCCAAAGAATCTAGAAGTATTTGATACATTCAATGTGTGGAATAAATATGTATGTTTGATATATTTTTATGAGTTTGGAAGAATCTCCAATTTGAAGGAGAGATCTATTTTTCATTGTATATGCCCTTTTTGAAAAACGCCAGTAAAACAGATGGCACGATGATTTTGGTAGCTTGGCAGACTTACCCCACTGGTTCATTTCTCTCTGTGTTGACTTTGTCCCTTACATTCCAAAGATGGTTAAATGCATTAATGTGTGGCTTACCATACAGGTCAGGGGATCTTCCTCATTTGACCTTGAAAACAAATGTTCTGTCTGCTCTGCATGGATAATTCATAAGATTTAGTGGCTGTTCTCTGTATATTGGGTGTTCAGAAATGTTGCTTCCCCAAATGTGTCGCTGTCTTCTGCACCAGTTAGGTAGTGCACTGCTGCTGAAAGCTGGTTACACATTTGTAGGACTAGACTTGTCACACAGTGATTTTTGGTTCTTTAGCAGGAAGGGGCAGTATGCTACTAACACGAAACAAAATCTCCCTTTTTCATGAGAAGCAGAATGTACTGCTTGTATGTTCTCTGCACACAGTCAGATTGTGTTGGTTGTAGAAAAATGTTTGATGCAGTTTAGAGGAGGAAAGAAAAGGCATGGGCAAGCAACAATCATCCTTGGAGAATTGTCCACTAGTCAGTGAAATAATGTGTATTCAAACATCTTTGAGTACAAACACATAAGTAAGGAAAGAATCATAGCTGAGAAAAAGGGCAAAGATAATAACCCAGCCTTCAATTGCTTGCTGTTAGATGTTTGTGTTAGCTGAATTACTGCACAGTGATATCTAGAATGCAACAGTACTGTGGTGTATATATGGGATAGAAAGCAAACAACATAAGAGACTAGAAAAGACAAGAAAAAGGTTGGTTTTCTAGGTGTTGTGTCACATCTGGTGAATGCTGTACAATTTTTATTTGGTAAACTTTGCAGGAACTTATTTTTAACTTCAGAGCATGAGCTGTGGAACTCATGCTACCTACAGTGCTCACAGAACAAATACTCACCCTGCTTCAGAGAGCTTGCAGTATAAGATAATTGAACAGTTGAATACTAGCAGGATACATCCCTCCACATCAGGAGGCAGTGAGACAGTATTGATCTGCTGGGTAAGCAGCAATCACATCTCATCAGTAGCTTTGTCATTATGGAGTCTCTAGTCATCATAGTAAAATAAAGATTTAATATTGGGCTATGTCTGGGCATATACTCAGAAAAACCAAAAGAAGTTGTTTAGGTCAACTTTGCGGAACTATCAGAACTGTCACCTCTTAGGAGCAGCACTAACTTTTCCTAGCTGACGGTGTGCCTATGATTGCAGTAGTAGCAAATCTGAGCCAAGAAATGAGACAAGTACTGATAACAGTGTATTACACCCTGTGAAGGATGCTGTCAATCTTGAGGTTATTAAGCATTTGTCATTGCTACAAAGTTTTTGGCACAGTAGCACCAGTAGCTGATTAGATATTTTTAAGAGATCCTGAAAAAATTTAATGCTCTTTGTTATATTCTCTGTATGTGTGCCTATTAAAATATATACTGAATGCTGGGCATAATTATGTTCATAAGAGAACGGTATTAGGACAGCTGCTGAGATTCAATTAATTTTACGGGGAGATAACATTTTTTAGTTGACAGCAAAATTAAGAAAGATGGGCTTGACTGGAAAAATCAGAGTCCTGGCATGTATCTGTGTCCTTGTGCCGGTGGTTAAAAGTGGCATATTTGGGAAGTATCCTGCCCCCGCTCAGCCCAGGGACTACTAAAGAGCATCATTGCCCGCATCCATGGGCAGCATGAACAAACCGACTGTGCTCCCTGCAAGTTGTTGTCTCTTGCTGGTGCCTGTGCTGCAGTAACTTCCAACAGCAGCCTGTCTACACACTGCCTTTTGGGCACAATTTTTAGCCCTGTGTGCTGTGGAGTGAAATGTCCCTGTTATGCTGAGTGCCCACAGGTAAGGCCATTGAGAGGAAAAGAGAGGTCACCTGTGGGACCTCCTGCCTTTTGCTGGTGAATCAGGGTCAGCCACCTCTTGTGTCCAAGTCTATGGGACAGTCACGCCAGCGTCTCTGGTGCTCTGTCAGTGTGCAGGTACCAGCATCCATCATATGCTCCCCAAACACAGCTGGGCAACAGCAGCTGCAGAGGTCTCCTGATCCAAAGGTGAGAGTACATTTTCTCTCAACGTGTACAAACTCTTCTTGAGCAACATGGCCAAGTTAGATTTGTCCACTGTTCCCCACCGTGCCCTTTCCAAAGTATGAATCAACACCAAATGCACAGTACTTTTGGCAAAAGATTTCTCCCACCTTCTCTCTCTCCCTTCTCTTCCCCCTCCCCTCCCAGCTGACACGCAGTGACTATAGGGGGCAATGCAGCCTCATCATACAGCCTGTGTACATCAGCTATATCCCACATTAATAGGCAGAAACTTCCCAATCTCACTTTTTAATTCTTGCTATTGAATAATTTGTGTAATGATAAAGATAAACGGTATTGTTACTTGGGCCCCATTAAATGGAAGGTTTTATCTTCAAATAAACTTCTACGAGTTAGACTTTTTTTTTTATAAATTAAAGTTAATAAATAGCGATTTTGTTTCATACTACTAATTCAAATTAAAATAAAACAAGACACAAGAAACAAACTAAAATAATTTTGAAATTCATTTGACATTGATCACTAAGCAGAACTGCTCCAAGTCTGTATGTATCTCATATTCATGTAATTCAATCTATATGCCTGTCAATATTTTTGATGCAGTTTAATTTCTTCAGATCAGTTTCTTTCTGACATAATGCAGGCTTCCAGAAGTTACTCCAATTTAGAGTGCTTAAATGACACTCTCATTTTCTAAGATTTCGTGAAAAATGTTTATGTATTAAAAATTCTGAATGAAAGGATGAATATTGTAACAATAAAAAAGTAATATACTAAGTTTTTGGGTTGCATTTTTCTTATATTTATTGAAGGGCACTTCACATTAAGCCAGAACAGATGGATAGCAATGATAATTTCCAGCTTTTCTTGTTCAGCAGTGTATGTTTGTGTATCTGAGTTTTCCTTCCTCAACCTTCCTGCTTTCCGCAAAGCAATAGTTAGAAGATGCAGAGTTGAACTTGTGGTAATGTGATTAGAAAAGCTGATGTTACAGACTATTTTCTATTATTTTAATTTTTTTTTTGCATTATGATTTTTGACAGTTACCGTGTCCTAGCGTTTCCCTGAGCAAAAATTATTTAATGTTCAACACGCGTATGTAAATGTGTTTTATTTTAATACGTTAAAGCTGATAGAAATACAATTTAAGCAGAAATCTGTGATTAACAGTGCAGTGCATAAGAACCTCTGAACACAGATGAAACTGGAACTTCTATTTGAAGGGAAAAAGAAGCCAGTAATCTACTCTAGTACTGAGAGTTAAAGCCGTGCGTTTTTTCTGTAATGAAACTACAGCCCGGGTGCAGTTGATGTAGTGTGGGGTTTTGTTGTAGCAGCAAGGTGTAGCTTGCAAACTCAGGCTTTCGGGCTTGATGGCTTTGCATGGCTCCTAACCAAACCCAGACTTTTCAGCTGAAGTTCCTTTTCAGTTTTCTCATCCATTCAAATTCAGGCCTGACTGTTAAGGACCGTAAGTCTTGAATTTTAGCAGAAAGTCCACCAACTTCACTGAATGCTGAAAATTCTGAGTTTCTAATCCTCTAATGTGAGCACTTCAGGTTTACTCAATAGCTTACTGACCTTTACTTAGCCATTTACACATTTCAGTGGGAATTTTCAATGCTTTTTCACTAAAAATCGTGTTCAACAATATTTCCTGATCATTAAGACCTGTGTACCTAAAGCATAGACCGAGAACACCTGTGAGCCCAGAATACAAATCTATACCTTTTCACATAAGCACAGCCTCTTGCTGTCGTTTCTCAGATTGATATGAAAGCCAGTTTTAATAACTCCTGGTATGAGATATTGCTGGTGAGTCTGAACAGTTATTTATATATAGTGGTGTTAGGATTTGATCCTTCCTTACCAGTCTTTGTCCAAGAACAGCGCTCAAAGCTGTTCTTGGGTAGAAAGGGTAGAAAATAATCCATTGAGGTTGATGGGCCATGTTTATCCACAGTAATAAAACCCAAAAAGTCCCAAATGAAGCAGAGTAGATTTCATAACTTTGAAGAAAGAAGCGAACAGTTGCTCATCTGAACACTCGCAGGGGCAAAATGTTGAAGAAGAACAAAAATAAAAATATCAAATAATGTCAAAACCAAAGTTACATACTGGCCACGACAAAGGAGTTCAGTAGAGTTAAACAGACTTTCACCTTGTTTTCTTGTAGGTGACAGCTGCACTAGTAACTGTGCTAAAGATGTAAAAGGACAAGCAGCACTATCAAAAATATTAATCTTTTACAAGGGAAGTGCTGAGTGATGTGATAAGCTAATGTAAAAATGGAAAATAATTAAAAGTAGGTAGCATTCTCTAAGTATGAAATAGAGGAGACACTTGAAAGAAGATGTGATATAGACCAGTGATGGTAGAAAATTTCTGATATAGTGTCTGTTTTTAAAACAGGACCAAAAAGAGATCCCAGGAATTAAGACCAGTGAACCTTACCTCGCTTCTGGGGAAACTGATTGAGAGTCTAATTAAGGATAGAATAGTTCAGCACATGGATAAGTATAACCTAATAGGGTCAAACCTGCACAACGTCAGTAAAGGGAAGGCATGATTCTCTAACCTGCTAAAGTGCTTTGAAAAAGTTAATAAAATAGTAGATAAAGGTGACCTGGTGAACATAATTTATTTGGATTTTCAAAAAAAAATCCTGATAAGGTCCTTCATAAAAGACTATTAAGGGGAAAATATAACTATGAGGTAAGGGGCAAAATCTCACAGTGGTTTAAAAAATGAATAAATGATGGCAAAAATTTGCACTGAAAGTCCTCTCCTAGGAGTGTAAAGAGGTTAATAGTAGGATGCTCTAAAGGTTCACACTGGTACCAGTGTTACTTAATATAATTTTAAATGATTTGAACATTGTATCTGCTAAATCTGATGCAAAACTTTGGCTAGTTGAAGTGAGAGGACTGTCAGACTAAGAGAGATTGGTTAGACTGACACCACATAGATTTTAACTTGTTTAATGTGTTATTTTCATCCCTATTTCCATATTATATATTACTTTGTTCCAGTAAGAGTAATTTATCTGGTTTCTGAGCGAGGATCAGTGCAGCACCCATGTGAAATAATTTGTCCTCTCTAGGTAGGAGTAGACAAGGTTACATGAGAATGAGGAATTCCCATCTGTCAGATCACTGGGAATTTTCCTCAGGGTAACCAGGCTGCATGTCCAGAACAAAAACTGTGTGTATCATAAAGAGGAAAAAAGTCCTTTTTCATAATTACTTAAAGGGAAGTTCTATTCCTGTTGGATCTCACTGGAGTGTCTGTGTTTTTGAGATGGTGTTAATTACAGCACTGAGGAAGTCACTGGCACTGCTGCCTACTGTCATCTGCAGGCCAGAAGGTTGTAACCAACCACTGTTTTTTTGGGGAAGCTCTTACCTATTACTTCCCTGCACTCTCAATCCCACCTCCTCTTCCTGAAGTACCTACAGGAACTACATTCAGTTTTGCATCTCTTTGTGGTACAGATATCCCTGCTGGCTGTCACCTACTTTTAAAGAGGATCAAGAACCTTTGCATGACCAGGTTCATCCAGAAATGACCAATCTAATAGGTTCTGGGGTTTGGGTCTTGAGTTTGCTCGGGGTGTGTGTGTTATTTGCTTAATTTTCCCCCCACTATCCTTTCTGCACTGCATTGAATTTTAAATCTGCAGGATTATTTAAAACACTACCTGCTGAAGGACTAAAGTAGCATGTGGCGAGACCGTGACTGTTTGTAAAGTATATTATTTGTAAGATACTCAGTTCATGCCATGCTGCAGATGTCACATTCACTCTGCTGAAACTGAAGTCCACTCAGGTTTTTTAACTGAAAAAAAGTGAGACCTACCAGATGATATCTCCTTCAAAACTGATATGGGTTCATCTAGTTTTATATAAGCACAAAAAAGAGATTTTTTTCTGTTGCTTTCTAGATTTCTTCCTAAAATATATATATATAAATTAATCTATTTTACCATTTGGACTGAGGCAAAAATGCAATCCTTGTAAGATACAACATTTTGAACTATGAGAGAACACAGTAAGGCAAAAATATCATTTCTTGGCAAAAGAAATGTGTGCAAATAGAACCACTAAAAATATTATTTATCTCGATCAATAACTCATGCTTTTAATTTTTTGAGGAAAATATTAATAGAGTTCCTTAAATAAAAAGAACAAATGCATTTTTTCTCTTTTGTTGTTGCAGCCGTGTTTGTATTTACATCCAGTCATTTATTGCCCATTAAAGAAGTAATGCTATGTTAATGTAAGGGAAAAAATCAATGCTACTCAGATCAGTAGCTGTGGGGAAACAGTGCAGCAGCTGGTTTGCAAACAGCAAGCCCACATAGATCAATGAAATTACAAGCTAAATCTGCTGATGCTCACAAACTGCTCCAGCATTGTGATGTCTAACCTTTCTCAAGTTCAAGATCTCTGGCAAGCCAGCAATAGCTAAATGGGGAAAAAAAAAAGTACAAAAAAAAAAAAAAAGCAAGCAAGAAAGAAACAAAGAAAGAACATAGCAGGCTGGTGGAGAATTTTAGCATTATGTGTAATATTCCACTTTTGAAGTTATCAGTATAACTGCAGGTTTGTAACAGATATAAAAGCCACTGTAATCTCCCAGTGAGCAAAGCTGCGATCTACACACTCTGGAGATTTTCTTCCTTAAGAATGTTCAAGTCTGTCACATATTACCTTGAACTGTAACACTGGAGGGCTTGGGAGCGCGTCAGTAATGTGGTTGCTAATGTGAATTCCAGAAAATAATTTATCAATGAGCAACAGCAACATCTTCTGCCATGCACAGTGTCTTTCCTTTTATGGCATAGTTGTAGCCTTTAAAATGGTTTGAATTATGTTAACTTGCAAATTAAACATGCAAAATATTTGACTTGTTGAATGTGAGATTCATTTGCATATTTTATGCTATTTGTACGGTAAGAGAAGCAGCGCCTTTTACCCCAAGGAAAACAACGCTGGAATTTATTGGTATCATGTGAATAACAGGCCTTTCAAATGATTATTTTCAGGGCAGTCTTCACCCTATTTGTGCCACTTTTTTAAAACACAGCAATATTTTTTCAGGCATTAATCAGAAGAAGGCAGGGAGAACTGGACTCTGAAGATTGCTATAAAATGGAAATCACTTTAAAAAGGGAAATAGGTTCATTCCAAAGGCAGAAAGAAAAACCATTTTCCATTGAATTTCCTTCAAATATTGACACGTTTTTTGTGGGATATAAAATGTGTACTTTGCAAATATACAGTTCTTATTGTCCACTAATCTCCTATTGTTTTGCATATATTAATTAAATGTCACAGGTCAATTCTCTTCTATTGTATCTGTTTTGTGGGTTGTAAGTAGAATAACATTGAGAGGTAGAAAACATTTTTGGTTTTTTTGGTCTTCCAGCCCAGGAGTGGCAGAACTGTCCTCTGCTATTGCCAGATTGCAATAATTTACAAACCAGGAACATTAAAGAGTAACATGAACTGTGGATTCAAGTGTGATTATTGTCAATTGTTTCTCCTAAAATAACCACTTTGGAACTTGACTGAAAAGTTACTTTTCTTCTCTTTCTCGGGTACCTAATAATGAAAAAAAAAATAAAGAAAAAAAAAAAAAAAGAAGAGAGAATCTTTTAGTTTTGAAGTGTTAGGTTTCTGTTTCACCTTGCTTATAGACCTTCCCAGATACAGCCAGTTTTCTTTCATTACTGATCTTTATGTTGATTTGTTACTTTGAAGTGCTGCTCAACAGTGCTGATGGCAGGGTATTTCATGCTTGATGTGGAGGGAAGTGATTGTGCAATAGCCGTGATGGTTACTAACGAGGTGAAAGTTGACTCTATATACTAACATATGGAGATGGTGTGGACACCGATGGAAATCTCTCCTACTCCACTTCTTGGCTTAGTGTTACAGAGAGATGCCCAGCAGAGGCTAGAGGTTGCTGTTCCCAAGCCTGATCCAAGATCCACAATGTTCGTGAGGAAATGTTAGCATTTTCTGAGTTGTAAATCAACAATGTAGGTGCTCACATTTAGGATTAATCTTCTCAGAGCATATACTTCTGGTTTTCTTAAAGTCCCCTCCTGTATTTTGAGCTTATTTAGAAAGCTCTTTCTGTAAAAATACTGAAACTGCTGAGACACATCTGAGCTAAAGAGAAGGGGTCTGTTGATAATGGCACAACCAGGATTTCACCTCAGGTCTTTTTTTTGAAGCAAAACATGGATTTGTGATGAAGACTGTTCATCAAAAGCAAGTTAACAACCTTCTGAAAGGAAAACTGTTTCTCTGAAGAATCTGTGATGAAGCAAATAGGGATAGAAAATAAATGAACTCATCCTGTGTGCCTAGCTCAAGTTTGCTTTGTCCACCTGATGAGCAGTACTAGCCATTATTTTGTTTGTTTCTTTCCATGCACAATAGTTTGGCAATCAAAGTATAAACCTTGTGCATCATAAAGAAGTGCATTATTGTAGTGGAGAAACAAAAGGGATTATTGTGGGGGTTCAATTGCATTGTTCTGGCTTCTTTATTATAATAAAAACATCACGGTGCCCAGAGATCCCCAGCAATAATTCCTCTTGACTGCAATAAGTACCTACTTTTGAGGAAGAGAAAGCTGATGAGCTGCAGGCTTCCCTGCTGCTAAATTCATCTGACAACCCACTCCTGATGTTTTCTGCTTTAAAGACCAATAGGAACTTTATAGATTGGTTGGATGCTCTTCTTTTCAGTCTAGTTCAGATCATGAAACTTTTCTGTTGAGCTGAAAGACACGATGCAGTTTGGTTACTAAACAGAATCAGATGGTAGCGTTATTCAGCTACACTATCACACCACCCGTGGGGCTACATGCAGTTTTGCAGAGGTTTGTGACTATCGTTCTGCCTAATCACCCTGAATGTAAAGGACCTGTGGGTTTTGTAGTTTGGCCTTATACCTTCATCTGCATTAAGTGGAGAGAGTTCATCTCTACAAGTATAGAAGTGGATATCTTGAAATAAGCATCCTGTAGTAACTCGAAGCTTTAAATCTGGGCTCAGACCATATCTGAATTTTGAAGCTCTTGGTTTCTATCTTGGTCATCAGTTCTGACAGTGATCAAAATGAGAAATGAGAAATTAAGATCTGCCTCAAAATTTTCTTTAGAAATAGAAGGACAGCTCCTTTGACAAATAGGAATATGGTTGAGCAATCTTTTTCTCTGGTCTCTGTTATTGTCAGCAATGTGTATGTGCTGAATTGGATCTAGATGAATAAGTGCTATGACAAAATCTGTACTTGTATTATATCAGAACATTTCTGTAAGGTACAGGCAGATACCATGAAAATTGCTGTTTTGATGAGACAGCTAGGCCTCTAACCTCGAAAACCATATACACTGGGTACTCTTTTGGAAAGAACAAAATGTTTCACATCTACCCTTTCAGCACATGAAAAAAATATTTCTTGAGAAAAGTATGTGTAAAATTCAAATAATGTCTTTGTTCAGGTATTAAACATGTTTGTATAGAAGCTTCAAGATTTAATTTTACTTTTATCAAATATCAGTTATCCTAGTATACTTAAATGCACACAGGATTCTGTCATTCAAGATGCAAGCAAAGCTGCACTGGTTTTTAGAGCCTAAGTATCATTTTTTCCTGAACGTTACAGAACATGTTTCTGCTCTTGGAGAAGGCCAAATGTGTGTCTGAATGTTTCTTGGCCCTTCTGCCAGCTTCTTTTCCTACTAGTGTGGTTTCTCATAGTGTTGTAACCAGCACGGTCAGGGACACCTCACATGCTTCTTCTGAGCAAGTGTCAGTAGGTTGGCAAGGGGCGAGGATGGTCTCAACGTTTGGTGTGCAGCTGAGCTGCTGGGATAACTCCTCCAACTGCTCTCATTTAAAAGATCCTTCTGGAGCTTTGTATTGGCATTATATGCCATGATGGGTCGTATTTCCACTAAAGTGTGCCTCTTTCCGTTTTGCTTCACTGCTGGCGAAGAGCACTTAGAAGTATTTTTCTGTTATTTTGACCAGAGTAATTTTAGGGTCTGTAATGGCTGATCTTATAGACACCTTCCTTTCCAAAGCGTGATTTTCTACTTATGTGGAGCTGGGTTTCCATTCTGCCTCTTTGTCAATATTCTGCATTTAAAGTCATTGGTTTCAGCTTCGCCAGTGGCTCAGCAATCTTGATCCCATAGTGAATGGGAAAAACATTACAGAAAGGGACAGCACTGCCCTTCCCATCATGAGCCAAGTCTTGTTCTGCAGCAAGGCTAATTTGCACCAAGGGAAAGTCAGACATAAATAAACAGGGATATAAAAACCATTGCCTGTACAACTTTGACAACAACAGAAAAATAGCGTAAGAGATGTGATGAGTTAAATATGTGTTGTAGATTTATAATACTAGGGCTCATTTCTCTGTGTCTCTCTCTGTCTGTCTCACTGTGCGCAGCGGGTCGCCCTGAAACTGGAAATTAATGTGTTGAATGGACTGTCTTTGACATTCATTTTCACCATTCCCAAGCTTAGCGCCCTGAACCAACTTTCTGCTAATGAAGTTCATGCTAGAAGGACGTAGTGGACTTTCATACATTAGACTGTCTAATTTGTGTGCGAGACTAGTACTGCTTACCTTATGCTTACTGTGGCAGCATTGCCAGATCTGCACTGGTTAGTGGTCTTGTCAGCCTTTTCATTCTAAATCTTGGTATTTAAGGACTTAAACCAGAACTGTTGCATTTCAGCAGTGATGCTTCTTGATGCAGGTTTAGTCATCAGGAAAATGATTCTATGAATTTTACATTTAAATTGTTATAGCACTTTGATTCTTTCATTGCAGATGCCTCAGAAATACAAAATAACGTGGGGGAATAAGGCATTTTTTTCAAAGTTTGAATTCTGAAAGCGGTTTAATTGCTCATTCAGTATGCCAGTTTGTATGTGGTTGATGTGTTTTATTTTACCAACACAAGCGGTTACTCTATGACAAGAATAGCTACACTAGACTGGAGGATTTGGGTGTCTGTAATGACAATCTCACTGACAGCTGTTCCTCCATTGCTAAGATCTTCCTGTTCACTGGATGATGAGCAGGCCTGGACCTGTTCAGATACCAAATCTTCACAGGTATGAAAATTTGCCCCAATATTCAGCTTAGCAAAGAGATATTAAAACTGAACTTCCCCGAGCATCTGCTACCCCTATCAAATCTTCACTACTAGGTTTTTCTCCTAACTTTACTTTAACCTTTAAAACTGTTGACAGCCTTCCCCAGCCCCGCTCCCATCCCAAACCTAATAGATGGAACAGGTTCCATTTTATTTTATCCTCAGCACTATCTCCTCTTTCTTTCAGAGGATGTCATCCAATCTTTTTCAATGTTGTCATTATTTCATCTCAAGGTACATTACGAGCTGCTACCTTGCTGCTGGCTTGTTGTTCGGGCTGTGGGATGGCAAAGGTTTCCACATGGGGCAGCTGGCCAAGTCAGCACTCCAGGCAAGGTGCCAAGTCTGTCTTCTTTCTCGTGTTGCCACTTTCTTTCCTCCCTGGTACAGGATCTCCCTTCCTCTCAAACTGATACAGAAAGACTATTAGAAAATTAATCATACCTCAGGTGTCTTGGGGAATATACTTGATTTCCCAGTCACTAATGTGAGAAAATCTTACACTGGAATAATGCCATATGTCAACCAGTGACAATATCAGGGAAATATTGACAGTGTTTCATTAATGAAATGTTGAGCTTGAATGACCTGTAGGCTAGAAATCCAGGCTACATAAATTTAAAATAGTCTTTGAGATATAATTTGATCTAGGCTTTGTGCATCAACAAGCATGTTGTCTCTGTAGTCAGCAGAAAATATAGTATTGTGCTGCTGTAAAAAATACTTGCCCAGGACTAAAACTGAAAAATCTCTCACATTGGTACACTAATAAGGAGGGCCTTTTAAATTTTATAGGGACATTTTTTTCTTTTTCAGACTGCATTAGGGTCCCTAACAGGATTTTTCTAAATAAACTGGCTATATGGACATATGCTGTTGAATTAAAGCTCCTCGTTTTGAAATTCTTCATTGATTATATCATGCATGACTTTACACTAAATTCACAGCACAGTAACCACTATAATCTAAACCCGATGATTACGAAAGTATTGTTTTCTAAAGAAAAAGCCATGAGAAAACAGCATAAGAAGTGCAAATTAAGCAACACGGAAGAAATATTAATTAAAAGAGGTTAATTAGGTTGGGGCAGGGTGATAAAAATGCTCTAATCCTCTCCACTGCCACGTGATGTTGTAGTGCATGATCATTCTCAGGGCCAGGAGAAAAGGTCTTGAAAATTACAGTATGGAGAAGGAAAATCGATGTAATCAGCGTTTTCACCTCTTAATATTTTCTCAGTTTCCAGAGAACGTACTCAGGTAGCATGCTTTAAAGAGAGTAGTGTGCACATAGCACCAGGATCTCTCCAGCACAGGCCAGTCCTGTCTTGTGCTGTAAATTCCCATATTTAAAAGCCCCACAGGCTAGTTTGGATGCTGAAATTAACATTGCTCTCAACGGGTTAATATGATTTTTAACAGGTTCTTTCTTATTTTTTCTTTTCTTTTCAAATTAATTTCCCTTATTTGCAACTTTAAGTGTTTTGACCTCTCTGATAAAACAAAGTAAGCTCATTCTTTTATCCTCAACTTCTTTTTCTTAGTGACCTGGTAAACTTAAAGCTTTTTCTTCCCTAAGGAGCAATAAACAATATCAGGGTGTGCATGATCATTTGCAGAACCCTGTAGCAACCCTGTCTCCCACACAACTCAGAAGGTTACTATAATCTACACTGTCTTTCTTCACTACACTACAAAATCCTGGTTATTGAATGAAAACAGTTAATCCAAGAGTTTTCCAGAGAACTGCCTCTCTTCAAATAATAACTAACATGTAGAGGGTCTGGAACACATACTCATCATAATCTGTCAGCAAGATCCAAATCTGGGTTAAGAAATGTTTAATCCATCATGGTTGTATAAATATGCCATCAAAATTTTGCAGAAAATTAATTTAAAGTGATGATTTCTGAATTGCAGGCATTTATAGGAGAGAATTAACCTTCTCAGCAACCATTCCATTTGCTGTCAGAAGTATTTTAGCATTTTTGTTTAAATCAATGTTTATGGACCCATAAAGCTAACTTGTATTTTTCTTTATGCAAAGGAGTTATTATTCTTAATTTTCTTATTTCCAAATTTCTACTATAATTTTTAAACCAAAAAGACTTATTTGTCTACTTTGGGCATTGCTGACAAATGGCTTTGTTTCAGTATCTTGTAGTGCTTGAATGACAGCTGGGATGTTCACAGTCTGGATAGTAGGGCATTTTACATCATGGCTGGAGAGCCAGCAGTGAGACATTTCATGCACTATTTTTCTGGGAAACTGATGTGTTTTGTAAGTATCAGGCTGCAAAATGATGCTTCACAATGGAGATTGTTATGGGTGACTAAAATATTGGTTCTCAATTACTCACTACTATGGAAAAGTGAAGTCCCAAACTAAATATCCAGATTAAGACTAATTTAATAGGAACATGACTCACAGCATCACACAAGAGCTGCCCTGCCATGTCTTCATATATCTATATCTACCTCTGTATGTGTATATATATATATATATACATGTATACATATGCATATATATGGAATTAAGCAGAGTGACAATTTAACTTGGAATTTGTTTTCCTTTTCCTCTGTCAAATTTGTTAAGTTTCTCTTAACCCTTCAATATTGCCAACTGGTGTTTTGTCAGCTACAGTTTTAGGAGAATGTCAGCACATTCTCGATCATTTGAGTTGCCATGGATAAGTGTATTTCTTTGATTTTTTTCCTGGAACATTGTGTATTAATAAACAGGGTAGTTTGCTTAGCTTGTTGTATACATTTAATTTCCCTTCTAATTTTGTATAGAGCAAGAAGGTGGGTGTGGGGCCACTTTAAGAACTGTCAAACTTTTGCCAACCTTTAAAGGTCAAAATCAACTGTGACACCTACAGTTCAAATGTAATTAGTTGGAGATTTACTGGGATTTTATGCCAATCTCCCAGTAGCTTAGGAGTGACATAGTATCTAACCTTTTGGGATCCCAAGAGAAGTTCAGGTGGATGTAAGGATAAACAGTAAAATATACTAGTTAGCTAGCACGCTGCGCCTTTTAGCAAGTCATCGGTCTCTTACACTGTGAAGGGAACAAGAGTGCACTCAGTATTTTTTAAAAAACAAATAACCTGCCAGTCTCTGACATAGCCATCTAGTGCAAAGTTGATGCATTTATTTAAAGCTTAGCTCATTCTGTATGTTCTTGGATCATTAAACTGAAGGACTTGTACAGTCGTGATTTTTAATGAAGCCGGTTTGAATAATTATGCTAATTTACAAAGCACTAGAATCAAATCAAGTGATCAAAGTTTTCATGATTACTGTCGTGTTTTTGTAACTCCCCCCGCCCATCACTGATTTCTGGATAGACTCTAGCCCTGGCTGCTTTTTTGTCATTTATTTAGAAATTGCCGCTAATCAATGCAGAACATTAAAAAAAATTTACACTAGAAAAGAACCACGTTTTGCGTTATGTCTCTATAGTCGACTTTGTATGAGTTTAAAAGTAATATAGCTCCAACAGACACCAGCCTAAATACAGTCTACAATCAATACTATATTCTGCCTTGACAGAAAGCTGAATTTTTATCTGTTAAACGCGTGAGCTTGGGGCAGCTCTGTGTCTGAAGTGGTTTAAATCTGAAATGTGATGTGCTGCAAAGAAAGTTGATTGACATCTTTGTTTATTGAAAAGTATTACATGAACAACAAAACACGGCCAGATACAGAACACTCCATTGCAAAGTGCAGCTGTGTTATTTTTCAATCCTATGTGTTCTGCCCCTTTGATGCCTGACTGATGNATATATATATATATTGGTTGCAGGGATTTGGCGAATTTCTTTCAAAAACCAGTTGGTTTTGCAGTTGAATATTTCTGAATTTTAAAGAAATTAGGATACACTTAATAAGCAAGTTGTCTGAGGCTGCTTGAAATATTTTTAAATATGCACTGGAAAAAGGGAGGAAAGAACAATGATGACTAATCTTAAAGCATTAAACATGCAGAATACAAAATTAAGTTACAGTTAAATCTTGTGTTAGAATAATTACGCTGTTCATTGACATTTTCCCATGTTTTATTAAATCTTTATTATGTCAAGGTAAATAGAGGTTAATTCTGCTGTTACCTCTTCCAACAAGGTATTATCTTTAATCTTGCATTAGTAAATTGCACAATGTTAGTAATCACCTTAGACTAATTTAGACCATTCTAAAATCTTGTCTTTAGTCTACAGTGTAGTTAAAAATAGATGTCACAAGACAACGTGACCTATGATATAACTTAAAGAAAAAGGTATGGTTTTTACTGTAAGCTCCATTTCCTCACTATCTTGATGTAGTTGCAATATCTACATCTATCTATCTATCTATCTATCTATCTATCTATCTATCTATCTATCTATCTATCTTCCCTTCTTCCCTTCCTTCTCCAAGTTAGTTTGTCCTTAGTTACTACATAAGCTCGTTTGACTTTTACACGCACAGCAACTATTAAGGAGAAGGGTTTGTCTTTAGCAGTTTGTCCACACTTTGAGTGTTTTTCCATGGTCAGGACAGAACAAAGACCCACAACCTAAATTCCTACTCCTTTCTCTTTGGTCATAGATACCTAGCGCTGCTCACCAAACTACATGCATTTCCAAAACACAACGTCCTCAAAGCAAGGAGCAGTCATACCTATTGGTCTTTTTCCATCAGTGACACATTCAGCATGCTGAATGGATCAACTTTACCTACAAAAGCAGGTAGTTGCCGCTTTTCAGATGAAATCAACAAAAGAAATTTACAGTCCTTCCTCCATAAAGTGATTCAGTTCACTCTGGTTTTTGCATACTTGTGCCTCCCGTATCCAAGAAGGAAAAGCACGGTATAATGTGAATGCAAAAGGTTACCAATTTTCTTGTACTTTAAGATCAGGAATAGGAAATCACTGTGTGATGACTTGAGTTGGACGCTTTGATTTTACATGGTCCATGAACGAATTCTTCCCCATTGTTATTCAATAAAATGATGGAATCAAAGAATAAAAGGATGGCACTTCTGAAGATTATCTTGTCTCCAAAGCCGATCAGACAAGATCTTCCCTCTCTAAATTCATGCTGACTCCTCTCAATTACTGTCCTGTCCTTTATAAGCATGGAACTTTTTTCTATGATTATTTTCTCTGGCACTTTCCCAGGGACTGAGATGAGGCTGATTGATTTATAGTTCCCCAGATGATCTTTCTTGCTCTTCTTGACAATAGGAGTGTTAATTTCTTCCAGTCCTCAGAAACTTCCCTCAGTTTCCATGGCCTTTCAAAGATGATCAAGAGTGGCCTCACAATGACATTGCCCAGGACCTTCAGCATTTGTATTCGTTTGGCTTCTTTACATGTTCTGGAGCCATCCACCTCTACTGAGGGTCAGTCTTCCTTGCTCCAGGCTCCAACTAGTTGCAGGGACTTGGGATTTCTGAGGGAAAACATTACCAGTTAAATAATATGCTAAAAAGTGAATGAGTACCTTGGTGTCCTCTGTGTCCTTTGTCACCAGGTTCACAATTTGGTTTGGCAGTAAGCCCAAATTCTCCGTTATCCTTTGCTGCTCATATAGAAGCCCTTCCTGTTGCCCTTTATGTGCTCATCAGATTCTACTTCAGAAAGAAAGCTTCAAAAAATCAACCAGGGCTCTTGGAGACTTTTTCTCCTCAGAGCTGTATCCCATGGGATTCTACCAAGCTGGTCCCTGAAGAAGACAGTTTCCTCTCCTGAAGTCCAGGGTTGTGTTCATGCATTTTGCCTTGTTCCCTCCCATCAGGATTTTGAACTCCATGTCAAGGTTTCTGCACCCAGGCTTCACCTGACTATATATCTTCAGATCCCTGACCAGTCCTTCCTCATTTGTATGTACAGGATTCAGCAGAGCATCTTTTGCATTGGCTCCTAAAACACCTGTATGATTAAATTATATTCAAAACTTCATGGATTGCTCATCCCACACTGTGTTGTCCTTCAAATCGTTACTTCCAGTTGTGTCCCTGATCAGTTTGTAACAGACGCAGTACAACATTTCTTATCTCGGTCTGCCTCACCATATATTGAGGTTATCCTATGACTTTATCCTCACCCATAAAGTCTCAGCTGGCTCATCTCACATCCCTAGGTAGAGCTCCCTGTAGCCCATACAGGAAAGCTTCCCTTCCTTGCCACCCTAACCCTGTCCCTCCTGAAAAGTCAGTATCCACCCATTGCAGTACCACAGTTGTGCGAACTATCCCATGGACCCCATGTGAGATCCCAGCCCTGCAACTGTATACACACCCCTAATTTGTCCTCTTTGTTCCTTATGCATGTTTAGGTGTTTGTGTAGACTGCCAAAACATTTTAGAGATTTTTCTTAACCCTCAGCAAAAAACAGAATTTCCAGCCCACAAAAAGACTAATCTCTGCACATGCACTTTTTTTTTTTTGCAGGGGCCTTCATTCAACTTAAAGGGACTACAGGCCTTTATTGCATTTCAAAATACACGCTGTCATGTTTCAGCATTTTATTCATACCACTATCAGTTTGTTTTTTATTAGAATTACAGAATCATAAAATGATTTATGTTGGAAAAACCTTGAAGATCATTTGGTTCAACCAGTAACCCAGCACTGCCAAGTCCACCACTAAGCCATGTCCCTGCGCACCACATCTACATATCTCATAAATATCACCTTCAAGGATGGTGAATCAACCACTTCTCTGGTCAGCCTGTGCCAGTGCTTGACAACCCTTTCAGTTAAGAAATTGTTCCTGATATCCAGTCTAAATATCCTCTGGCACAACTTGAGGCCCTTTCCTCTCATCCTTTTAGCTTTAATCTTTGTTCTCATAAAACTACAAAATTCCCCATTGAGTTTTGACAGCTTTGCATGACAAATCACTCCTTACCTTTGTCTTCCATATTGCCTTTCCATTTTGCTAGCTTCTTTCTAAATCCTGCTTAGAGCTGCAAGTAGATGGTCAGTTACATTTTGCCATGAACTCTATTTCATTATCTAGAGTGTCCATAACATCATTTTAAAAGCATGAATGCCAATAGATCTTTAAAAAACCTTTACCAAGCAGCTTCAGTGCTAATAAGAAAGAAAGAACTCATTTTGAAAGTGATCCTGAGAATCATGCAGAGAGCAGGGTGATTGTGTACTTGCACGCCAGTACAGCAATCCAACCTCAGTACCAGAGAAGATTTACTACTGCTCCCAGGACTTATTTTACAGACTTTATTCCAGTGTGTCTTTTCAAGATAAAACTCAACTGAGAAGCACCTGGGTAGCTAAAGAAAGTTACTCAACTTGGCTTGGAGAGATGTTTAATGAATAACATTTTTAAATCAAGCATTTTTCTAAATAACAAAATTACAGAGAAATTTTTTTTTGGTTCTTCTAGACTGCTATGAGTTGTTACAGGGTGGTAATATGCAGTCTTAATTAGATATTTCATTAGAGATATGCACATTCTTTGCAATAAAACTGGAAGTTAGTGAGGACTCTGACTTATTCTCAGACTTCAAATTCAGACACTGTGTATTGAGCCTCTTGTTAAAATCATATCTTTTTTTCCTGAAGTTTATCCTTGTGATGCATGATCTCCCACTCTTATATGGAGCTGCACTACAGCACTTGAAGACAAAAAGAACTGCAGTTGACACAAAGCTTTTCGAAGGAAACTGGTTAGAGCATTTGCCTCAGCTTCTCTTTGGCTTACAGGAACAGTTCACACCTGAAACTAAAAGGTGAGCCCTTGATGTCTGGACTGACTGAAAAAGAAGCAAATATTTGCATAAGTCTCCAAAAGGTGGTCTATATGGTCCCACTTTCCTTCTTTTTTTTTTTTTTTTTCTGGCTGTGGGTTGACCTGAAGCAAGATTTTGCTTGTTGGACATGTTTTTGGACAAGGAGCCTTTTCCCTTAGTGTTTTACAAGCTCTGGCGCCAGGGAGGTGGTACATAAAGTCTTGGTAAGTATTGAAAGCTGATTTTAAAGTGGAAATATTCAAAGCATGCAGGAGTCTCTAAGCGTCTTTTCCAGGGACACATTAATGCATTTGAAAGGATATTAAAGCTTAACACAGAGGAGAGAAAAAAAAAAGTCCTAGTGGCAAGATGTAAAACTGCTTAACAGAATTACATCCAGAACTTTGTGTATTTGATCTGCAAAAATAAATCATCTTACAGTTGCACACATTAAAGCTGCATGTCAGTTTAGGAGCTTTTAGGATCTTGGACAGGTTTCATTTTTCCGGTTCACGTAAGCTGTGTGTATACTTGTGCAACTGCTGAACCTCAGATCAGGATTTCTGGTGACCCCATGGACTCTTTGAGGATTTGTCTAATGTGCAAATTTAAGACAATCATTATGTATAGTAAAAAATTATTATCCACCTTTCCCCCAGTACTCAGTTGCTAATAGCGGTCATGGCTTGATTAAGAATCCTTCTCAGTTTAATGAGTCCAATTAACTTGCATGGTTTTGTGGTTGACTTGATGGCCTAGATAAAGTGCAGGCTCTTCTGAGATATACACCAAACCTTATTTCTGGAATTAGGGATAAGTGAAGCCTTGAGTTGTGGTTCATCCCTTCCTGGTAGTGGATTAGGAGTGTCATTCAGACTTGGGTAACTAACTCTAGACTCTTCAGGAGGACAATCAGATTTAGAAGCAGAAGAGTGGAGCACTGCAGCAGAGCAAAAGTATTTCGCAACAAATGCAACAGCCTGAGATTTTCAGTGTGCTCATGCCCTAGGTTGTCTCCAATTGGTAGATAGAAAAGATGGTGAAGGGATGGTAAGGCCTGGGGGATAAAAGGCAATGGCCATGCCAAGCATGTTGACAATTGGGCTGCTGGTTGCAGAAGCAAGCAAATCCTAGACATACATTAAAATAAATCCTCTTAGTTAAGGTTGACTTTGGTACAAAAATTAAAAAAAATAAAAAAAACCCCACCAAAACCAGAAGGTTATAGAAAGAAAAAGCAAAGCGAAATGTTATCCTGGGCCTTCTGTTTGTCTTGGTCTTCACGATTTAGAGATTATAATGAAGTCTGCAAGTAGGGAACAGATTCACTCTGGCTAGAAAACATAAGTCCTTTTTTTTCCTTAAGCCAAGGAAACATGGATACTTTGAAATGGCAAGCTCTTTGCACAACATGAAATAAATATGCCGAATGGAAAGGGAAGAGCAAACTGATTACCCCAATACTGAGAGCATGAGGTGAAATTTATAAATATCTTTGTGTTTTCAGCCCCCAATCCTGTGCAGGGTATGTTAATGCTAGTCACAGAATTGGAGATGCATCTAATCAGAATGGAACCTTTGCGATGTTTCACTCTTGCAAATGCATCAAGTGGCTAAACTTTATAGGCTTTCACCATAGACTTACTGAATGTCTCACTGAAGTGCAGTCTTCAATACATTTGTTACGAGAACATTTGCATGGACAAAAGCATGATTATTGACATATAACAAATGTTAAAATGCGTGGTACTTAGAGTATCTAACTTGGGTTGTCCTTTATATTTATTCTTGATTCAGGATAACAGTTAATGGTTTGAGGACACTTCATCGTTTCCACTCCTAAAAATCCTTTTGTTCAAAACTAAGCTGAT
The DNA here is from genome assembly GCA_013399135.1 of Heliornis fulica. Lineage (NCBI taxonomy): Eukaryota > Metazoa > Chordata > Aves > Gruiformes > Heliornithidae > Heliornis > Heliornis fulica. Next base: position 103,362 of record VXBZ01010002.1, on the reverse strand, counting down.
GGTATCTTATGCATAAGCACAGTGCTTTCATTAAATAGGAGAGAAAAATATTGCTGTAGGTAGATGAAAACCAGTTAGAAAACCTGTTTTATTTTTTAGACTGTAGCTACCTAAATGCTTCTGGCTATTAAACATTTGTGAATGCTTAATGTTGACTACTTTAATGATAATTGTTCAGTACTCATACAAATGTTTTGGCAACAAGTATTGTCTTGTTTGTTTGTGGGGGTATGATTAGAATGTTGTGGCAACATCTAATAAAATGTTTTGCACTCATAGAGGCATAGAGGCATAGGAGGCTAAAGCACACAGCATCCAAAAAGCAATTCACCACAGAAAGTAATGAGCATACGCCTCCTTTATTTGACTTCAGGTAAATTTTTTGTGCTGTATATAACAGTGTCCTTCAGTGTCTCTCCCATATATTCTAGTGTACGTGTATGGTTTAAGATGAAATGTACTATATCAGGTCTTACTGCTGCAATATCTTACTTAAAAATATTCCTAAAAATAACTCAGAAGAGCATAGACCAGGGCAAAGTGTTGAGATCTGCATATATATGCACATCAGGACTGTAACGGTTTCATATCTTTAATGCTTCTAGTGAAGAAAACTACTAGCTCTGTCTCCAAGGTCACCAGTGTCATTTTTAGGGCTAATCAGCAGGGATTTAATGAAAAACCTTTGTCCTGCAATTGTCTCAGGTTCAAGTCAATCCAACCTCTATATGTAAGCATTATGCCATCGATGCAGCACTACACCCAGCTAAACCACCAGCTGAAGTCAGATAACAAGATATAGATGACAACGAGGAATTCTTTTTTCTTTGTAGCAAAAAATTGAATGCACACATCTGCATAGAAGTGCATCTATACCAGATGTGTGCATGTATGTCTGCATATATCATATAACATTATATAATTCCTATACATCTTGGTAGTTAATATGCAACTCGAAGTAACAACTCCTATTAGCTACTCAGCAATCAAAATAAATTCACTTTTCTTCTACATTTGGAATAGAGACAAAGTATGTTAATTATGTAGTTTGAGGTTTGGGGTTCTCAGGAATGTGGACTATTTAACTAGTTAGCACAGTATACAGAAAACTGATGTAATTGTACAAATATATTAAAATCTATTTTGTTCTTTCTAGTGAGGCAAAGACAGTGTGGTACTCACAGGAGGGTTTCTGGTTGTTTTTTGTTTTTTTCTTGGTATGTTCAACTGTTTTTAGCATTTTTCGGTGGTGCACCAAAAGGGAGAATTATTTTATCTCTGTGGGGGTCTGTGAATTTCAGGCAATCTGGGCCTCTGTAAATAGAGTTCAAAATACATTAGAAAAAACAGGTTAATTTTTACAGTAAGAGGTTGCAATGTTGAACTGCCCTACTGTGGCAGTGTGAAGCATCCCACAGATAACTGTGGGAGAGTGAACTCCTAGGAGCTACACAGAATATAATACTATTTACTGTTTTAATTGTGGGCAAGAACTCTTTTCCTTTTTTGGAATCTGTAATGCCCCTTAAAAGAGTTAGGATAATTCTTGAAAATATTCTGCTTAATGGATTTTATGTCTTTAATTTAACGTTCTTACTTTCAGATTTGTTTGTATTCAAAATAGCAGTAATTGGCAGTTGAAGTTGAATCAGCATCTGGGTTGTAGTCTATTCATTACATCAGTGTATTTTTACTGCTTGTAAATATGCCCTCAGATTGTCACAAAATGTCACAGAATTTGAATAACTAGAAAAAGCAGAGAGAATTTATGCTGCCATTGCTCCAAACGCTGCACGCTGCGTATGCTGCTGGTGGGGACTGAGTTAGTGACAACCTGGCCCAGAGGAAAGGCATGAATGGGACTTCTTGTCACCCTTCTTCTCCTCCCTGAGTCTGAAGTTCAGACTAGTGGAGAGAAAGAGAAGGAAGACTTTGGGGTTATGACTGCTACGTAGTCTGAGAAGGAAAAAGAGGGTTTAGTCTGAGAAAGGTGAGGAACCCTTTCAGAAAATCAGAGGGATCTCGCTGCTGCCTTCAGAGGATTTTATTGAAGACTATGGGTTTACTGCATGCTTCCGTCAACTGTTTAGTCACTCTGACAGTGACATTTCATCCTGTGAGGGTCATACCCCAGGGACTGAAAGACACCGTTCTCACTGTCTAGACTGATAGACTTACTGCTTGTTTCAGGGCTGTGAGCATTTTATCCACCAATATCCTCAGTCAATTTTTGAAGAATGTTTCCATTACAAACCTCAAGGCAAATACAGACATGTATTCAGATCTGCATGTGTCCTAAGCAGGGGACCTAGCTATGCCACATAAAGGGGAGCCGGGAAAACCAGCAGCTCTGCTGGTCTTGGAGTCCAAACTCCTTGATGGGAAGAAGCTCAGTCCCAGCACCACAGCAGTCTAATTCTTCATACATCTCAGTCTAATTCTGAGACATCACAGGAGCCAATTACAAACTGGCCCCTAGCAGGTAAGAAACCATTGCACTGCACATCTATGACTGCTTTGCGCACGGGCAAAACACAGGACATGGTTAGGACTGAAGGAGACATTTGATTCTGAAGTGTCTTGGAAAACTGGAGAACTGCAAAGTTCTTTCTTACTTGGTCAAATATCAGGGGATGAGATATTCCCTCAAGAAAATGCGTTCTAACCTAGGGAAAGCTTTGCCAGTGGGAAAGTAGTGCAGATTTGGTAGCAGCAGTCCTTAAACTCCAGGTACATCTTTCATTAGCACTGTTAAAAGCTGGTTTGATCAGGCTGAGATAAGGCTTTAAGGATGCATTCTCCAAATGTGTGAGTGGATCTTGAACTGATGATTTGCTGTATCAGTCTCTTGAAACGCAATTTGTGTAAATGGGTTAGCTAAGATAAGCAAAGATTCATATTCAATGCACACAATATTTTGTGGGAATTTTGTGGGGAAAATATGGTTTTCCTTTTCCTCTAATTTTTTACATGTTATTTCAGGACAGCTATGAAGAGTCCATCAGAGTGTCATATAATAAAGTGCATTTATTAAGTAATATCTATCTTAGTTGTCTTCTGCCTCCAAGACTGTCCCAAATGAATCACTTTTGAAAAAAACTAACTACTGAGAAATTTAAAAATCCAGATAAAGTGTTTTAGAAGTGTTTCGTAAAGAATATTACGTAATGAAAAATGAACAAAATTCCTGTCTGTATAAGTGTCAGTTTTAAGGTCAAATACCTTGAAGCCAGATCTCAGCTGGAAAGGGGACCCTAGATCCAAACAATATAAATCTTCATCTCTTGATTCCATTATGAATGGAGTACTAGAGAGCATGGTCCAGGTGTCCAAGATCATATAGAAGTCTGAAATTTTCCCTTTTGGTTTCTGTTTTCATTGTTGGAACATTACAAGATACAATACCTTATAATAATACTGTTTTATATAAAAGTTTATTTTAGGTCACTTTCAAAAACCTTTAAAAATATTACACTTTTATCTTTAACTCTGGGCACTTATAGAAAGAGACATAGAATTTGCTGCCAGTAAATTTTAACTTAAAAATTGTAACTTACTTTAAATGGTTTTAAAAGATATTTCAAAATAAAAATACATTAAAGTAGCCATAGAAAACAATTACCATTTGACATTTTCATTCATTATTTAGGAAAAATATGTTATTCGTGCTGAAGGGTATGAGCCCTTATGACCTGGGATTTTGATTGCACTCCTCTAATTATTCGTAGAAACTGTGCTCACTAGGAAAGTTAGTCAATGATTAATTTTTATGCGTCATTCCCCTCATTCACAGAAAATCTAGTTAGCTTCTCCTGAAAACACTATTTATATATTTAAAAAAAAATGCTAAGAAATAGCAGCTTTTTGACTTGGAACTCACCATCATTTTCACAAAACCGTCAGGAGCTGTTAATATATTGACGAACATGTGGTGACAACATTAGCTATAAACCCCCTTTGAGAGTTGCTGGGGAAAAAAAAAAAAAAAAGAGAGATCTCCAGATTCAAGAAAAACTTACTGCTTTGTTAGCCCAGCATGAGGAATTCCTGATTCCCCACTTGTCTGCTGTGTTTAAATATTATAACTCAAATATGCTTATATAAAAGCTTATTGATTGGAAGAATCACTTGCTTTTTGTGCATTAGTTAATCAGGCTGCTGTTTTGAAATCTGTCCAAGAACCCACAGTGGAACCTTTCCTAATCCATCTGTTTAAGTCTCAAATGGTTTCACTGCTCCACTCACTTAACGGCACTGCTGGAATGTTAGTGCTTTATGATTAAAGGATATTGTTGTTCTTTTCATCCATCATCCTGGAGTTTGCTATTAATAATACAGTTCTTGCTCTTTCTTTCTTTCTTTCTTTCTTTCTTTCTTTCTTTCTTTCTTTCTTTCTTTCTTTCTTTCTTTCTTTCTTTCTTTCTTTCTTTCTTTCTTTCTTTCCCTTTTTCCTTTTTGACTGTTTCCTTAAAAAGCTGCTTAGAATTTCTGTTCATATCTGTCTTGTTTTTCCTTTATTCAGATGGGTCATTTTCAGCAACTTAAGTTAGATGGGCAAAAAAAATAAATCGCATCAATGCTTCTTGGAAAACGTGCACTGCCTTTCAGTATTTGAAAAATGAATGAGAGAAAGAGAAAAGAAAATTAAGCTAAAATGTGAGAGAGGAAAAGACAGAAATGTAATGGGAGACATCAAATTGTACAGATCTCTCTGTGACTCCAGAAACCTGCATGAAATATTACTTCATAGTCACGGTAATATCTAAAAGCATATTTTTTAGCATCTCTTTGTGATTAAATTATGTTATGGGGAAAAATCTTAAAGTTAATTTCTATTGAGGCATACTACAGTACATGAAAATGTGCCTACTGTTATCCTACCAATCAGTGACATTTATAATATAAGGAACCTTTTTGACTTTTCTTGCTCTTTCCAGAGAAAAAAAAAAGACTTAACTGAAGAAAACAATAAAGTTGTGTTTTTTTTTTCTTTCATAGGTGAATAAAGAGTCATGGATATTAAAAGAGACTTATTAATCGGGCTTTTGTGCAAGATCTGATACCCACTTTAGTCAAAGGGGACGAGTGTCATCTTGAGAGTGTTCCTCTCCAGGACAGGAAGCTGATGGAGCAAAGCCCCGAGAACATGCCGCAACACTTCATATTCAATCCACAGACCTATAAAGAGATGAAAAATGAGCCATGTCAAAAGCTCTTACCTCAGCACCCAGTGGCAAAAATAAAATGTGAGCTTGGGACCAGGACTCTTTGAAGCTGAATTTTTTCTTGTCTTTTTTTTTTTTTTTTTTAAAACTCTGCAACAGGCCTCTGGTGGTTACAGGTATTGATCGTCAGAAAGTAATCTGTTCAGGTTTGGGGGCATGCCAGACTGAATCCTGGAGTACATTCCTTCCTATCCACGTTGAGCTTTTTATACTGTCCGCACTGGCTCACTTGTCAGCTGTCTAGCTCCTTTGTCTTTACCAATTTCCCTTTTGTGGGGAGCATATAATTAAATTTCCCTTAAAAATATTTTTAAAATTATACACAGTTACTCTAGAATTTTCTGCCAGTGCCAAAGGTTTTTTTACCTCATTTTTTTAACCCTCATTTTTCTTCTATAATCATTATTTGATTCCCTCTGGCTGCCTGCTACTTATTTGTAGTAGTACCATTCATCCATTGAGACCTTTCCATCTGTCACACAGCTTTGCTTTCTCTCCCCAGAAGCTTTCTTCTCCTACTGTGCCACACTTGATTTTTTGGGGTTTAGTTAGTTGCATGTTTGTATGCTCTTTTTAGTATTTTTAAAAATGCTTCAGTATTCAAAGCAAATACAAGAAGACCAAAAAAAAAAACCCCAAAACAACACACCCCCCTCCCAAGCCATGTAGCACAAGAGCAACTCGGAGTTTCAGCCTCCGTGCACATTGTGCACGGAGGCTGAAACAAGGAGCCTGAGATTCTTGGTGAATTAAAGAATCGAAAAATACAGGCAGTACACCACTGGTGGCCAGACCCTGCTCTCTCTGGCAACTATTCTTGTTGCCTTCCAGATCTTTCCAGTTTTGTGTCAGATACATAGATGATGTCAGGAAATGTTGTATTCCCTTTGCTGTACCGATTCCCTTTGATGGATTGGTTACGAAGAATATCTGAGGAAAACCAGACATACTGAGGCGTAATACTTAAAGGAAAGAATGTTTTGAGGGCCTAAACAGCCCATTATTAAACGAGAACTGAACAACATATTACATGTAAAATTAAGTTACTAGTTTTTGTATATACAGGTCACAGCTTAAAAAATTCAGTGTTTCCCAGGTGAAGTGCAGGACAAGCTTAAGCCAGCAGCACAACCCTTGTAGGGATCGGGTTTGCACTTTGTGTCTTCAGCTCATATATTTAATTGCAATTGTGGTCTGAACGGGATATTTCAGGGAGATGGGTGTGGTGTATCTTGGCTTTTCATGTGACTAAGGCTTGGAGGTTTTACACGTGCTCCACAGATTTACCTTGCAATTGACTCAGATCTCAAATCCTTTCTGTTGGAGAAGATCTTTTGATTCTCTCATTATTAGTTTTCCTTTCTTCTTCCATTCTCATCGTATCTTGTCATGATGTTGTTTCAAATGTTCCCACAAGTGTACCATGAATCTTAGGATTAGAAAAATGTTTGTGATCTATTCCGGAAAATCCTTTTTTGGTAGAAATACCTTCACTGTTTATAAAATTACTTCTCTGGCTATATGGGATGCATTTATAGTCTCCAAGCAAATAGAAAAGCTGTGTGTATCCTGACTTGAATGGCAACCCCCAGAAAGTTTCCTTTGCTACCAGCTATTTTGTTGGACTGTTCTGAGAACTAAGTGGGGAAAAAAATTCAGAAGCTTTAGTACACACTACTATCAGTGGATGTCTGAAAGTGGACGTGTTTTATGAAAATCTTTTTGTAAAGTGTTGCTCCTGTGAAAGTCAGGGCCACTTAGACCCAGATTTTACTTTACCTGAACTTTATGATATTTTGCAAAGGAATGTAAATGGGTTGTTTTCTGTATTAATTTATGGAGAAGAAAATAAGTAAGAAGGGGGAAGAGGCAGGAAGGAGAGCAAGAGAAGCAGCTCCTTTCATCCATGCTGAGCACTGAAAACCTTTCTGTGCTTCACCTCAAGAATAAATGATTGAAAAAATAAAAAGGATGAAACTGCTTTTCTTCGTGTGGTCCCAAATTTTATAGTCTCAGTGCAGGATCAATGTATAACTGTGGCATTCAGGTTTTTCCTCTCTGCTCTGAAAGACCCTAACTGTCCCTATTGCCTAGGGAATCTAGCCCAGTGCTTCATTACATTTACTTTTTCTTGCAGAAATTTAAGTCTATGCCTTCCTATTTTACTCAAAATGGACTTGGCAAATACATTATTCTCTTCCACACTTCAGCCAGTACTCAACTTCCCCAACCTTTCTCTCAGACTCTGAGGATTCATGCTGTGCTGCAGCTTGTCCACTTCTCTTCATATGAGGACTCAGGTACATGCATACCGGATATAGATATAGATATAGATATAGATATAGATATAGATAGATAGATAGATAGATAGATAGATAGATAGATAGA
>VXBZ01010002.1:50000-91902 GCA_013399135.1 Heliornis fulica | reverse complement strand
TTTTTTTAATCACTGGTAAAACTGTAACTAGGTTTTCTGGGAAAATACATCATCCAGTGCTTCCCCAGGTCTTTCCTTGAAGTATTTCTTTTGTCTGTCTCCATTACACCCGTGTGCAGTGACACAATGTTTCTGCACAGTGGGGGCTTGCAGTCTCTGAAGAGGCTTTCCAGCATTGCTTTTTAGACTGAAATCATTACAATCTTCAATAGCTACTTGGATTTGAAAAACTAGCACATTATTATTCTCTGGACTGTCTGGATGTAAAAAGAGGCTATTTTCTTGCTCCCTTTTATATTTATTTTTTCCCCCTTTTTTGGTCCCGGAGTACATATTGCTCTTACACCTAACTTTATTTTGGTTTTTTTTTTTTTTTTTTTATTTGAATTGGAGCTGCAATTCAGATGTCTTTTGCTGTTTGTGTTTTTCTTTCATGTAGGGTTTTACATTAGAAATGAGAAGTCTGTGTCAAAAAGATTTATATTTTGGTTATAATTAATGCTTTTGAGTTGCACATCCTTTTTTGTATGTGTAATTATCACAGTTATTATCACTAACATAGTCTATCATATTTTACAGTATATTACAATAAATATCATGATCTGTAGTGTAACAGATATTTGATAATATGTCTATGCTTTTTAAATGCCAAGAGGTTGCACAGTTTCATTGGGTGTTCATGTTATCTCATCTGATATCCTGTAAACCACAGACTGTACCTGTTGCACCAGTAAAAATTATCACAAGCCCAGGGACTTTGGTTAATTCCTCATGGGACACAGCTGCTGTTTCCTCCAGCAAGTGGAGGATCTCCATCCAGAGAGATCAGGGTGCTACCAGCATGTGAGGACTGTGTTGTTAGTGGGGATGACAAGGAAAGACTTGTCCAGGTGATCCTGGCTCTGCTCCTTGGCCCTTCTGCAGAAGAAGATTTCCAGCCTCTTGTTGAACTGACCAGAAAGGAAACTCCTCCCTAACCTGACGTCTGGTGTGTGACCCTAGAGATGTGAGCTAGTGATGGTCAAGCATTTAAGGTAGTTCCGTAGAATCATAGAGAACATGCTTTTCAGCCTGGTTCATTTTGCACAACAAATATCACTCCCACACAGACACACTCTATTGTTTTTTATTTTGTAAAGGCTTCAACTCAAAAAGAACCTTGAAGCATTATATTAAAGGTATTACTAAAATATGCTAAGTGGAAAATTCTATTTTGGTAGATTGCTCTTCCCATGTGTCCAGCACCTACAATCTTGGTCAAGTAATGCACACATTGCTTTTCTCTTTCTGAATCCATTTCTGGAACTGAATTCAAAGGTTGCAGTTGTTGGAAAACTGAGCTGAGAAAAGTTGACAGTTTTTCCAAGGGTGGCCCAACACTAGACGATTCTCCCCCAGTCTCAAGCTTAGGAAGTGATCTGTCAGATTGAAGCAAATGTATTGCATGTAGGACTAGGAGTACAGTTTTTTGTCCCATCTCCTCCACGACAATTCCCTGTGGGAGACATGGCAGGGGAAAGACTACTAAGCAGAGAATGTCCCCTCAATCAGACTTTGCAGCAGCTGTTCCAAGTGTAGTTGAGTTCCCAAGACACCTTCTTAACTGTGAATAAAGGAAGGTAATTAGTGGGGATCAAAATTGGCAACTAAGAGTTGCCCAGTTTAGAGATTACTGTATTTCTTAGTGGTAGTATCACTTCTATAAAAGAAATATCAATGCCTAGGTTTATCTGGAGTAATGTAATCTTTAACTAGATTTTTATTGGTCCTACCTGCAGAGGCTCTGGACCAAGCCACACAGATTGGAATAACCATGGACAAGTCTGTTTACCAATGTTCAGAAAATTTTTATTTTAATGGGGCACTTAGCTGCACTCAAAAGAAAAATCAGGCAAAAATTCCTGTAGATGATTTTAAAAAACAGCTATCATCATTAATGAGGTCACCCCTCCTTCAGTCTCCTCTTCTTCAAAGTGAAGAGACCCAGCTCCCTCAGCCTTTCCTCATAAGGGAGACATTCCACTCCCTTAATCATCTTGGTGGCCCTGCACTGGATTCTTTCAAGGAGTTCTATGTCCTTCTGGAACTGAGGGGCCCAGAACTGGATGCAATACTCCAGATGCAACCTCACTGGGGCAGAATAGAGCGGGAGAAGGACCTTTCTTGACATTAAGAAAAATGTGTTGATATAAGGAGTCATGTTATTGCTGGGCATCAGCTTGGTACCTAAAAGGTATCTTGAAGCACTGAATAGATCCAATCCTCTTACCATCTCTAGAATGACTCAGGTCCAAGGAAGGAAGAATGGAGCACAGTATTTTCTACAAAAATGCCAAAGTTGATTTTTGCTCAGTTTTCTATAGCACTGAGATGCCTGCTGCACTTACTGATATGTGGCTTGTTGTATGGCTTTCTGAGGATCAACCCCATCTTTCATGCTTGCATTCAGTTGGTGGCCTTTTGGAGATGGGACAACCCTGTCTCATGTGTTGTTTACCACAGAATAGATGCCACTGACTGTAAGCTGCCATTGGCATTTCAGTACAGAACCAGATTTTAATAAGCGTAAACACTGGCTTGAATCTGCGCCAATGTCTCCCTTGTTGTCTCTGGATGATATAACAACATATAGTAAAATATGTGCCATGTTTTCCTAACATCTTGTAGTTACTCAGCATTAACCTGCTGGGCACACTGGGATTCCAAGGAACCTGGACACAGAAACAAGCTGCTGCTGAAAACAACATGGGGATCAATATCTTGTATTACTGTAGAAATCCTTCTGGGCTTAAAACCTTATTTTCTTGTGTTTGGCAGGGTGCCCCAGAGAGTAACAAGGAGGGTAAATCACAGCAGTTGTAGCAAATGTGTTCCAACAGAAACTGTTCCTGGATTTAATGGTTTTGAGGGTTTTTGAGGCCAGAAGGGGCTGTTGGATTATCTTGTCAGAGCTCCTTTTTAGCAGAGGCCATAGGACCTCCTGGCATTAATCCTGCCTTACATTCAGGAAGTTCCTACAGATACACCTATACCTTTCAGAAAGGCAACTCATCCTGATTCAAACTCTGGCAGCGTTTATTGTTGTTCTGATGGCTAATCAACCTTACTATTATAAACGTGGGTCTCATTTTCCATTCACTTGCCTTTGACTTCCAAAAAGCATATCTCAAGATGTCTTTTTTAGTTTGAAGAAACTTTTTTAAGGAAATTTCAGATTCTTATGTGATTAACTTCTCTCTTAGTCTCTCCATTTCTCTCTTGATAAAGAGAATTTGTCCTTAAGGCCTAAAATAAAAGATAGGAGTTCCAAAGCTTTAATTCTTCTCAGAGTTCTTGATCAGTTAGGATATTACATTAAACCACATAGATTTAACTTGTCAGATTCCAAACATATGTAAAGTATGCAATATATTCAAAGAGCTTCGACGTAATAATAACATGAAAGCCAATCTATTCTTGCACAAGACACACTTGGCAACCGGAGTATTTTTGCCTGACAAAAATTTGGAGCTCTATTTGCCAAAATAAGACACCTGCATCACGTGAAACAATCACACGTTCCTCAGTTACATCTAGTTTGATAACTAGGTGACAATACGAGAAAAGGGTGTCTTTAGAAGCCTGACGTTTAAGGCCTGATCCAGGCCTGGCTGCAGTCAGAGGGCCTGTTCCATCCAGCGCACCAGGGGTTAGGTCAGGACTTTGCTGTTCTTCACAAAGATGATACATTTAAATATGAAAAGTAATGAAGTAAGCATGGCAAGCCGTGGTTTTGTTGGAATCTAATTTTCATAGCTTTTTAAAAATTAGAGATAGGTATCTCCATTGTAAGTATAGAAACATATAAAAGTAAAACACAGGTAAAGAAGATGGCTGCATAAATTAAACTGTGCCTGGTGAAGTTATTAACATCACAAAGCTACTTTAGAGGTAAAATCCTGACCTCACTGAAGTCAAAGAGATGTGCTGCCTTTAGCAATATAAGATTTTCCTCTTGATTTGAATTGGGTAAACCAAATTTTTCTTTCACTCCATTAGAGAGCATAAATGTAGTTGAAAATACAAACTTAAGGCAGAAAAATGACTTGTTATCATAGCTATGCAGTGGAAGGGAGCAGGGGAAAAGGGAAATATAATTCCATTCTGGTTCTGTTGAATTATGTGTGAGGGCAGGGAAGCACTGTGTCATTTTGGATAGGCAAAAACGCATCATCTCCAAGGATATACTGGGAACAAGTGGGAAGGGGTGGAGATATCTGTTTCAGGTTATTTTATAACCTGTTTTCAAGAAATAAGAGATTAAGAAAAACTGAAGTCTATCAGTATGCCATGACTGCAGACAGTGTTAGCTGGCATGTTTTACTGGTGACAATCACAGGTAAAATCCAACTATTTTTTTGTAGTGCTGGAGAAGGATGTGACTGTGTCATCCTGTGTCATTTCTGGATGGATTTCACCTAGACACTTAGGGATATAACTTAGTGCTGGAGAAAATCTTGAATGCAGAGAGACAAAAGGCTCTGAGTTCCTATCCTCATTACGGGGAAACCGCTCTCAAAATCTTCTCTGTATTTCTTTTTTTTTCCTCATAAGGAATTAAAGGTGAATATTTCAACAGGGCATTTTGAAATGGTAGGTTAGATATTTAGAGCTGGCATTCTGAAAAATAGTAGAGTGTCCTAATTGCAGTTTCATTTCTCTTCTTCTGTTATTTAGGAAGGAGAAAGGAAAACACTAATAGGGTGCTTTAGCCTTATATGCTGAGGATTTTTTCCAACCAACAAAAAACCTTTTGCTTTCAGAGATCTGGATAATTTCCCAGTGCATTGCCACTAATGTCTCTGTTTATCTCACTTTATCACAACTTGGAATATGAAGTAACTTCTAATAATTTCACTTTTAGCTTAGCACGGCAGAATCTATTATTCCAGGGCTGGAATCTCATGCCATCTCTAAACCCAGCCAGCACCGTGTAAGTGCTTTGAATGATGACAGATCAAGAGAAAGTGGACCTGAATACATAATTACTCTAATGCACAGTTAATACTGGTTGATAAAGCTATGGACACACAATTAAGAAAACATGCCTGATAAAACAGGTTTTTTAAATAGACAGGAATGAACTGTAACTAGTTACAAAGGCTTGTGAACTTCCCTTCTCTTCCGGAATGTCACTGCCTCAGATTGCCTTGGCAGCCTCATGTATGGTGTTTGCTTCATGCATAATGATTTCCCCTTTTCCCCCCTTCCCTGAACGGTTTTTTCGACTAGTTACTGTTACCACCATTTAATAAGGCTTTCCTTGGCTTTCTAATCGAAAACTTCCTTTTATCTTTCTTCATAAAAGAATTGAAATGGCTTCTCTCAGGTTTCTGTAGCCTCTGGGGAGATAAGGACCCTGCGGTTAACAGGATGAGAGATTTTTGTTTAGAAATTTTTATTTAGACAATGAAAAATGACCTCTGTAAACTCAAAGCTATCTTATTTTGGGGCTTTAGGCTTCTGGCAGATAAATCAATTGGGCCCTTGGGACAGCAAAGGAAAAACCTTTGCAGTAACTATGTCAGGACAACGCAATAGATTTGTTGTGAGGATGCAGTTGTGTTGAAGGTAGAATGCACTTAAAAATAAATATCATTTTATTTTCTATAAAATATTCAGGATTTGGATAGCAAGCTTTTCAGCTGCCACAAGAAAATATTTTTTGTTTGATATAAACTTGAGAAAAAGCCTGATTTCTGCTGGGAAGGGGCAGTGGAGGGGAGTGACTTTGGGGGATACAAAGGTAAGATATTTTAACAATTAAATATTCAACTTCAAAATAAAGCTCTTATGAAATTTTCTTTTCTCTGTTTGCCTTTTAAAACAACCTCCCTTTTCTCAACATGGAAGCCTCCATTCTGAATACAAGGGCTTAACACTGCTTTTTTATTCTTTTATTTTTAATTTTTTCTTTTTTCTTTTTCTTTTTTTTTTTTTTTCACATAATGATTTAATTATTGCCTGGCTAAGGCTATGGCTTCAACAGAGTATCACAACAGATTTCACACCTATGTATAACCCTAAAGAACTTTTCAGATCCTCACAGCATGAACTTGCACTACATATTTGCTCTGAAGAACGAGTGTAGCATTTTGCTGTGTGTTCCCTACCTGTTTCATGCAGAGTGCAGCTACAGAGTGAAAAGTTATGCAGGCATAAATTGCAAATCTGACAAGGAACCAAATGAGGAGACAGATGCTTAACTAAAATGTATTGATGTGCAATTGTCAGTGAGTTGGTGGGTGTTGAATAACGTGGTTAAGATGCATCAATGAAGCCTTATTTCATTTAAAATAAAAACTAATGTAAATAGAATTGGAGAGTGTGATGCAAAGTAAAAAAAAAAGGAGATAAACGCATGTGAAGCTATTGCCACCCCATTGCCTGCTGACATTTGTTTGTTCAAAACACCCACCCCTGGCTCTGGAGCTGCTGGAGAGAAGCGAGGTCTGTTGAGGAGGTTGTCTCAAGACTCCAGTTTCATGTTAGGAAGCAGTTAGGAGTCTGGCTAGGTGGCAAATTACGTAGGGTGTTTGGTAGTGCTAAATGCCACCAAACCATTCATTACTATTCACTTGGTAAAGACATGACACAGGAGAAGAATGAGTTTGCAAGTTTGCTGGTTCTTTGTTACATGAGTGGGTTGGGATTTACATCCTACTTAGTGCTGGTATTTCATTTACAGTTTCTGTTAGAAAGGATCAAGCTTCCCATTTTCCTTTTTGCTTTTTATTTTCCCCATTTTTTTTTATTCCACTCCTGTTTTGTTTATTTTTTCTTTTCCTCTCCACTCTTTTTTCTACCCCCACTTCCCTTTTTTCCTTTTTCCCTTTATTACCCAGAACAAGACAGGTTTTTCAGAACTTGAAGTTAGCCACAGAGCGTGACTCACCTGGATTCAACAATAACATTCAGCTGCACCAGTGTTTCCTATATCTCGTTGTCCCTGGGGTAGTAAGATGTATGTTTGTAAATAAGATACTAAATAATTTATTGAAATCATAACCATCAGTGGAACTGAAGAATACGCTCAGAGGTATTTTCTGTGAAGTGGTAAGCATGATCTCCTTGCCTTGTATGAAACTGATATGAAGCAAAGCATCAGAAAAACTGGACCAAAGATATATTTCTGAAAGTATAATTTATAGTTTTTTTAAATACCAACACTCCAATCATTGATGTCTCAATTTTTATTTTGCTGTTGATGGAGAGGAGAAAGCCTTTCTGGAGAAAATTTTCATTTTTTTCTCAAGTTTGAAAATTGAAATCTTAATGTTGAGATTCACACAAAAATTCCAGTTTAAACAAAAGAATGTTTTTAGAAAGTCCATCAGTGCAGTTAAAGGGAGCCAAAACACAGTTCTGGTCCAGCTGATAGTCATCATGCACATCGCCCTTGCAACACAAAGAAATATTCTGGAAGAGTTTGCTTCTACAGTTTTATTTTCAGCTTTGCCTAGAAAATCAAGGGCAAATGCCTATCTTTCTTGAGGTTTAAATGTATTTTTATGACACCAAAGAGCCAGGAGTGGTTATTGTGTGTGAAGGAGACTAATTTTTGTGGTTATAAGTCCATCTTTGCTGCTGCTTGAGCTCCACTGATTTCTGCTCTGTAATCTTGAGGCCTTTTCCGTGAACATTAAAGAATTAGCAGACAAACTACAGTTTTGTTATCAATGTAACACAGCGGTGGTCAGTACTGGTCCACACTGGTGGACACATTTGGGCCATGAACAGTTCAGATATGGCTCCCATGTTGCAGGAAATGCAGTTAGGCTCTCACTACATAAAACCTTGCTGGAAAATCAAATCTATGGCAAAATGAGAAAACCAAATGGAGAAGACTCCTGGATGCAATGATGGCATCTCGGACACATAGCGTCTATCCGGCTTAGCCTTCACTGCTCAGTGAAGCAGCAGAGCTTCTGGGGAGCCATCCTTACTGTTCCTCTGTGGCATTTTTCTTTTGCTTCCTCTCTCTTTTCTCCTCTGAAATATGTGTGTGATTTTGCTGTAGGGTTTCATGTAGGTTTGATGGTCTTTTTGAAGTTTGTTGTTTCTTAGATGAAGGATTAGGTGGCTCAGTCTTAATAATTATCAAATTTAGGTGCCCTTACTCTTTCTAAGTGCTTTTTCATAGGGTTCACAATTCTATTTTTAAGGCATAATGTTGATAAATACAGCAGCTAAGAATGCCAGCAGAAAGAAATTCCCACTCTTGTTGATTAGAATCTGAAAAGTCCTTCTAGACTTTACTTTTGAGTCTACAAAGTTATTTATCTTGTTTGCTATTGGTGGTGGAGCTCCAGTGAAAATAGCTGGAGACAATTAGGTCCATCTTGATGGTCACTCTGTGTCTTTAGTTTCCCTTTCTGGAGATTTAGTTGATGTAGGGTAGCCTAAATCCAGTATTTGTGATAACACACAAAACTACATTGATGTTAAGGAAGTTTGGGCTTAACTGCATGCTGGTCTAGCGAAAAAAGGCTAGTATGGACCATAGTCTGAGAAATTTTTTTACACCAAACCTTCTTGTCAGCACACTTACTTTAACATCTTCTTGCAACACAAGAAGAATGCTTAGGGCTGTTGTTATGTTAATAAAGAACTTCACTGCCAAGACAGTCATTCTACAAAGCTGTCATCATCTGTTTCTGAGTTTCACAGAATCACAGAATCACAGAATTGTAGAGGTTGGAAGGGACCTTGAGAGAGTCCAACCCCCCTGCCAAAGCAGGTTCCCTAGAGTAGGTCACACAGGTAGGCGTCCAGGTGAGTCCTGAATATCTCCAGAGAAGGAGACTCCACAACCCCCCTGGGCAGCCTGTATTCAAGTTAAGAACTAAAGAAAATTTGGTAAATGTCTTCTCCTTTCCAGTGGAGGCTGGGAGTTGTGTAACTTTAATGGCTACTGGGAAAATATTTTTCAAGGAATCTTTGTCCTAAAAAAAAAGAAGCCATAGTGCACTATAACATATAAAGCAGCAAATAATTTCCTTTCCAAATTTTTCTGCATTAAAAATGGGTGCTGTAATAAAAAAGAAAGAATTTGTCTATGTGAACATTTGACTTTCCCATGAAATCTCAGATTTGTCTGAACTGGGCCCCCATGCTGGTTCGTGTTCACATAACTCATCCTTTACAGTCATAGACTGATGTGACACAGGGTAATAGAAAGTGATACATTGCCTGAATTTAAAGGAACACCGACTATTTCAGGATCGGCTGTGCAGTATGAGATCTGTATCAGATTTGAAACAAAGCTAACCAAGCAGACAGAGCAGTAAGATATCTATAGCATCCATTAATCAGTACATACTATGCTGTTGCTCATTTCTTTTTTTTTTTTTATTTTGTCTCTTCTGTGTGTGTTCACCATCTCACGTTATTTACTTGATGCCTTTTAAAGCTAAGAAAAATACACAATATTTCTTGGGAAACCATTTATACATCTTTCCTCTGCTCTTTATTTCTGTGCAAGAAATCATACCTCTCTAACCCCAAATACTCCAGCAGATTTGTAGGTAATCAGTATGTCTACATAAGCTTATAGCTGTTACGATACCAAGGAGGCAGTGCTTTTTCTTTGTTGTTTAGATGTTCTTTCTGTGAGGGAGTAACAGGTACTTTCATGCCTTTACATATGACAGGATATGATAACTGGAGTGCCCATACCGGAACATTCCTACAAACCCTACCTTACCATAAGTTATAGAAAACAATGAAAATTGTTTACATTTCCTTGGTTACTGTTAAAGTTCTTGGAATTCTAGATTTGAGTTCTCACAAAAGCAACATAGCACTCCATTGTTGAAAGGCAAGTGCATTTTGCTGCCTTTAAAAACTCATTTTTTTATAATCTACATGCTTCTGAGGAGCTGAGGAGCTGAAGACATGCTTCAAGCAAAGAAAAGGTTTTTTTCCCTATTGTCTTCAGTCTTTTCCTCTGGAGCTTACTTGAGAAAATGGTCAGAAACTTCAGTCACCCCCTATTAGTCCTCTGACACAACAGCCATCTGTGGTGGGGATCTCTGTGCTTCCCTCCAACAACCAACAGCTTACTTTGGCTTTATATCAACTTGACCTTTATCTCTGTTGTTGTTGTTGAGAGCCTAGTTGTGCTGTATTCATATACTAAGAATCTCGGTAGAAAGACTGTCTTCTGTTATGGTAGCCTTGGTGGACAGAATTTCAGTACACTGCTTGTAGTAACAAGTGCTGTATTTTAAAACAGATAAGTAGAGCTAACTAGTTATTTTTACTTTTATTTTTACTTTAGTTAACTTATAAACCTTTTCTTAGAAATATCATGGAGGAGAAAACGTTTTTCTGGTGCTTTACAAAAAGCCTTTCAAAACATATACATTTTTAAAAAAGGTTTTCTTCATAGAGAATTCCTTCCTTCCATTTAAATATTTCACACTGTGCCCCTCCCTGTTCTATTATCTTATATCATCCCTCTTTTGGTACTCTATGTGTTTCAAAAGACTTTTCTAGGAAAGTTGTTTTTGAGTACCCTTACAATGCTAATCTTTACACATTACAGGGACTATTCAGATTGTCCAGATGATTACAGTTTGTTTAAAAGAGAAAAACTTTTATTCAAGTTTCCAAAATGTCCTGTATCAGAGCCTTTACATGTTAGGAACCTTTCTACTGAGATTGTTGTAATAGGGAGATCACAATCCTTATATTTAGCACAAATTATGCATTTACTAAACAAGTAAAGAGGTTGTGTACCTTTAAAAAGGCTTTCAGAACAGCATGTTTCGGATTTCCTTAAAAAAAAAAAAAATGCTACTTTCTCCACAGTATTGCTGTAACATTGTGTATGGTATAAAGTTTTAAAGCCAGACACCTTCTAGCGATGAGAACTTCAGATGCAAAGCCTGCTGAAACCATCTGAACTGCTTCAAAAAGAGCATCCTCCTCTCAGGGATCAGCTATTTTTCTCAGGTTTGAAATTCTAACCTGGTAAATAGCATCAACAGGGGACTTTTCCCCCAACTCTTTTGGAGAACCCCACAGATATGAATATCTTCAAAGGAGGATCTGTTAAAAAATGTAACAGTCTTCAAAGGGGAAACACCACCCTCAGCAATCTGAAGTTCTTTAAAGTGGGAGCCCACCAGCACTATGAATCCTCACAGGACTAACACCCAGAGCACTGTGAAAATTTGTAAGAGAACAAGCCCTCTCTCCCGAATACCCAGTAGGCTATTATTCTCCTTTAAAAGAACTCTTACATGTGTACATTTATAATTACAGAAAGGGTCTTATTTAACCAGAGCCCTGTAGAACTCTCTTACTTTTAAAAACAAATATTGATAAAAAGAAAATAATGACAGAGGAAAACAATTTGACTTTGTTATTTTCCTTTTCTTCTTTTACTTATAGCCGATCTCAATATAATACACCAGTAACGCTTGGCTCGTAGCTCTTTTGATCTCTGGAACTCAAAGTATTCTTCAAGAGTTATGAAGAAATATTCTCTGAGCACAGTTATCTACTTATACTGCTGGTTAACTGGGAGTACAACTACTCTGTCAGGAAGCACATATATCTCTTTTGTAGCATTGCTGGGTATGCTCTTTTAAGAGCTACTTTCTCTAATAAATATTCGAGGTTTTGGGTTTCTCCTCCCTTCTCCTGTGTTCTGGCATTTTTTTTAGTTAGGAAGAGCTAATGGGGACATTAAAATCATAATCAATTGCCAGACTTACTTCCCAGGCATGTCACATGAATGCTCAGGTAAGTGGGGCAATGAGGCAGCCAGAGGGAAAGGATGATGATGTTGCTTGGGCTACTCAAGAGCATCCTTAGCTACCTTTCCAGATATGAATTGCAGACATACTCTTCAACCAGCAGTGAATTTATCATGAGTAGCTGGGGAGCTGAAGAGTGCTGTTTTGCTGAGATGAGAATGGTTTGCCTGACAGAAGGTGCCTGTATCAAAGCCAGTATCTGAAGTCAGTTCTCCTGAGTCCCAAATCAGAAGGAAGGTGGTGGTTTTTGCAGGCTTTTGCCTCATCAGCCAAGACTACAACCATGGAGGAAAAAACTCTTCCTGACCTCTGGGGCTGTGAATGTATACTGAACACTGCGATTTATTAGTAAAATTTCTGACTTGTTGAAGAAATGGTAGGAATACTTTAACTTTACCTGTGGAAGCAGAAATATCATGCTCCATTCATGCATTTATTAGCTTCTTTTCTTTCACAATGCTGTATGATTTATGGTTTCTAATGCAACTGTAAAAATCTGAATCATTTATATCTTGCATTTAGTGATGTTTGATGGTTTGATTTCCTGTTTCTAAACTGATCCAAAAAATGTGTGCCAAGAATATGACGCCTGATAGTAGCCTCATCTTCCACCATATGAAGAAAAAAAAATCTTTTGAAGTAAATGCTAAATATCTTTACACTTCTTTGATGATAGAATAGTCTGATATTGGCCTTTTTTTTACTGAAAATAGCATCTTCTGCTTGGAAGCTACTACACAGATATATCCGGTGCGTGATGTTTGGGTCTGATACCAATAAACACATTTATCCCATTCAGCCAGCTAACTGCATTTTGCTGTGAAGCACTGATAGTTACAGCAGTGTGTATATACAGCTGCATTGTTGGGTAAATCCACTTGCAACATGTGAGGAAAAGAAGTAAATAGGCAAGTCAAAGGATGCTTTGATAGCTCTGAGCAGGCTGCAACAAGTCTTTAACTGGTTGGAGGGATTTCCTTCCATCATGAGATCTGACAGTTAGTCCCTCCATCCAGACACAACAATCTTTCACTAACTTTTTTTGCTAGCTTTTGGGCCAGGTGAGAGAATTTGATAAAAGAGAGATAACTATGCTCAGAATAGGCTCTCCCTTGCCATAAAGCTCTCATGGAATGTCAATGAAGCATAGCCCCACAGATCTCAGGCATATGAATATAGACACCAATGTAACTACTGCTTTTGCTCTGTGAAGTAGACTTTCGGATGTGAAGCCAAAGAAAAAGGACAAAATTAGCAGTAGTCTATCTGAAGCCCTCCTTTAAAAATGAAAGCTTAAGCTACTTGTGGAAAACATTTTTTCTCTGGATTCTACTGAAGCAAACTCTCCATCCCAAAATACAGCACTTTTAACAAACCAGCATATAAAAGTATTGCAAGAAACAGATATATTCATTCTTACTGTAATTAAGCTGCATTCAATGGAGCTACATCAGAGAGGAAGGCAATGTGGTTATTCACGGGAGCTGGGAAGAATGTTATTTCCAGTGAATCTTAGTCTTCACAATGCAAAATTTGCAAAGGTACTGGCAGAGGAGAATGGTGCAGAAAATGGCTGTAATACCTGTATTTTCCTACTCTTGTGTTAACTGCTTATAGTGTAGCAACCTGAAATAATACTTGTGAACTGCAGATCATTTCTCCATTTAAAACAGAAAGACATCAGCTTTAAAAAATAAAATATCTGAGGCATACTCTAATGTTCAAGACCAACAAGAAAATAAGAAGACTTTAAGTTTCCTGAATACCATCCCAATTATATTTCATTTAATAACACTCAGTGAAATATCTGGTGGCAGGGGAAATGAAACTACATGATTTTATGGGATCATTCATCAAGAACTAATTGAAGCTTTCATACAGTTTAGTGCTGATAAAACACTGTAACAATAAACAATAACAAAATTCACCAGAGAAGGATTTGTTTTGCCGTGAGGAAAATGGTTCAGTTTCATCCTGGGATTCCTGGTTAAAAGAGTCTCCAATTTAAAAAGGGATAAGCACAGGCTCCTGTGCATAATGACAGAGTGGGAGCTGTGGCAAATGTATTAGTATTGCTCCAGTGGAGCTATTCTCATTGTAAGTATTTGCTATTGTGTGTGGCTGAGGCAGGATGCATAACGACCAATAGGATTTTTTAAAGTTTGATTTTTTAAAGCAGTTCCCATGTAGTTTTATGAAAAGTAAATTACAGCTACAGTACAAGGCAACTGAAGTTCTGATTCTAAATTTACTAACTAATCTTAGATTCATTGACTGCAGAAAAACTGTTCCTTCACTGAATCAAGCTAGTCTTTCAGTGACAGTTCTTTTAAAGACATGCTAGAGTGATGTCTGTCGATACTTGAAGTGTTGAAATAAAACATGTTGTTCCTTTATTTCTGACCTATTTTCTTTGGCCAGAATTTTTTGGCAGTCCAAAAGTGCAATAAATTATAAAAAATATATCACTGTTGATCTAAAGAATGAAAAATGAATGTTTTATCAGTCTGTGTTAGGAGACTCTTAGGAAGGTGGAACTGTAGTTCCATGGTTCCAGACCTTGCTATGCCACCTTGAACAGATCCCTTGAGTATTTTACCTTCTCCTCCCTGCTTCTGCCCTCTTCAAGTTCAAATTCTTGTGAATCAGAAAGATTCATAACATCTGTTTGTAGAACATTCTGTCCAATGAGCCTCTTTTGTCAGCACAAAGCAAAATAAAATTGTAATCCATAATACTAATGTGGACATATCTAGATGTGTGACTTTATCTTAGATCATGAAACAGGAAACATCGTGCTGCATGTCTGTAAGTTTGTAAAAGTTGATTCTCTACTCACTTTTGCAAATTCCAATATATTCCAGCTAATTGATCTTTCTGGATGATTGTATGAGAGGAGAGCAGGAAAAGCAATCATGCTTTGATAAGTAAAGCCACTTTATTATTTTGCTTACTGGAAGCATAATGTATATATATCCATATACATACCCTCCTCAAATTTTAGTGGATTGTTTGGGTTTTTTTCCTCAAGGGAAGTAAAAGACTTTAAATATCTTAAAAATATTAAAATAGTCATTGGAGTTTATCTTCCTTGAGTTCAATACAGCAACAGAATCTATAGGGCATGTATTTTCTCTCAGATACACATGTACAGATCCATCACCTTAAAACAGTCATTGCTATCATGCTCTACATTGTCACGTTAGCCCTTAGTACACCTGCATTTCTATAGCAGCTGTAAAAGCTATAAAAGGTGAGTAGCTTGATCAGAATGGTGAACCCAAGGTATGGTGCTTTATACCTGGTGACGGATAATTTTGATGGACCATAAACACTCAGGCAGGTTATAACTGCAATTATAGATATGTAAATGTAAAACCAAGGTTCGGATTTAGGATGTTCAAAGACCAGAATTGATTGCATCTACCCCCATGTCACACAGGATGTGAATGTCTCCAAAGTTTGGAAACATTTAATCTGAACTCGGATTAGAGGTGATATATACGTTACATGATATATGAGTGGCTGATCAATCTTTATTTAATGGTAGATGTCTTTAAGTCACCCATATGCAGAGCTTGGATAAACCCTGAGCTTTCAGAATGTTACATGTTATCAAATATTACTTTTATAGATAAGTTGAACTGATATTTCTAGGGATAGGGCTACATGTTCTGCATTTCATTTACCCCAATAGAGCTTATTAAAAATAATAATCTGGTATTTCCCATTATAGCAGTAGAAAGAAGATGTAATGTATGGATATAACTGTTTTCTCTGGGTATATAATTAAGCAAAAGGTTGCTTTCAGCAGACAGCCAAAAGCTAGATGGTATCTTTAGGATTGCCTTTTACAATTCTTTTGAGGCTTCTGAATGGTCACATATTCCAAGCATTTTCTTCCTCTTGCACTCCTACAGTCTCATTATTTTTTTCTTTTCCACCTCATCTTTCAGCATCTCACTTCATATTCTTCCCATAGTTCCTGTATAAATGCTTCCATCTTCTCCAGCCCAGACCTGAAAACATAAAAAAGGGAGCAGATTCTGAAGGGAAGAGCTGCACTAAGTCCAGACACCATCAGCTGCGTACAGAAAGGGCACAGTAGTTTATAACATATCTGTGGACTGTTGTGCTCCAATTGACTGATATATGACACTTACCTCTTACATTATCCATGCTTAAAACAGATGAAATGGAATGAGCTGATGTGGCAGCCAGCACTATGCCCATCCTTTCCTGCTCCACGTTACATGGCTGTGGTGTCCTTTAAGGAATACAGTCTTTAAAGTGGGGAATACAAATTCCTGTGTTGACCTGCCTGACTTTGGCTGACACATTTTGTGTACACTTTATTGCTTAGCAAAAGTATGAGTTTTATATAATTTTTTTTTTTAAGGACATTGTGTATATCATTGTGATATAATATTTCTATGCAGAGCAAACACAACTTTGTCTTTATCTGAATGGGATTATTCCTGATGTCTCTCTGATTCCCAGAAACAACACTTCCTGTATGAAAAGAGCATGCACAAGCCATCGAGGTTTCTCAACATCCACATACTGCATATTTCTCAGTCGTTGTGTGCACCGACATTTTGACTTTTTAAAATTCTACATTATTAACTATATTTATTGAACTATCATCTGATTTGAGTTTAGTGCAAGAAGCTAACCTTTGATTTTCAATTTGCCCAGAAATGTCTGTGAACTGATCACAACTAAAGAAGTTAGCGATTAAGACTTATTTCTATCTTGTAATATTTTTGAAGTCTGCTTTATTTTTTTTTCTTTTTTGTGGTTGTTATTGTGTTTGTTTTTCAATTCAAATTAAGAAATGCATAAAGAAAAGCTATGAAAAGTCCCATGATCAGAATCAGTAATTTCTATGCAGTCACCATTGCTGGGGCTGTCACTGAATTTTCACTAGTAGGATAAGCATTCTCAAATGTAAGCTTTGATTCAGAAAACCATTTAGGAATATCCCTAATTCCCACTGAAGTAGACAGGTGCCTAATTTGCAGTATGTATTAGAACCACCAAATTGCTCTAAATTGAACACAGGCCTAAATACTGTGCTGAATAAACCCTTCCCATTGAAATCAAACCATGGAAACAATTGAGCTGCACTGGAGTCAGACATGCTTATCTATTATATAATGAATGGAAAGCTCTCTGAAGGATAGCAGTTGTATCACTGATAACATAGATGCTTGAAGAATGGAACAGATCTTACCAAGATGTGTATGTATGTCTAGAATATTATTTTACGTGAAAAATAGGTGTAAAATTATACAAAATGAGCAAACAGAAGGGGTTTGTTAATTTTTTTTTCTAAACTCCTCTCATGTACAAAGATGAAACAGAAATAATTTTCGGTTACTTCTTGTCTAGAAGTATTCTTGACTGAAAAATTTATATAGCAGCTATGTGAAAATTTTATTAAGTCATGTAACTTTCTGTATTATTAAAAAATATATGTTCAGTCTATATTGCCTGCCATTTAAGCACTTCACATGTCTTTTGTAATGGCATAGACTGTGAGTTGTTCTTTCTGTGTAATGTACATGGCTGGCAGAATAGGAAGAGAAATCAAAAGATTCTGTTTGCTGTTGCTATTTATTTGGACCCAACTTCAGCTTGGTGACTTTAAATTGCTCTAGGTTCAGCTGAGTGACTCTTTTATCAAGTGACTGATATCTCACCAGACAAGAACAATACTCCTTACACTCTGTTATCCTTTAAGTCATGTTTTTTTAAGGTAAGGAAATCTTAAAGATCCTTAGAGTAATACAAATACACCTCGGTGAGGCACCCATCCTTAAAAAATTTCTACATATCTTACTATTTATTTTCACTATCAGACTGTGTAAACTGGGAAAACAAGGAACAGGACCATTAAGCATAGTGTAAAATGGTCAGTAGTGGAACTTAGGATTAAATGTATCTAAACTAACTTTTGATGTCTGCAGTGCCCATGAGTTTGTCACCCCACATTCTTTACTTGAAAGGTGCTTTCATGTCAGTATTCCCCTGATTTATACTAGGCATATATTTTGGGATATAACAAATTACATATTGTAAATATCTATACTGAGTCAGTTGAAACCTATTTCTGGTATCTTAATCGTATACTTCCATCACAGTCCTTTTCTACCCAAAATGCTGTCTCTGGGCAGGCACTGATTCTCTGCTTACAGAGTTTCAGTTTCTGTTTTTGTGTGACAGAAATAACAGTAACATTTGAGGTAGTAGAATAATAAGCAAGCCAAATAAAGAAAAGCCCTGCCCTAACCTGGGATCAAAATGCCTCCTGCTCTTTTGTCTGGGGTCCTTTCACAGAGTCTCTGTCTGACTGTGCTTTTCTTGTTTCAAAGATATACCAGAACATTTAAAGACAGGAATAAAAACAAAACAAAAAAAAAAAAAAAGAAAAACAGACAGGAATAAAAGACAGAAATAAAATACTCAGTGTTCAACATTACACCACATAAATAGGGAGACTAAATGGGTTCATCATTTGTACCACAGCTGGAGGAAATTCTGCAGTATGTATCAGCTTCAGAAAAGTCTATGGCATAATCCACCACACAACAGCATGCTTCATGGCTCCCTAAAAATCTCTTACAATGTACTAAAAAACAAACAAACAAAAAAAAACCCAACCCCAAAACCCAACCCAAAACCAAGCCCGCAAAAAAAAAACAAAACCAAAAACCAAAACCACAAAAACAAACAAAACCAGTATGTGCCAGAAAAACAGAGATCAAACGTTTCACCAAAATTTTAGGTGGGAGATAGTTAAGGAAAATGCAGATGCTACAGATCTTACAAGCAAAAAGAAAAATACCCTGACAGTATCTGTCAGTCTTAGCTGGGGAAAGTAATTACTGATGACATAACATCTGACAACTAGTTTGACCTTGTGAATTTGACC
Source organism: Heliornis fulica (assembly GCA_013399135.1). NCBI lineage: Eukaryota > Metazoa > Chordata > Aves > Gruiformes > Heliornithidae > Heliornis > Heliornis fulica. Next base: position 73,158 of record VXBZ01010002.1, on the reverse strand, counting down.
AGGACCCCAAAGCACATACTCTGCTCATCGAGCAGAGTATCTGCCACATACTCTGCTCATCTAGCAGAGTATGTGGCAGATACCACTCCACTTTTTGCCTGGCATCACAGTCACTTTCCAGACCACAGGAAGGTTACAAACACCCACAAACCATAGCTAATCCAGGTCTTGAAGGCTCTCCCTGCAACTTTCTGATTCCTACAAAACCCATCAGGAACATTAATAACACCTAAAGGTGTTACAGAGCAATAGAGCTGCTGGTTCGTTCCAAATCTTCCTAGAGATACCATGGTATCCCTGATGCTTGATACCATCAAGCACCCCAGACCTCCCAGTCCCACTCCTTTCTGCCTCAGCTGAGTGCTGTCATTGTTCTACATATTACCACTGACAGGGAGGGCACTTTGGAAATATCGTTTTGTTCATCCATGTTTTTCTGTCTGTTGCACAGTCCTTTCCTTATTTTCATTCTTAATTTTTACATGTTCCTTGACTTGCTAATCTGTTTTCAAGGCTACTCCAGCATTTTACCAGATAACTAAAGAACAATCTCAGATGGAATAGTTTTTAATTTCCAGTCTGAATTTATTTGTGACCAATTTGTAACCATCTAATTGCGTGACTGCACTAAATGGGAGTTTTCCCATTGAGTGTAATTGGATCAGGCCCCAAACCGCAAAGACAGCTGCTTTTATTACAGTGTGGAAAACAGGCAGGGTCTGGGTGTTACTGTGTAATGACAGCAGTAAATTATATTCCAAGGGCAAGATCAGAAGCTGGTGTAAATCAATACAACTCGACTGGCTTTTAAAAACTTGTATCAGTGTGCACAAGCTGCAAGTTTGGCCCAAATATTTTCTCAGTAGATTTTAAAGCTCAACCTGCTGCATAATGCATGCTAGAGAATTACTTCCAGCATCTCCCTCACCAGGCCAAAAATGCCTGACTGAACCCAGGCTTGTATTTTAGAAAGTCATCCAAACTTGATTTAGAGTATCATGGAGAATCTGCCACACTCCCTGAGATATTTTCCAAATGTTCACTCTTTGTTCTTCTCAAAAAAAAAAAAAAGTGCAACTGCTCTTTTTCTTCTGTCTCAGGAATATGTCAGGCTCTAGCTGGCCTTCCTAAATCTTTTTTACCTACAACATGTAGGATACTTTTGTTCCAATTTCCTCTTTTTGTATTTAAACATCTGCAATATTGTTGTGACACATATTAGTCTCCGTTCTGGAAAAATGTGTTGATTAAACTTTTATTTTATTCGGTTGTTGTTTCAAAATTTTCCAAATCAAGTTTTTTCTAAGGCCATGTTAATTTTTCAAATTCACCACACCGTTTGCTTTGCAGGCAAGTTAAGCAGGTGGTTTCTCATGCAAAAATTTACAGTCTAAGGCATTTATCTAGAATTAGAAAAAATAATGTTTGACTGTTTCCTGGGAGAGAAAAATGAAAACTACCAAACAACAGCTATATTAATTTGACTATGGTTTAGCATGTTTATAGTGCATGATATATGTAATGGAATTACTCTGTGGAACAGTCTCTGTTATTCTTTTTGAGTTTATACACACAATTCACTGATTTCTCTACATCAAGTGAGATTTTGAAAGCCATGATGCTACACTGCTTGAAGGTAGTTCTGAAAGTTTAATCAACTTTGATTTCCCTGAAGATAATACTAAAATTCACTAATTTCTGATTAGGACAAATAAAAAGCATTGTTTTACTTCTCAGAAAAATACTAAATATACTATTGTGTGTTTGTTTTTTTAAAAGATAAAAGTCTTGGTCACTCTGTAACTAAGTCTTTAACATATACAAAGACATATCTTATGTCTTTGTATATGTTTTAAAGTTGGCCAGACAGACAGTGCCCTAACCAAATGCTACTATCAGTTTTCAACAGTAATGCTCAGGAGTAAAAGGAAGACTACAATGACATTTTTAGTACTTTCCTTTTGTTTCCAAAGGAAATATGGCCAGAAAGTCTTTAGTAGCCTGGGAATAAAAGGAATGGTTAGCTTGAGAGTACAGATAAGATGGTAACTGCCATCCAGTCTATGCTCATTTCTACAAGAGCTTCAACAGTGTGAAGCATGTTGGAACATCTAACAGGGATAAAACACATGGGGCGTAACAATAAATAAATATACAAGTTGGAAATGGAAGGAAGTGTTACAAAAGGACAAAAATAAAGAAAACCAATAAACCAAAATATTATCAACTGGTTCATTAAAACATAGTAAGCAATTAAAAACCGAGTATTTATTTAACACTGAGAGAATAATCTGAGTGTGAGCCCTTTTAACTTCAGTTGTCCAAATCAAGGAGGATCTGTCAAGGAGGGTCTCATCAATCTCATATAATGACTACAGAAGCATTTAGCTGATCTGAGGGGCACAGCTGGATTTTCATCCAACCCTTTCATTTGGAAGCTCTAATTTAACACTTAGAGGAAAACTCCTGTGTTGCTCTGTCAAACTTTGCCTGGATAAACATTTTTTTTTTTTTAAATAAGAATTCTCTTGGTAAATAAAATTCCAAAGTAAAAAGTATTACTAATGGTATATCTGTGCAAGTTGCATTAATTTAGTAATAGTGAAGGTTGCATCCCACAGAGATAGTTCCACCAGGCCATCCTGATAACTCAGCCTTGCAATGATGTTGTGAGATTTAAACTGAGGTTAGAGTACATATCAAGGAAAAGAGCAGGAAAATAAAGTTTACTCACAAAATAAGCAGGAGTGTCACAAAACCCCACAGACCATTGTGAAAAAAAACACTCAGGAAATGATCCTGAAGCCAGAAAATGTTGGGTTATTCACAGCATGAATTAAAGGAGGGATAGGAGGAAGAAAGTGTCTGTGTACAAGATATAAGTGCACGATACATGGGGACATAAAGAAGAAAAATTAGGCAACTTAGAACCTGAACAAAATTATAATGGACATTGCAGTATAATTTCCATGATCAGAATAGGAATGTAAGCTTATTTAGGAAGTTTAGGAAATATTAGGAAGAAAGTAGTGACGATACTGCCTAAGTAGTATTGTATAGGATATAGATGCATTTTAAGTCTCTGGGTAAAGACATAGAATGCCATGTAAAGATTAACCCGAGACTATAGAACTAGAAAAATAAGTAAGAGGGCTGGGTTGTTGTTGGTTTGAGGTTTTTTTTTTTTCCTGTGTTTTTTTTTTTGTTGCTGCTGCTTTTTTTAATGGGGAAAAGACCCCCAAATTTTAAAAGCATCATTCACAGCATGAGATTTGTAGTTCACTAGAGATTTGAAGAAAGCAATGCAGCAGGACCCCTTACTGTGTGGTAAATTGTGTAGATGAACAATTTTCTGTACAGGATGTACAGAATAGAAGAAAAGAGGATTTTTTAAAATTCATTTCTAAGCAGTAGGTTCAAGGAATGAAGTGCAAGAAGTCTTGGAAGAGCTAAGTAGGCAGAAGGTCTGCAAAGGATTTTAAGTTATAAGGAACCCAAAGTTGAATATCTGTTAAGAACACATTATCTTTAATGAAAAAAAACCCAGAAGTACATTGCAATCTACACTCACTAGTATACTTACACACAAGACTGGGGAAGGAATGCTTGAGGACATGGTCTAGCGGACCATGGACTTGGTGGCAGTAAGTTAATGGTTGAACTGGATGATCTTAACGATCTCTTCAAACCTTAACAATTCTATCATTCTATGATTCTTTGAATTGTCACCTCTAGTCAACATTGGGCACGCTACTGCTCTCCTTGGCATTGGGCAGCCTTCAGCTTCTGTGGGCTTGGTGTGGACCTTGTTCTTCAAGAAAATGTGCAACAATTCGGGTCAGAAGAAGGATAATCATATGTCCAGAATACTTGCTGTCAGAAGCAATATTAATTGGATTGACATATTTTAGGTTCAAAAAGAAAAGCTAGAGAGGGCAAGGAAGAAAGTTGATACCTATCTTTGATTATATGGGACATTTCAGGGTAAAAAAAAATGAAAAAACAAGAGAAAAAGATTGAATAATCAGTTTTCCATGTCAGGGTGGCTGACACAGGAAGCAACAGAATAGAATTGCAGAAAATCATGTCTGACATGAGTTAAGCCATTCTAGGGATAAACATCATCAATAATGGGGAGAAGATCATCTAGAAGGTTTATTGAGTTCTCATCACCTGGAGATCTTTTATAACAGGCTAACCATGTACCTTCCAAGGATAACAGATGCATAATATATGGAAAGGGATAAAGTAACTGATTTCCTTAGGATCTCTGCAGTTCTGACTCGGTGTTGCTTATTCCTAACTTTGAAGGTAATAATTTCCAGGAAATGGGGTTAATAAAGACAGGAAGAAATTTGTTCTGCACAAAAAAATCAATAGATATGCAGCCCAGACTAATATCGTGTTTTCCTCAGTTTAAGTCTGCAATAAGCTACATGCCTTTATTTAATGAAACTTCCAACAACATTTCTACATAGTAATCATTCTAATATGTAGTGATTCATATGCTTTGGTTTATGAGTTCACATTATTGGGGTACTTTTTGTAGCTGTATGTTCATATATGTTTATTTGCAAAATAAATACTTCATAGCAATTTTAAGAATATTTACTACTTTTGAGTTTTGTAGTGTTTATCTTTTCCTTAAATTTTATTCACAAACTTGGTTTGGGTTTTTTTTCACTCAAGAAGTTTTCCTTTTCCAAAACATGGTGGATAATCTCCATTTGCCTTCTGCATAGTCATATCATAAATGTAAAATTTTTCATAGGATGTAAAATCTGTTCCTCTTGATATCATAAAATAAAATTAGGGAACATTAGTTAGTTATATTTTTCTTTGCCTTAGGAAGAAGGTTTTGGCTCATTTAGCCACACAGCACCTGCTATTATCCATATTTGTCATAGTCAAATATGGGTACTAGAGGAGAGACTAGAGAGGCTAATGCTTGTTCAGATTAGGATGGAGTGGGAAATCTATTTTATATTCAGTGAAATTTTTGAAATGTTTTCAAAGTTTCCTATTCTTTTCAGGACAAATCCTAAACCTTTCTCTTTTTTTTTTTTTTTTTTTGTTTTGGTTTTTTTTGGTTTTTTAACTGTTAATCTGTTTAATTTGGAAAAATATACATAAATTTGAAGAGTGGTAGGGAAAAGGTCACTAGAAGTATAGTATATACAAGTTCAGGACACTGCATGCCTGTTCATTGCTTCCTATCTAAATGTCCTGACCAAAAGGCAACTGTTTAGAGATGATGGGTTTCCTCATCCTTTATTTGGGGGAGAGAGGTATAATAATTACTTCTATATTAATTAATAAATAATTATAAATAGTTTATAAAAATTTTGAAGTGCAGTTTGACCCTCATTATTTTGCCCATCTACATGCAGCTTGAATGATCATTGTGTAGTTAGATATTAAGTTAGCTCATTTTTTTCCAGTATCCATTCAAACTAGATACAGGATATTCATTATAGCATTACTTTCCCACAAAAAGTTGCTTTGATAAATAAGAAATTTCTTAAAATCACTTAAAAATATATAGCTAATTATAAAGACATTTTGAATGCAGACAGTGCAGGAGACAACCTTCCAACCACTTATGAAGTTATGTTTATTTATCAAAAGTAAGAGCAAGGTTCATAGGTTCAGTCAACATATGAAATAATGAGGCATTAGTATTTCCTTAGAATCATAGAATCTGAATATACTGAGTTGGAAATGACATATCATGATCATCAAGTCCTGTTGTCTCCTTTGGCTTTTTAAAATTTCTTTTAGCTACATCAAGGATTTTATAGCTATTGTGTTTTTAGAAGATCCTGGCTAGAAGGTACAGAGTGTAAATTCTCAAGTAGGTCATCTAATAGATAGCATATTTTTGTCTCTTTTGACGTCACAAAAATATTGAAAGTCAACATACAGTATTTTAAGACAAAATGGAATTTTTAGAACAAAATGTTAATTTAGGTACTGCAAAAATCTAACAAAATTAAAAAAAACAAACAAAACTAAAGCCCAAAACCCAACCTCTTCAGTTTCAGTCTTTCTTATAGTACCACATGTATCCAGACCCTCTTTGCTATATGTTCTCTGACCTGCCTTTCTGTCATTTTGGACCTTCCAGTGACTTTTCAAATGACAGATGAAATACATAGGCTTGGGTTTCTTCCAGAGAGCTGTATTGTTATAATTTTGTATGGCTGGCCTAAATATTTTTTGATGGAATGTATTAGAGGAGCAATAGGCATTGCAATTTCTTCCTGAAGTACATAAAACATACAAGTTAAAATACTGCCAGGTTTTCTGGTCTCTTCTGCCTAGACAGATACAGTGAAAAGGCATCTGCCAGGGAATATCACATCCTTGGTTACTAGGAAATATTTTTATTGGTATGTAAGTCATGTTAGAACTTCTGCTTTTACACTTTATGATGTGGAGATGCATAACAACCACATCACATTCAGTCTGAGAGTAGCTCATTCTGGTAAGCGGTGTTCTCCAGAAAGTTTTAAACATTGTTGTAGCAAATGCAGCAACCAGTGAAATGACAGCACAGAGAAATTTAAGTAGCTGATATTTCATACCTCCACTTGGTTTAATATGAAGAATAATGGTGTTCCAGGAAATTTATAAGGCACTCCTGTATTTTTTTTAACAAAACTTTCAGGTTAACGTATTCTGCTGCCTTTACTGTATAGATTTCAAGACATTTCCCTAATGGATGAGGTGGGAGTTCTGCTAAATGTTGGCTGAAAAGTAGTGGGACCCCAGGCTGGGTGATCTCACACTAGGAGTTCCCAGAGCTCAGTAGCCTACAGGAGTATTTTTCTGTGTAACCCACATTACCAGTAGAAACCTCTTGTACGGGGACTGAGGAAAAGAGCTTGGAGGAGTCAGCTGCTCACATCTTCATCTCTTACTTTCACAGACAGGAATGTATTCTAATTATAAAATGCATTTTTAAAGAAAATGCTTTGCAATTTCATGATGCATTCCCAAAGCATACTTTTAAACCGAGAATGTTTGAAGGTTCATGCACACAGTTATGTTACCTGCATGATATCCTTCCTATTCTGAAATGTTTTTCATGTGAACTGCTCAGTAATTACATTTCAAAACTGCATTGATTTCTTATATGTTAATAGTTATTAGAGGTTAAATGTCCAATTCCTGTCAGCTTGGTGAGTATTTAAAGCTGGAGCTCTTCCGAGAGATTGGTTTTTTTTCAGACAGTCTTGGTTTTAGGATAACTTCTCTTCTAAAAAGCTCTTTCCTCTGTCCTCCTTTGACTAGGGGATCTCATTTCATTCTCACTCTATGGTGCTCTTTAGAAATGATTCAGTGAAGCAGCACTGACCCCCTTGTACAAAATTCCCAGTGTACGGTGAGAATTTATCTTACTTCTGCTGCGTGTTATAACTACAAGTTCCAATCAAAGTACATCTTTTGAGTTACAAGTTTGTGCCATTGCTTTAGAAGAAATGCAAATGTTATGTATTTAACATGCAAATGAAGTGAAATAAATATAATGCATGAAGTCTGTATTCCATCTCAGAAATAATTGTAATATGTAATAATTCGGCAGCCAGGTTTGACAAGAGAGAAGGAACAACAATTTTTATTTACTGCAAGAGCACTCATCTCTGACTTCTTCTGGTTCTGGTGACTTTTAATGTAAATTTGACACTCTGATTTCTATATGTAGCAACAGACCCAGCTGTATTACCTTTGCTTTATCTTACTGGTATAGTCACAATCATCTTTACAACTTGATGGTTCTGCGTGTAGGACTGAGCACATATTTGTGTTTATGAAATACAGACTTGGTTTAAGTCAGAACAAATACCTACTGTCTAGCAAACGATAGCTTGGGAAAGTGCTAGAAATAGGATACTACGGCAATAATTCTGTATTTGGCTTATGTTTGAGATTCTGGCACATCAGAAATTAGAAGAGGGTTGCACTGAGATGACTCTGCTGGAGTATCAAAGCAGTAGTCCTCTGGGACTGGCTATCAGAATACCCCTATACTCCTGGCCTCCAAAATACACTGTGACAGTGGCCTCTCTAATTTACCCTGGAAGACACATTTTTCTTTACTTTGTTTTATACCTGACATGAACACTTTGCTTGATATAACAGATTTTTGTCCTTGCCTTCTTTAGACCATATTTTAATTTTATTTTTAAATTTTATTTTATTTTATTTTATTTTAATTTAATGTTCTACATGTTAGAGTCTTAGTTTATTTTGAGTGGTAAATTTGTTTTAACCTTATTGTGGTCTCATCCTCCTTTCAAGTTTTCTATATCATAAAATGAGGTGAGCATAACTTCACACAGTTTTTAAAACACACATAACAGCATGATTATATTAATTTGATTCAACCTCTGCAACCTACATGACTTATGATGTAGTACAGCTGAGCTTATTAATTACTGAATAGTTAAATATTGCAAGGAGATTTTTGTAAGCAAATGAATTAAAACATTGCTACTTGCATAAATGTTTTTAGAAGTAGTAACTGCATTACTCATTTTGTTTTAGTAGTAATTGTATTCTGCTCTTTAGTCTAAGTTTTAGTTCAAAATAATCTGAAATCTCACAGAAAATAATCTTAAATTGTAATCAGATTTGCTATGATTTTGTTTAGAATGTTTTAAAACTTTCAGTCCTGTTCTTGCATCTCAGCCTTACTCTGTTAGAAGCTCCTTACAGCACAAATGGTAGGCTATAACCTCATCAGTACCTCTGCCATCTTAGTTGAAAAGTCTCTTGGGCCTGATCAAAGCAATGTTTCACTGCCTGATATCAGTGACTATATGGACAACTATCTTTTTGGTACGTGATATATTTTAGAGTAAATCACCAGGAGTAGGAAGAAGAAATAGATCAAAAAAATGAGAAATTAATTCTTATCTATAAAGAGTATGTGAAATTTAAGTCATGTGTGTTAAAAATGTAGCGAACCGAACCAAAAAATAAAAAAAAGCTGAAACTATCATCATTCAGAAGATGACAATCAGAGTAAAAGAAATGGTCACTTTATAATGTCACAAGCCAAAATTAAATTTGTTGTATGTTTATTCATTAGGACTAAACTTTTAAAAGCAGTCTGTCATTTCACAAGATGTTAATGAAACTATTTCATTATTTCAGTAATGTAATTAGGAATCTCATAAGCAATCAAGCAACCAAATTTTGCACCAGCTGTAAGCAAGTAAAACAAAAAGTGACAAGTGGACTAGCAAGTAATGAATTACAATAACCCAGGTGAGAAATAAAAGACAAATGCATGAGTGTCTTGGCATTCCCAGGAGAAGTAATGTCTATAGGCTGGAAATGATCCTAGGACAGTAATAAAATGGCTTTGTAACTTGACTAATATAGACATCATAATCACACCTTGGAATAAAACTTGATTTTTAGTGAAACCTTAGACTTTGGGGGAGTATGCAGGTGTCAGAGAGAACAATCTAGAACCTAGAAATGAAATACAGTCTCTGTGCCTTGGAAACCTGATGAGTACTGTTGTTTTTCTTCTGCCTACATTTAATTTAAGAAAATCAAATTATATCCAAAACTGTATATCCTAGTACTGTTTGAAGAGTGTGGAGTTATAAAAGTGGGTGCCCCTAACCTCAGCTGTATACAGTGTAGGGTGGATTGGATTCTGGCCATAAGCTATTGGTTACTGTGTCATCCTCTCTAAGCTTGGACAGGAGCAGATGACTTACTTTGGGTGATTGAAATTAAATGAGATAAAGCCCACACAGAGAATCTTAGAGACCATCTAATAAATTTGTGTATTACCTTGGCATATCGAAAGCTGAAGCTAATCAGCACAAGACCACAATAAAAGTGAACAAACTGTGTGTGAGAGCTAAATAATAGTAATTTTTTAAAATATAACTTGTTTAAAATGTCCGTTTTCTACCTGAAATTTGTTCTCCAGGGCAATTATTAAAGCCTGTCCAAAATATGGGTGGATGAGTACCACTATCTGATTATTTTTTTAATTAAAATATCTGTCAACAGCCACTCATGGCAAATATGTCTAGAAAATTTCCATTTTCAATTGACTTCACAGGTCAAGTCCTGGCCTTCCTGTGGGAAAAAAATGTGTTCAGACATAGAAAGCTTGATGGTATTAGTGTTTCAGTTTTCAAAGGAACTCGAGAGACTGAAGAGAAAATTCATCAAACCACGAGTCCTGAAAATTCAATACAAGACTGAGTTCTGAAAATCTTTGAGCATCTCTCTGGAGCTGTTCAAATGTAGCTAAGGAGACCCATATAAGATGTGCAAAAGTAACTCTACTCATTTTTCTGAATGTCTGAACTTTTTTTTTTCCCCTCAGGGAAGGAAAACATAACCCTGTCTTTAAAAGGAGAAAAAGAGATGACACAGGGAACTACAGGCTGGTCAGTCTCACCTCTGTGTCTGGCGAGATCATGGAGCAGATCCTCCTGGCAACTGTATTCAGAAACATGGAAAGTATGGAGGTGATTGGTGACAACAAATACAGCTTCATGGTGGGCAAATTGTGTCTGATAATTTTGGTAGCCAACTATAGCAGGGTTTTGGGCAACCTAGTCTCTTGGAAGGTGTCCTTGCCCATGGCAGGGGCGTTTGGAACTAGATGATGTTTCTCTGCAATGTTAACATGCTGTAAATATCTTTGCAATACCGTTGAAGATGTTAACGGGGAAAGAAAAAGGAACTAACTGCCGCAGCTGCTTTGTTGATTTGTTAATACATATCATACATTATAAGAAATGGCATCTATAATGGAGAAAAACAAAAAATACAAAGACATATAGTTAGGGACATGGGAGACCAATTAAAAAATACAGAAGAAATGCCTTGGGCAACATGGAGTCAAGGAAGTACTAAATACTTAATCAAGCTTTAATGCATATGTCCTCTGATTCAGCCTTCTCATGTCAGTCCTTTGGCTTAATCTCAAATTTCTTTTTTAATAGTTGTATCACATGTTGATTTGGAACTGGTAGGCTTTCAGAAGAGCTTTCATTTCTAGGGTATAATCTTAGTCCCAAGTAGATAAATATTGTGGTGAGTCGTTAAGAATAAGTGTCATTTGGAAGAGATAAAAATGTTACGGGGAGGATGTTTTTTAAAAACGGAAACATTTCTGCACGACATCACTTTGACATCCTCTAGCAAGAGGAACAACCGTGCTGGGGCAGCATTTGAAAGCAAGTAAGCCACATCCTTAAAGAGCCAGGCAATTTTAACTGTAATATATCCTTTTGTACAAGTGCTGGGCTCCTCCCTTAACTTTAGACTTGTCACCTTCTCTAATTGAAGTGTGAAATAACATAAACAGATTTTCTATCACTGGCTATCCACTAAAGTTAGTTCTAGTCTTCCATTTAATTCACAGTGATGTAAAATCACTCTTGTAGAGAAAGGGAGCATAGACTTACGTTGCCTAAAAACCTTGAAATGAGGGTGAGTTGCTCTCAGGCTTCTGATCAAAGGATATGTCCACATGTTGTTAATACAAAATGAAAGAGTTCTTAATGTTATATATTTTCCATGTTTAATCCAGGATTGCTTCCACAAAAGCAAATTCCAGCATGCATTCTTTTATTCAAATTCTATTTCCAACAGTATTAAGAAAATGTATATGTTAATACATTAATATAAAAACATACTATTTTTAGTCTTAAAGAGGTCTAACTACACACTGTGTCCTTTATTTGTATTAAAGTGTATATGATATTAAGTGTCTATGTGTTGTGCCTGTCCACACATTATTTGGGCATACTGAAAATGGAGATCTGTTCTCTTCATAGTAGCTGATTGAATGATTTTGCACAAGAAGAAAACTGATTTCAGAATTCAGCTGGCAATTTCCCTTGCCTACCCTTCCTTGTATTGATCTTAGAAAACTGCAGCAAGGTGTGGTCTAGGGATTCTTTGCACCTGAACTGGTAGTAGTATCCAACTCCCTAACAAGGATGAAAAATTTTGGAGTTACTGACTTAGGCCTGTTTTGGCCGCTTCGTTCAGACATTTAAAAATCTCTTAGTTACGTCCCAAAAATGACTTTGTTCTATAACATATTTTTTAATAAGTTGCTTCAGCAAGTGTAGCTGAGGCTGCAACTACAGCTCTGGGCTGTAGCTCTGAGCAGCTAATTTGAAAGTCCTATTTGAGAAACAAAACCAGTACAAACTAAGTAGAGGGGAAGCTGTCATCTGAAATGTATATTAAAAACATAATAAATTCAATTAAAATAAGGTGGTATCAAATCTGTTTAATCTCAGGAATTCTTGACTTGTTTAAAAGCTTAAGCTGCACATACTAAATGTTCTTTTAAAAGGTGTGTCATTATTCTATGATTTTCATTTTCTGACATTAATTGATCCAGACTAACTGCCTTCTGCCAAATTTCAGTTTGAGAGATAGTGTCTTGTTTATTTATTAATTTACTACAAAACATCAAAAATGCCCAGCAGGCTACCAAAAGCAATGATCAATCACATCTAATCCTGGATTATGAAGTTGATTTTATTCCCCTCCCTTCCTCCTCTCACCTACTTTTATTTAATTTCTTGAATGAGCTGCAGTGTGGGAACTGCCTCAAACATGTCTATATCTACTCATAAAGTGTTCCCACCTTTCATTGGGATCAGGTTTTTTGACCTCATCTGCAGATCCAGCAATGTTTCAGACATACCCAGGACAGCATTTTGGGAAATGACAGGTGGAGTCCTGCAATCATATATGACATTTTCTTTAAATACTTCAGGTTTCAGTCCAGTAGGACTGTAGCTGCTGAAGAGGAAAAAAACACCTCATCAGTTCCTGTTTTAAAGTCTATCACATCCTTCCCCCACAAAATTACTGTAGAATTTACGTCCTCAAGGTAGAGGATTATTTAAAAAAATGCTGATAAAAAAGTAGTGATTATACCTAATTATCTATTGGAAGAAAGAAAAACTGGGGAATTAAATGGTTAAAATAAGGTGACTATGTAATATTGAATCACACATTCATCTGACTAGTTAATGATAATACGAATCATTAAACTGAATTCTCACTGTTAAATTTATGAATATTCACAGAATCACAGAATGGTCTGGATTAGAAGGGACCACAAGGATCATCCTGTTCCAACCCCCCTGCCACAGGCAAGGCCACCAACCTCCAGGCCTGCATCTAGACAAGGTTGCCCAGGGCCCCATCCAACCTGGCCTTGAACACCTCCAGGGCTGGGGCATCCACCACCTCTCTGGGCAGCCTGTTCCAGCACCTCACCACTCTCTCCATGAAGAACTTCCCACTGATATCCAATCTAAACCTTCCCTCCTCTAGCTATAATCCATTCCCTCTTGTCCTACCACTATCTTCCCTTGTAAAAATCTGATTCCCCTCCTGTCTATATGCTCCCTTTAAGTACTGGAAGGCTGTAATGAGGTCCCCCCGCAGCCTTCTCTTCTCCAGGCTGAACAAGCCCAGCTCCCTCAGCCTGTCCTCACAGGGGAGGTGCTCCAGCCCATGATCATCCTTGTGCCCTCCTCTGAACCCTCTCCAACAGCTCCACATCTGGGGGCCCCAGATCTAGATGCAGTACTCCAGATGAAGGTCAAGCAGCACTTCACCTCTGGTTGGTCTGTCCAATACCTGAACCAGCACATTATCATCTCTGAACTCCATGAGTCTCTGGATCTCTTAAGCTCACCATGAAGTTTTCCCAGCAGATATCCAGGTGGCTGAAATCTCCCATCAGGATGAATGCTTGTGAGCACAATGCCTCCTTCAGCTGAAGGAAGAAGGTCATCAGAAGACTCCCCTTGATCAAGCGCCTGTAGTAGACCCCAAATACAAGATGTCCATTATTAGTCCCAACCCTAATTCTGACCCTCTGGCTCTCAACCTGCTTCTGATTGCTTCTTAAGTGAGCTCCTCAAAGTCCATTCACGTTTAACATAGAGGGCAACTCCCCCACCCTTCCTACCTAGCCTATCCTTCTAAAAAGGTGCTTCCCCACTACAGGGGTATTCCAGCTTTGGGAATCATCCCACCATGTTTCTGTGATAGCAACTAGATCACAATTTCCTAAGGACATCATGGTTTCCAGTTCCTCCTGCTTGTTACCCATGCTGTGTGCATGGTAATCCTAAGCGATGATACAATTGACTTATAATAAAATAAGTCAGTTAGAAAGCAGAAGGAAGCCTTTATATAATGACCATGTCTCAAATTAGTTATGTTATCTAGTTCAGCTTTTAACTTGATTAGAACAGTGATACTATATTGTTTTGGATATATTACTAAAAAATGTGAATCATACTTCTAATTAATACAGAATCCACAGCTTTACACAGTAAAAATATGTATGAAATGATTTATTTAAACACATAAAGATAAGAAGAATAGATGAAAATGGTTTAAAAAATGGAAAAGGTTGTCATGGCTTACAAATAAACAACATGACATTTAAGTTCTAAAGACAGCTGTTTTACAGAAACTGTGTTATACAGATACAAGTTTTGTAATTGAATTTTAAGCAGAATAAAAATCTTAATACATGACTATTTGATGATCCACAGCAGGAACATTTATAGAAGAACTACTTATGTCAGTGATCAGAGGCCTGGAGCACCTCTCCTATGAAAAGCTATGAACAGAGTCAGGCTGGAGACCTGTGACTAGTAGTGTTTCCTAGGGTTCCAGTCTTGTTTAATATCTTCATTAACATCCTTGTTGAGGGAATAGTGTCCACCTTCAGCAAGTAGCTGATGATACAAAGCTGGGAGGAGTGGTGGACACATAGGAATGCTGTGCTGCCATTCAGTGAGACCTGGACAGGCTGCAGAGCTGGGCAGTGAGGAACCAGATGAGGTTTAATCAAAGCAAGTGCAGGGTCTTGCACCTGGGAAGGAACACACTGGGGGATGACCTGCTGGAGAGGAGCTCTGTGGAGAAGGACCTGGGGGTCCTGGTGGATGACAGGTTGGCCATGAGCCAGCAGTGTGCCCTGGTGGCCAACGAGGCCAATGGGATCCTGGGGTGCATTAAGAGGAGTGTAGCCAGCAGGTCGAAGGAGGTGATCCTCCCCTCTACTCTACCCTGGTCAGGCCTCACCTGGAGTCCTGTGTCCAGTTCTGGGCTCCCCAGTACAAAACAGACAGGGATCTCCTGGAGAGAGTCCAGCAGAGACCACAAGGATGATGAAGAGCCTGGAGCATCTCTCCTATGAGGAAAGGCTGAGTGAGCTGGGGTTGTTCAGCCTTGAGACGAGAAGACTGAGAAGGAATCTCATCAAAGGTTATAAATATTTGAAGTGTGGGGCCATGACCACAAGTTGGACCACTGGAGGTTCTGCACTGATGTGAGGAAGAACTTCTTCACGGTAAGGGTGACAGTACTGAACAGGCTGCCCAGTGGAGTCTCCTTCTCTGGAGATATTCAAGACCCATCTGGATGCCTACCTGTGTGACCTGCTCTAGGGAACCTGCTTTGGCAGGGGTCTTGGACTCGAGGATCTCTCGAGGTCCCTTCCAACCCTGACAATTCTGTGGTTCTCTGAATATTCACACACAAATATAAACATACATGTCTGTAGTAGACTTATTTACATGTGGTACTCAAAATATGCAGAAAACAGAGGGGTAAGCTCAGGTCTAATCAGCGCCCTTTTCCCACACAGTTCACATACATTAATCATTGAGCCTTTGACTGACTAAGAAGCACACTAGCAGCCTACCAAGTCATGCCCTAGCTTGTCTTATTCTTGTCTGTATATGCAATAAATTTTATTTTTAAACCACCTTCTATTAAAAAGAATGGTATGAAATTAATACTTTCTAGAGGAAAAAATATGCCATGAAAATCACTGTACGCTACTGTGGCTGTGACCCTGAGTATTTGCAGGCATATGCTCAGTTTTATTATAGTATACATCTTACTTTTGACTGTTACTGTGAATTTTCTATCAAAACTGCTTAGAGACCAAAAAAAGGCTTTAAAAATTATTTTTTATGAAAATTATCTACTTTTCTTTGCAGAAAAAATAATGTGTTTGTGCCAGAAATTCAAATTGCTCATTTCAGCAACCTGCCAAGGAAAACATCCTGGTGCATCATTGCAGCTATAGTGTTAGCTGGTGCATCATTGCAGCTATAGTGTTAGCAGAGGTTAGTAGTCAGATTGAGACACCAAAAAATTCCACATCAAGGACAAAAAGCAACATTTCTGATTTCAGGATGTCTTGGTACTTAGCTGAAGATTTTCCTCATTTTTACACTGAGAATAAACATGATCCATTCGTGTAGTAGAAAAGATAGAAAAGGGGATAGTTTCCTTTATAGCCTGCTTACAATTTTACTGTTCATCTAAGTTAAATAACATGGCTTTGTATAGTCTAAGTGTGAATTTATTGGCCTGGAGAGTGCAATGGACTATGCTTTATTTTCCAGAGATCTAGATATATCTGTGAGTAATGACAGTAGTCCAGTTCTTCAAAAGTTTCACAGAGAGGTCCCTTCCAACCCCTACATTTCTGTGATTCTGTGATTCTGTGATAGAAATTGTTTCTGTTAGCATTAATTGTTAGCATCCTTTTTTTTTCTTGTTTTGGCTCAGCACTGGTGTTACATCAGGGCAAGCAGTGACTGTGCAGATTGCTAGTGAAGAACAGAAAATAACTGCATTGCTGACACAAGCATCATCCTTTAAGGAGGACTTTTAAGGCATCAGACAAGAGGCTTTGAAATATAAAACTTTGGATCTTTACAAAACGAAGGACTTAGTTTAAATGTTCTGCACATGAAATGTACATGAAATAGACCAACAGCAAGGTAGAAAGATTGGAAACTGCAGTTATCTGTCTTAATTATGGTATGTAAATGCATTTTCTTTCATGGCCCTACTTTTTATAAATTTACAGATTTACAAATTTGTAAGAAATGATAAGTTATCACCCTTTAGTAAACCCTCAATGCATTCATGTCTCTCTCACTTATACATAATTTCTTCTTGCTAAGTCCCCTGTGTTTTATTTGAGAGTTGCCTTATTTATTGTGAGCCAATAATGCATTGAATTGTGTGTGCACTGGCATATTATCTTGTTGAACCATTCAATTAAATATGATAATGTTGAACACACTGACATAGTTAAACACTCAGGTGAATGAGCAATTCACTGTGAAGTGCGGAAAGATTTTAAGTCATCTGTGTTCCTTCAAGCAATCTGTTTTATGTAAAAGAACACTTCAGGATTCGGAAAATGATATATGTCTGAAAAGACAAAAAGGTTTAAACTTGCAAAACATAGCTAAAAACTGTGGCTCTTTAAAAGACACAAAAGGACATCACTGAAGTACACTACATTATTGTGCCGCTAATAGGCGCAAAACTGAGATGTCAAAGTGTACTTAAAATCAAATGTAAATTATCAACAGTATTTTGGCCTGTAATCATTTTATTTCTGAAATAAAGTTACACTAGATCCATCTGCTGTGACCCCATGTTTCTGGAGAACATCCCACTGCAGAGGGCTGAGCGATTTCCTCTGAGATGATGTAAAATAAGTCCCTAGTTGAAACTTCTGCATCTAAACCAACTTAATTCTCCACTGAAGACAGTACCTATGCAACTTAATGAGAAACTAGTGTAACAATCTCAGTACATGGAGTTTCAAATGCTTATAACTAAATCACATCAAAACCAATTTTCTCCAGAACACTCAAAAGCACTTCTCCTTAGTGCTGTTTTCCTGCCAAATTTAAACTTTCATCCCCCAGCTGTTTTGGCTGTAGAGTGATTATAAAAAAAAAAAAAAGAAAAAAAGTCATGGTAATTGTTTACTGTCAAGAGTGTCTTTTCTCAGTTTTTACATCCTTGAAAAGCCTAATCCTTTTCCTCCTTCAAACTTTAGAAAAGCATATGAAAACTACAGGCAAAGTCAAACAAACTAAAAAAAAAAAAAAAAGTGCAATACATATTGGCCAAAGGTAGAAGTTTGAAAATTTCAGCCTGAATTGAAAGGCTCAAGAATTATTGAAACCTGATGTCATCAGGTAGAATAAAAAATGTTATTCAATTTGATGCTCAGTTATTACTTCTATTGCTATTGATTGTTTTACTACGGGAGGAGTGCTGGATGGAATTCAATTGACAGATGCTCACCAGGCATTCAGGTTGGAATGAAACCAAAACAACTGGGTCCCCAATTTATTTAGCAAAGGGTAAGCTATCTCAAAGAATTTATAAGGATCCCATTTCAAAATGGGACATAGGCTTTAATTTCACTTGAAACTGTGTGGGGAAAAAAAATTCAAATTTAACTCCCAAAAGGATTTACTGTCATGGTTCAAGGTCCATGATTGGACCATAAACCATAAACCATATTGATTTTATGAGAAGCAAAGGAAATCTCTAGTTTTAACATAAAATATGAAAGAAAACATGATGTTTGTGAATATGTATTGTGGAAATCATAGAATCACAGAATAGTTTGGGCTAGAAGGGACCTCAAAGACCATCTAATTCTAATCTGCTGTCATGGGCAGGGACTGGGGACCACAAAGCTGGATGCTGTAGACCATGTGGGTTCAAAATTCTTTATCCAAGTCTTGCATTAACAATGAAACCTCCGGTGTGGTAGGAACCTATTCACCTAATTTCAACCAAGGTGAAAACTTTGAGTTATTACCACTCTCTGTTCGCCATATCATGTTTGTTTTTCTCCAGAGAATATTTTCCAATATCATAGATATAGGGCAAGAGAAAGTTACTTCATCCAGCATTTCCAGGCAAACTCATGAAAATAGAAAGAATTTAGTCTTAGCATATAGTTTCTTTGCCTCTGGAAGCAGGTGCATTTATTTTCCTAACCTTTTTGTGTTTGTAATGGAAAACAACTTTTCTGCTACTATAATATAATCCACTTTTTGACCATTTGGCTATATATTAACATTTCTGTGACACTGAGGACCTTTCTCCACTCCTTATTCAACAGCTCTTGTTTCCATACAATCTTTCTTAGTAATGCAAAACCCGGATGGAACTTGGGGCTAAGCATCTGCAATTGCTTTAATTTGAGGGTTATACTGATCTTGGGGAATATGCTGACATCACTCACTTCAGAAATAACCTCTGCATAAATATGATGGGAAAAGGTGTCACATAAATACACATTGAAATGAGAAAACAAGTTTGCAAACAGTCTTGGGAAGAGGAAGCTTTCTTGAGGTGTTGAGAAAAAAATTAAAAAAAAGAAAAAGGAACAATTGCATTAACTGAAACATTGCATAACTAAATGATTCACACAATAGAGATCATGTCAACAAAGACTGTGTTTGTAAAATTAAAAGCTACTTCAATTCATGTTCATTTAACTAGGATTATATGCAAAATATACTAGCAAAGCCCTTACATTTGTGGTTTATGCTTTGTGATATCATAATTACCAGGAGTCCCAGTCCCAGAGTAAAACACCGTTGTGCATTGTGTTGTGCAACCAAGGAAAGAAAATGTATTTTAACATTGCCTCTGATAAATAAATGTTACACATTCACAGAACAGTAGGGATTGGAAAGGACCTCTGGAGATGATGTAGCCCAAGGCCCCTGCTAATGCAGGATCATCTAGAACAGGCTGCACAAGATTGTGTCCACATGGATTTTGAACATCTCCAGACGACTACTCAACCTCTCTGGGCATCCTGTGCCAGTGTTGTGAAGAAGTTTTTCCTCCTGCTCAGATGGAACTTCTTGTACTCCAGTTTGAGAAATTATATTGCTCATCACTTGTTTGTATTTATCATCAATCATTGTCATCATCATCATCATCATCATCATCATCATCATCATCATCACCACCATCATCATCATCAATCACCATCATCTTTCTTTTGTGTGTCTTATTAAACTGTTTTATCTCAACCCACGAGTTTTCTTGCTCCCACTCTTCCCATTCCCTCTCCTATCCCAGTGCAGTGAGTGAGCAAGGAGCTGAATGAGGCTTAGTTGCTGGTTGGAGCAAAGCCACCACAGTACTCATACTTTTTAGGAGGTTACCTCAGAGAGGAACCCAGGAATTATTATAATCAACCAAACTGAGAGGTCACTACTTTGTTTCTGAGAATAGCCCTATCAAATGGCATAAGAAAAAAAAGCAAGCCCTTTAATAACTATATAGATATGCATTGCTTCCCATATAATCATATTCTTTCCTTATATGCTTCCTCTGACATCCTCTCAATAATTTGCTATTAGGACATTCAGCTCTGTGATGGTTTTTTTAGCAATCACTGCTTTTCTTGTTATTTGTTATCATGAAGGTTGAACAAGGGTCTTCACAGCACCACACTGGTTGAAAGATGAGAGGATAAAACTGGAATAAGAGAGGAGATACGGAAAATATGGAATAAATAATTGAAAGATGTGGAATAAAACTGAAATAAGAGAGGAGATAAGGAAAAACTTTTTCACCATGAAGGAAGTGAAGTAATAGAATAGGCCGATTGGATGGGCAAGCTTCATTACTGGATATTTTAATGAGTTGGTGGGACACAATCCTGAGCATTCTGTTTTGACATCAGAGGTGACATCACACTCCTGCTGTGAGCTCAAGGTTGGGTTAGAGACCTCCTGAAGTCTCTTCCAACCTGAATTTTCCTACAATTTTATGAGTCAAAAGGAGGGCACCTTTGGAGCATGTACCCATGCTAACAGTTCCACTGAAAACTGGCACAGCACATATCTTTTCAATATTTTATCCTAAAGATCCAAACAGCATAGGATAATCATTAGAGGTAGAAAATACAAGCTAAAACTTATTATGTTTTATATTTATACCTTTTTTTTTTTTAAATAATGACACTTCTTCACAAAGGAATGGTACTAGGGATAGGGACAGGATAGACAGACACAGCTGTACAATATTGCTTCAGGGCACTTAACCATGCTTGTAGATACAGCAGCTTCTTTCGTTAGTGTCCTTGGTCAGTGTAAGCACATCAGAAAAAATAAGATTTCTGAAGGTGTAAATGCCTGCTAGTCACCTAGTTCTCTTTGAATTTTAAGGAGTTAAGTGTCCAGGTGAGATTTTTGCCCTCAAAAATCTGCTACTTGGTCCTCTATGAAACTGAGATAAACAATCCTGTGCTTCCAAGGCATTTAGACAGTTGTGAGAACATTATCATTAGCTTTTAAGAAAATAAGTGCTTACAG
Source organism: Heliornis fulica (assembly GCA_013399135.1). Taxonomy (NCBI): domain Eukaryota; kingdom Metazoa; phylum Chordata; class Aves; order Gruiformes; family Heliornithidae; genus Heliornis; species Heliornis fulica. Next base: position 51,943 of record VXBZ01010002.1, on the reverse strand, counting down.
TATTTTAAAATTAAGCATACTGCATTATAAGTTCAGCATGGTGATGAGGAAGGACATAAATTCATTAATAAAAAAACCCAGGTTTAAGTTCATTATAAATTTAAAATGAAAGAAAGCATTGCATTCCATTTTTAGCAACAGTATTTCATTTTTGATACTGTGCAATACAGTATAAAATGTGTTTTCAAGAATGGTTATTTGGACTTCAACTTCCTCATTGGAACTTCAAAGAGGACCATCATCCTGCTGCTGATGATTAGCACAGAACACAGTTTTCTGTTTGATGAGGGACCATTATATGAGCTTTATGGGCTGTTTTTTCAGTGTATTTCAAGCAACTATTACCTGTCAAAAACCAAGACAGATGTAACATAGAAGAACGCAGAATTAACTTGAACAGCTATGCAAATACACTTTGAGAGGAAGCAGTTTTGGGCTTCTTTTGTCTTGTTTTTCTCTTCTCATTTTATTTTACTCCATGCTGCAGTGTTGGCTCATGGATAGCTAGATGCAAAACGAGACTGACATGTTGGACACATGGATATCAAGGATGTGGTTTCCCTAGCAACAGTAACCACATAAAAGGTCTCAGAACTTACTCATGGGACATTTCAGTTTTTCACACAAAATGAATACTGGTGGTGAATATGATTGGTTCAATAGAAGTACAACGAAAGTATCACAGAACTATAATGTAATAAAGTGGTAGACTCTTCCATTTTCTGAAACCAGATACCACATGAGAAGGTTGTCTTTATATCAGGGTGAAGAGTATCTTGAGGGCATGCGAAGCATTAAATCTGGCACAAATTTGCTGCTTAGAAAAGCTTGTAATGTATAGCATTAGACTTAGCTAAAATTACAAATAAATGAACTACCTCAACAAGAAGTGAAACAGCATCAAAATCTACCTGTAATCAGACTGAGTTAGATTAAGGCATAGCACAAAAGCTGCACGTATCACAAAATTTTGCTCTACAATTGTTTTGTTTTTATACAGCATCTAGCTTTACTTCAACTATAAATACAGCAAATGGACTTGCTAAAGACAAAGCTGTGGATAGAAGAGTTGTGTAGCAGGGTTAAAGATCAGAAGTGTAGTTGTGAATTGAGATCCAGGTCTGTGAGAAAAATCTGCAAGAAAAGGCATTTTATTTATGTGGTGTAACACTGAATCATCTTGTAGAGGTCATTGAGAAAAACCCAGAGCACATTGCAGAAAGGCAAGAGGATGTGCCATAAGTGTATTTTTTTCCCCCAGTCTACCACCGTGCACCTTCAGTGACCTGCATTGTCCCTTTTCCCATATTGTTCCTGATATATGTGTATCTCAAGAAGATACTGTGACTTCCTGGAAGTCTGAAGAGGTAAGTCAAAACCAGCAGAATGCTTCTGATACATTCTTTGACCTTGGGTTTTGTTTTTGTGGCAGCAGAACAGACTGAAGAGGAATATGACTAAAATGTTGCCCTTGTTCTGAACAGAAAGCTGTATTATCTTCAGTTTGCATTCACTTAGATCAAGGAGGGTGTTGCAAGTACCATGGAGATGTAGGCCAGGAAAAACTGTACTTAAATCTGGAGATGCCAGGAGATGAATTTATGTAAAAAGCATAAAGCTCTAGCTGCCAATTACCTCAGGAACAGAGACCCTTTTAAATATTAGTCTATCTACAAGGGTGGAAGAACCTTTTTTTTTAGTACAAAGGCTAAGTCTTGTAGCAATGGATGAGTGGTTCAAAACAAAGAAAACCTCCTTGAACAACTGAGGGCTGAGAAGCAGAAGAAGCTTTCTTCAGGACTAGGAAGTTTTGAACATCCCATGGAGACTTGTATTTTTACCCTTTTTCCTCAATGGGATGTGTTCTTCTCCAGGTCAAGATATTCTGTTCCAGTTCAGGTATTCTCATCTTGTCTAGACAAATAATTTAAAATATAACTATG
>VXBZ01010002.1:0-45000 GCA_013399135.1 Heliornis fulica | reverse complement strand
GAAACCAAGATGCAGCCAGGAAATGAGGTAGGGGCCTGAAAGAGACCATCCATAAACACATGGTTGGTTGATAATTACATGGTTGGCTGTGCTTACCAAGAATGTGCCTAACCTCATTTGAGACTCTGAACTTATATTTTTTATAGGATTCACAAAGGCTTTGAATAATTAACATACACGTGAGAGCACATATCTAATACTACATATTTGTATAAAACTGTTTGTTTAGATCCAGCCCCTATGTTCTAGGCTGGAAGACTCTGGATGCTCACAATGAATAAACAATGGGAAGAAAATCAGCATAAGTAATATAAAATATTGAGAGATGTACCCCCAATCAGTTGCCTTAACTTATTTGTGAGGCATTACATAACTGCACATCATTGAACAATGAGTTAATTCATTGAAGAAGATGGAGTCACTGCGCCGGACAGATTACATTTGGAATAGTCAAACAGACTCATGCAGAACAAGCACCTAGAGAGGTTTATATCTTTTTATTATCACACAGGTGGTTGCATTGCCAGATGTACTCTGCAGAATTACTTTTCTTATTGTCATAACTTTGGTTTGAATTGAAAACACATTATTGTAACAACCTCTTTTTACGTGGAAAAAGTTTTGCTCAAAATTAATGTTAACCTCAGAAATGCCAAGCAGGCTGAATTTCATGAGACTTCCTTTAAGAGTCTCTTTTCTCTGCATGAGTTTTAAACTTGACCTCAAAGACCTATTTTAAAAAGAGAAGGAAGATATTATCTTTAAATTTTCTAGAGTCTGGATTTCACTAATCCCTACTTCAGACATCAAAGAGCAAGGATATTTTAGATTCCCCAAGGAACTAATTTAATTGCATAAGTATCTATAAGGTATAGCTTTTCTTTTTGTTATTGTTTTTTCTTCTTTTTAGCTCAGAACTTTTTCTACTCTGAAATTTTGAAAAAAAAAAAGAATTCTACACACTTAAAATATAGTATTAGGAATCAAAGAATCCTTTCAGTTATCATAAGAAAAATTATGAAATGCTTTCTGTACTGACTCAAGGTTTTTACAACACAGCTGAAGACAGCTGGTGTGCTACAAGAAACTCTCCAACTGTCCACAGTTCTCTCAGTAAGCATCCGTTTTCCTCAAGCAACCTCTTCTTTCAAATGCTTCAACTTTTTCTCAAATCTTTTCAAGTGGACAGCTTGAAAAACTGAACACATCCCTGCAATCTGGACAGTATTTTTGCACACAGTAAAATGGAAATACCAAATGATTCTGGTACTAAATCCAGTAGTTCAAAGAGAAATTCCATTACCTCTTTCAGAGAAACATGGCCTTTATCTAAGGAATTGTCTAATTTCTGTGAAAGACTTCCTGTCCTGTAATATTTCTGCCAGTGGGCCAATGAGATTGATCATTTATAAATTATCCAGTTTTAGGACAGCTCTTTACTTCGCTCATAAGAAAACTAGAGCATTCACCTCTAGCTATCTGAAGTCGCCTAAGTACAAAGAAGACAAAACATATTTTTGAGACACCATGAATCATTTTAGTTTCATACATTTTACAGAATATATGACTCATAAGAGAACAATATTTGAACTATTGAGGAGTGGCAACTATTTTGTTTAATGTGTGAAGTATCTTGCAATTTTCAGAGTTTTTTATGATTTACATCGAAAAAGATTTTACTGAATTTCTGGCACTTCTTTGGAAACTTGTTTAAGCTACCAAATAATTCACTACTACCTGAGGTACAGACACCTCTGGAAAACATCAGGGTTTCAGTGGCTGTTTCAAGACATGGCCATGAAAGTCCTGCTAGTGAAGCTATAGAGTATTCATGTTATAATGGCTCCTGTTAGAGTAACTACGTCTAAAGCTCAGAAAGTGTGCAGAATTCATTTTGGTGATTATCCAGTCAGTCTTCAGAACAACGGATTTTGGATTAAACTTCAGGTATATTCTTATTTTGCTGTTTTTTTCCACTGTTAATTTGAATTTTTTTTACCCTTCCTGAATTTTGCAACAATAATACTAAAAAACAGATACTTCAAAATAATACTAAAACAGTTCAAGGTAAATAATAATAACAACAACAACCAATCATAATGTTAGATACTAAAAATGGCTTAATTTTGTAGCACTTTAAGCAAGCCACTGAGGTGTTACATTTACATCAGCCTGTACTGCTTTCCCCCCCCCCCAAGACTTGCCCAAAATAAGAAGAAAAAACGGTAAATAAGGGAGAAAACACTAATTAATTTTGACCTTAAGAAAAGATACCGATTTGAGCAAAGACTAAAGTAAATTCCTCCTTTTTTTTTTTTCACAGTGCTTTCTTCACCTTCTATCCAACATACTTTTGAAGAAGTCACAGTTAAAGGGATGTTCTAGCAGTAAAGTAGTCCTTGTACATTTTCAGACACCTCCTGGTTTGTGTCAGAAATGAATGGTTAGTTTGCAGCTTCATAAATTAGTTACATTGAACAATTTCCACTCCTGCAACTTGTGCTGTGAGGAATGCAGTGACAGATAGATTCTGTGCTGTGTTTGCCTATGAGATGATTTTCTTGAAGTCTCATAATGAGTTGTATTTGGCAGGATTAATGAGTATTATAATGGCAAATGGATGTTTGCAGCTCAGTTGTGTTCCATCACATAGTAACATGGGGTTTCTGGTCCCTTGGAGGCCATAATTGGTGGCATTAATGCAGTTTTTAATTATGCTTCTTGAAAAAATGAATTGGAACCAAAACAAAAGCTAAGTGATCATCTCTCTGTAGTGCTGTGTGGTGTAAACACAGGACCATTGCTGTCTCTGATATCCGTGTTTTGAATTAGGCTGATGGGAGAGGAAATGTACAGGATATTTGGCTGAAACTTGATTTGGGAATATTTGTATTTTTAAATTGTTAAATAGCTTTTTAATTATAAGATGCAGGGGGTATTTTTCCCCAGAGACACCGCTCAAAATAGCATGTTGAATGCTGAACTGCTTTCACAGTGGATTTTATTATTTCGAATGTAGCTCTGTAGCCATAGTGAGTGTCTTTAGGTCTTCATTTATTTAATGAGAGAGGGTGTGATTCCTCCTCACTTTCCCAGAATGCCCACGCATGAAAGCATTTTGATTAGTGCCGAGTCAGTGCCTGTAACCATGTACTATGCAGTAGGCTGGATGTGTCTGCATGCTCTAGCAGCCAACGCTTTTCTTAGTGTGCTAACTCAACATCTTCCACAAACAAGATTCCCAAAATCAGACACACCTGTCTATGTAAGACTGAAAAAAAAAATCTATATTTTTTTTTTCAGATAAGCTGATTTCTGTGGAAATTGTATCAGAAAAGAATAAAAATGTAAAAGCTATTTGTAAGGCATGTTAAAATAAGAAGAAAATTTTAACTTCTACACTTCCATTGTTGTGGGATCTGGTGGTTCTCATAAAAGCAACATCACTACATTTTCATTCTCACAGAACTATGGATATATCAAAAGGTAAAGCAGAAAGGTTTAATTGAATGCTTAATTAAATAGTTACAGGATATTTATTAAATAGTCTATCTGCTTTCCTGCCGTGCTGTTTAACATTTTCCTCCAGCCTGCCGCAGTGTTATAGAAGAGAAAATGTAAGTAGAATTGCTATTGTTTATGTGACACGTTAAATACGAATTAACTCCTGATCCAGGTATCTCTTCTTTCGTATCAGCCTTGATGAATGTAACCTACTTTTGATTTCACTAGTTTTCTATTAAATCCATAATATATCAACATTATTTTGTAGGCCTTTATCACTTTATATTGTTCTCAAAGTACTAGAAAGTCAAAAGTCTGTGCTATGTTTTGTGAGTCTTCCAGATATTTATCCTATTGGCTGTGATGACATCTTTTAAAATCTTACTTTCTTGACTGGGCAGATGTGAGATCAACCTCAGGCGTGTATATGAGTTCCTTTGTGAAAAATGCATTGTAGCAGGAAAATGAGGTCTTATTTAAATTTTTAAATTATTATTTATTTCATTTATTTTTGAAGCAGTGTATATCAGTGCACACATGCAGATAGCAATGAAACCAAAATGCCGTGTATTCCACGTGGCAAACAGTGTCTGGAAGATGCTGTAGTTCTGCCAAATGAATTTACTAGATCTCCATTGACTGTGCCATGGGAACTCACACACCTACACCTACAAAAACCTACAGGTAAACTTCTAAATTTTTTTTCTTAGTGTCTAACTCATTCAAAGTAATCACTAACTTCTCTCTTGCAAAACTACCACTTTCTTGACTGACAGACAGATTGGGAGCCATATGAATTCCTATTCTTACTACTTATTATTAGTATAATCACCGGTAGAAGCCCTCATCTTTGTGCAGTGCAAGGTTCAAGTAAGAAATATAGCATACTATATGACGTATATGAGATGCATAACAGAACAATGAGAAAACAGTGAAATAGTATAGAACTGCAAGATCACGTGAGGCCTAACAACCTACCCTGGATTTAACACGAACTGTTTAAAAAATCAGTATTTTACTGTTACAGTACATTGCTGCTCTTTTTAAAGCATTGGAAAAATACCTATGCTTGCCAAATCTACTGTAGGTAAATGATCTATTGTAGTGTTGTGGGATTTGCTGATGGATGTGAGGACACCCTATTGCTCCTTACAAAAGTCCTTAGCCTGTGTGTGTGGGAGGAAACATGTTCCCCAAAACCAGCATGTGGCCACAACACTCATCGGACTTGCCCCTGCAGTTTGAAAGGAGATCAATACTTTTCAACCCTAAGGATTTGGTGAGGTGGATCCTTAGCATACTCCTCTGTTTGACTTCCTCCAAAGAGACTTAACACTCCACATATGCCACCTTCATGTGCCAATTTAAGTTCCTGTTTCTTCTTTAATTATTCATTTCTTCTTGAATTCAAACACTTGATGGAAAAACATTTGGACTTTATGCTATGAGATTAAAAGCAGTCATAAGCAGTAAATAAAAAGGTAAATATAATTTTGGAGTAAGGGAAGGGTCCCTTTGTGCCCAGGGGACCAAATGTTCTTGTAGGCTCTCAGCCCTGCTCCCAGCAGAAGCTCTCCTGCCCTTGCACAGCCTTCAGGGCCTCCTTCTTCTTCCACCCTCTCCTTCTTTCTTTCATTAAAGAGTATGCTGACCAGTGCTTCTGGCATGTCATATCTATTTTTTCATACTTTCCAGCATAGTGTGGATTACTTTCAACTTCTCTGCCTTTTGTAGCCGTATTCTCAGTAACAAATGCAAATGCAGTTGATGAACCTTTTTTCCTGATAAAACAAGGCCCTCGCTATTTAAAATTATGTTTGCAGCAAGATAACAGCTTCTCAGTTTCCAAGACTGCCAAAAATGTCTAAGTCCTGACAAATGTCTCCCAACTTCCTCAGGTAGTTTAATGTCTTCTTCCTCCAGTGAAATACATAGAGGTGGATGACGCCAGGTTAATCCTTGCAGTTTCTTGGATTGCTGCATAGAGCACAATGTTTCTGTTTTGTGAAATATTGAGGAGAAAACACATTTCAGTCTTTTTCACTTTCCTGTCTTTCCTCCTTTGGAAGGGACCATTGAGCAATGAAGGCTGCTACCTGCTGCCTGCTGGTCCACGAGTGGAGAAAACTGCAGGGACACAAACTTCTGCATTTTCACATTACTAAATGAAAATAACATAGAATATCCTATGCTTAACACAAATATTACATTTCAGTATAAGCTATTTAGTATTCATAAAGCATTAAAGTCTAAAACATGGCACTGACCTTCAGCATTTTTATAATAAACTCTGGCTCCTACTTCCAAGAGTTTACAGCCTGAGAGATTCCTAAGGTTTGAATAGTGACCCAAAGGATAAAAGCAAACAGGTTCTTCTTTGAATGCAATCCTGTCCTCCGAATGCCTTTTCTCAAAGGTCTTCCTTGAGCCCAGTTCTGCCTGCTATCCCAAAAGGCTATTTTCACTTCCATTATTTCCAGGGTGGACCTAATGAGCCATACCATCTGTGTAAGTCACCACAAAACTGCTATCAGGTTGGGTTTTTTTTCCTGGATGTGCTAACTCCCTATACAAAAATAGTCTGGCAGAAGAAACCTGGTCTCGTTTTCACAGCTAATGATACTGTAAAACGCTGAAAGAAGATAAGGTGTCCTGGGTTATAAAAGTGATCAATAGTAAGCAATCAGGAGTCCAAAGCTCTTAATGTTTATTTTACAGGATAAGAAGTTATAGGGAAGGCTAGCTAGCTGGATAAAAGCACAATCTAGCTGTCAGGGTGTTATGCAGCAGTTAATTCATCCTAGAACTGGATTAACTTTGAAAATGAAAAAGTTGCTTCTCTAGTCATGGAGGATGGTTTGTAGGCCCCCATAAATCAGGTAGAAAGCTGCTGAGGGTGGAGAGGCTTATGTATATGAAGTCTCAGCCTCACGAGGCTTGTACCTGCTTATCAGAAAAAGAAAAAAATATCTAAAGTTGAATAAGTCAGCTACATGCAGAAACAAAATATATGATCTTATGCACTGTGGATAAACTGAATCTCTGGGAAAAAAAAGAAGTTCAATATACAGAAAAAAATATGTATCAAAATGAAAAATATTGTCTCACATTGGAAAGAGGACTGCAGCAAGATTTCCTTTAAGCATAATGCAACATTAAGTCTTTGGCAAAAGGACCTAACTTTAATTACCAGTGCCCTAGTCCCTCTGTTCGGTCTCTGCTTTACTATGCATAATGGAGTCAAATCTCTACACTTCTTTTTCCGATGAGTTGATTCCATTGTGTATATTTGAGCAAAATCAACAGCACATTTTTTACAGTGGGCTGGATCTGTGTGGTCTTTACTCTCTCATCAGGAAATAAATCTCACATAATATCAGTAGAGCAGGCTACGATAGAACCAGTCACCTCCTGTTTTCATTAACATTGCTTGTTTATTTTATCCAATGCCTTTTGCACATTTAGCATATTTTAAAGTATATGTCAGCCATATTATAACGTTTTCCCTCCACACAAGTACCACTGATATAAATCCTTTATACACTTGCTCTGAACTCACTTATAAATGCCCATTGAAAATGTCCATTTAAATGATAGTAATGACAGTGGAGGATATGCAAGAAGATTTTCTTATTATCTTATTTTGAGAGTATTTTATTAATAACATATTGATATAAAAGATAAGAACATTTTACCACCATAAATTTGTATGTGCAATTTGTTCTTCTCACTGCACAAACATATTTAGGATGCCACTCAGTACTACTGATTGAATATTTATTTAAACAAATATCAGTATTACCCAACTAGCTGGAAAATCCATGAGTTTGGTTTTGATAGCAGAGCATTTCTCAAAAATTTATGTGTGTATGCAAATGTTGGTGCTTTGGATATAGGCTAAAGTATTTGCTTTATATGTATTATTTTGTTTGAATACAAGAAAGCTGGCTTGATTTGTATGTTTCCCCCTTATAGAATTGTTCCAAGGCTCTGTCAGAGATCACGTAGAGTAATTTTTCCCATCAATCTTTGCTGTGCAGCCATGCACGAATGCAGTAGGAAAAAGGGGGCAGAAATCAAATCACTTAATTGCAGCATTTTTCATCTACATCTTTTGTTTTATGGTGGTAAAGGCCCCGAAGTAGCCTACCATGATTCATGGCTGTCACTGCTGCCGTTAGCAGTTCAATCTTTCATTCTAGGCATTTTGGTACTGAAAGTACCTACACAATTACTTTGATGAATATGACTTGTTTGTTTTTTCCCCATTTTTAGCAGAGAGTGGTTGTGCTTAATACAGACATTTAAATAAGATAGTATGCATGCCTGCTGCATCGACCCTGTTTCCAAAGTTGTGCATCCTGTTTATGAATAGCAGCATCTTGCCAAAGGATTTTAAGTTTGCTAAACTTAATGATTTTATTAACCCCTCCTGTTAATAAGTTTATATAATTGAAAAATAATTCGTGCTCATTCCATACAAAAGGAATAATCACCTCATCTCTGACACTGGGGAAACATCCTTAAAACCTTAGCATTTTAATTTTTTTAGGGAGGGTGTCATGATAAAGCCAGTGAGACAGGACACGTACTGCTGGTTATAAACAAAAGAGGTTTGTCTTTTCTGGTTTGTACATGTGTCATAGAAAGCAACTAGTAATATATATGTGTTGGGTAGGAGAAGCCTCAGTGATGGCATCAAATATTCTGTGCTATCCAAATGAACAGGGATTTCAGAAAAGTGTTGGTACTTTTTGTTTTAACTCTGCACTGTCAGCACAAAATACACCTTCTTTTGAAACATGAAGGAGGCAAGCTTTTGGGGTTTTATTATCACATTCTAAATCAAATTCCTAGCACAAATTTTGCCATGTAAATCCACTGGAAGATAGATGACCATCTTTTAGGATAGAATAGAATACTTTTTGGTGTGGAAACAGTTATTTTTAGGTATCCCTACACAAAAAGTCTGGCCTTTATAAAAAAAAATTAATTTCAATTCGTCACCAGTAGCTTTGTGTCCATTCTTGTATTTGAAACTCATGAATATATTCTATTTTTGTTCCCATTAATTTGACTTATTTTACTGTTTTCTTCTAATTACTAGTACAAAGATATTTATGCCCAGCAACTACATATTTAGCTAGAGGGCAGGGGATGCCTGCAATGGTAGTAGTGGTCCATGTACTCAGCAGTATGGTGCTGCAATTATGTGGAATACTATTTCTAAAAGGCCAGTATTAGACCCAGGCCCAAATGCATCTTAAATTCAATTTAAGTAACCCTCATAATGAATTAGAAACCATAAAATGTGAATCTATATCTGGTAACCAAAACTGAAAAGGGAGTTACAGAAAATTTATCTTATCATAACCGGGATCCTCAATCTGCCGTACAATCTGCCAGTGGGACAGAGGTGCACTGGAAATTGCTTCTTTCAAGATGACTTTCAGAGAGGGTTATTCAGTTTCACCAACACCGTTACAGAGGTTTAATTACACTTGAGTGAGTGGATTACTGGTGGAATTACTGCAACAGTAAAATTGAGCAAGTGCACAAGTGCTCATGGGAGCAACTTAAATATTCACCAGTGAGGATGCAAACGGCAGTTACAATGTTTGTGATTTCCTGCTGAAACAGCACAAGCTGAAAATTCTGGGTGAGTGCAGATCTCTCAGAATCACAACTTCAGGGCATGGGACAAATAACAAGTTAGAAAGGAGCTTTTCCATACAGACAGTCTTCTTGAAATCTTGGTGATACAGGGATATGTGTTGGAATTATTGGCCGCAGCTGGATCTCACTGGGGCAGCTGTTCAGAAATGAAGGCAGTGAGAGGGTCCTCAGGCAGAAATACTTGCCTCTGCAAATCATACCTGAAACCACTGTCAGTAAAAGATGGCCTTCATGTGTTGGGTTCTTCACCCAAGGCACAAAAATGTTAACAGCATCACTGCTGAGGGCAAAGCAACAACAGGTTAGTCCCAGCTGGACTAGTTCTGAGTTGGTTAAATAGATTGTTTATGGTCCTTAAGGTGCGATGGTGATTTTTCATAAATCCTCATATATTAGATGTTTTATACTTGGTGATCTTTAATTTCAGGACTGGCCTCCAGGTCTGCAATTTGGTATTTTATCCCAGAAAGGAGCATGACAAAGTCTACTTTACATTACTTTGTGGAAAAAAATAATTGTAAATGATTTGGGACTTTTGCAAGAGACTCATAAGTCTTTAAGTTTCTGACGGTGAGAGAGGTACCTAGCAAATTTTTCTATAGTCTTTAGGGAGCTAATCTCTGTTAATTTTAATTGAAATTAGGAATTTAGCATGCTTTTGACAGTCCCACTAGATACCTCTCTCCTGATGCTTCTTTAAAAATACATCCTTCTTGAGATGCACTTTAAAAATATGGTCCTTTAAAGAAAATACGGTAGCTTGAAAAATATAATCTTTCATGTTTTTATAATAATGTATGCACATCCAACTTTTAGAATAACACATGGCAATCCACATGTATGTGCAGAACTGTGTAAATAAATCCATACTGAGTTATCAGCTTGTATTTTGAGAGCAGAAGAATTTTCTCTTGTGACTCTCTCTAAAGTTGATAACTAATTGTTATTTCATAATTGTTTTTTTTTTTAAAGTTTGCTGTTGGAGTTTAACCCCAGCCAGCATCTAAGCCCCATGCAGCTGGTCTCTCACTACCCCTCCAGTTGGATGGGGGAGAGAATGGAAAGGTAAAAGCGAAAAAACTCATGGGTTGAGGTAAAGACAGTTTGATAGGGAAAGAACCCACACACACACACAGGCAGAGCAAGACAAGTAATCCATTCCCCATTTCCCATGAGCAGGCAAGTGTTCAGCCATCCCCAGGAAACCAGGGCTCTGTCATACATAACACTTACCTGGGGAGACAAACACCATCAGTCTGAACACCTCCCCTTCCTTCTTCCCATGGCTTTATGTGCCATATGGCATGGAATATCCTTTTGGTCAGTTGGGATCAGCTGTCCCTGTTGTGTCCTCTCAAAACCTCTTGTGCACCCCCAGCCTCCTTGCTGGTGGGGTGGGGTGAGAAGCAGAAAACACCTTGGCTCTGTGTAAGCCCTGCTCAGCAGTGACACAAGCACCCCTGTGCACCACTATTTTCATCTTAAATCCAAAACACAGCCCCATACTGGCTACTGTGAAGAAAATAACTCTATCCCATACAAAAAAAAAATTCACATAAAGAAAACATTCAAGCACAGTAATGGGGGAAAAAATGCAATAGCCTGCACCAGATTCTTGCTATTGAGTGAATTAAGACAAGTGAGTGATAGAATCAGTGGAGAACCTCCAGCTACTGTCAGAAGGGTATGTAGGTCCCCTTCAGAAATTAATTTCCCAAGGACCTGAATTTAGTTGTCTCTTTCTCACACTCAGCCTGGGCTCTGCCTCCTTTTATTTGAGATGGAGCTGGAAAGCAGAAAGGACAAGAGGAACTGCACTTTGATCGCTCCCTCTGGAGTATCACCTACTGTGAGCTGCACCTCCCATTCATGTGTGAGGGCAGGGGTCTTTTTACGTTTTTACAACCCCCATGTGGCTACAAGACAGAGAGGAGGGTCCAGGCTGCTTTCAGTTATGGATGAGAAGAGTAATATGGTATTAAGGTATTAAGTAAAAAGGTGCTAAAGCCAGCGTCAGTTATTGGGCTTGAATTCCATGCTTCAGTGATAACTAGGTAACCACCCAAGGAGAGTAGCACTTTTGATGGAGTGGCACAGAAAGGCTTAGATCTAAAGTAAACTCACATTGTACTCAAATACAGGAGTAAGTCAAAGCATGTGGGCTGTTTTATGAAGCAGATGGATAAAAATGTGGTTAAGAGAGGAAGATGATTTGGATGTTGGAGAGGGGCTGGCAGGCTGCCTATGTTAGTAATGCTAAGGAGTGCTGGAACACTTGATAATTTCAGAGCAAGTTAGTTTGCCACAGCTTACAACCTGCTCAGTGCTGGGGAGAGAGCTCGTTCTGCCTTCTCATCAGTATGTGATATGGAATAATCACAGTGGTTACCTAACAGTGATGAAAAGCTTCAGCAGCAAAGGGAAAGAGACTGCAAATCTGATTGAATGTGGGCATTTCAGGTTTGGAAATATGTGCTACCTACTAAAATGAGCTATCGACTAATTCTGAAAGAAATGTTATATGGGCTTAATGTTCATCTTCATCCACACTATAATGAGAAGGATTAGACTGGCTTCCATATGTGGAATATTTATTTCAGCAATACAGGAAAATGTATTTCCCTAATATTTTTTCTGTATGCACAAGGCCTTAAATTTTACAGATGTGATTAATGTTTTAATTTGCTGTTCTAGTTGGATACAAGTTTACCATACAATATAAATTACTTACAAAGAAATTTGCTTATATGGAGCTTAATTCATATGCTGTTTAGCCACCATGTGTGGCATAGCTTTGCCTTCTCTATGGGACCAAGCAGTTGTGCAATTGATTTGTAAAATAAAAGCCAGTCAGGTTACACACAGCATTTCTTAACAGCCTAAACCAGAGCATTTATGAAGCAAACATGTGCCATAATTAGTGTTTATTTTAGCATGAATTGGTAAACAGGATATTAATTGCAAGTTGTGAATTGGATTCTTGACACAAATCATTCTGATTAGCCAATATTTTAAAAATATTTATATTGTCTTTTACATACATTTTGTAGAACTCATTTGCTCAGCAAAAGAATGACAATTAAATACATTGCCCAAATTACGTGAATCAAAACAGTTCTTAGATTGTTTCAGAATCCCTGGAATACAAATCCAGCCACTGATTGTGATGATACTGATAAAAAATATAACAGAAAACCACTGTCTCAGAAAATGTTTTATTTATTTTTCAACAAACAACTGAAAATAACATATTCCCAGGATGGCACACCAGACAAATACTCTCTGGTCTACTTGACTGTTCTCAGGGCACCAAAGGCATCTGGACTCTGCAAGCCCAGGCAGAGGGACTATAGACAGCATATGGAGTGAGAATGACAACTTAAAGATTGTACCATTCAAGCACAGTGGTTATGATATGATGAATATTTGACTGGCTCTGGCTCTGAATAAATTTTCTACTTGGGGATCCAAAAACTTTTGTTGATGGGCTTGTGCCTTCAGGAAGTAGAGAGCACTGTGTTCTCCAGAGAAATAACCCACAGTAAAGACCCTTGTTTGGAATCTTACTTTGTACTTTAATATGATTGTTTCTAACCACTTTTCATGTCAAGTATGTGCAGCAACTTTCAGATCTTATGGGAAAAGAAATGGAAAGCTCCCTGATCTGAACTGTTGTAGGAACTTCCAGCCTTCTTCACAAAAAGGCAGGACAAAATATCACGGTGTTTAGGCCCAAATTACACTTTCATTGAAATCCAGAGGGATCTTACTAATGGTTTCAGCAGAAAGAGGATATATCATTTTACTAGGTTTCTTACACCTAGGAGAGTTCCCCTTTAATCTATTGTGGGGAAGATGGGTGGACCAAAGTCAAGGTCCATCTACTCATCATGTGGAAGTGATGGTCTGGCAGCTGTGCACATGGAGCTAGACTGGTTCATTCTGTTAATACTTAAAGTAACTTTCTAAAGTCTAAAATACGAGGTGGTAGAGGTTACACTTAAATATCGGGACAGATAAACTTGCTTTAAGAGTTAGAAACAGAATTTTGCTGTTACTGACCCAGAAAAAGTGCCACTGCTATGGTAGACCACATGATGACCCTCCGCCTTTCTCTGTTCTCTCCTTTTGAGTGTGAAAGCCAGAGTGTTCATCTGTACTACTGCCAAGGTAATCTGATCTTATCTATTCATTGCATGTACAGCCATTATGTGTACAGAGTAATTAACAAAGCAAATATGGTTATAGAAAGTACAAAATAGAACCCCTTTTGTTTATGTAACTACTTTAGTAGGAAAGTAGAACTTTTTTCCAAGCCTTGTCCTATGTAATGTAATGTAAATAGAGTATTCAGCATTTTTTGTCCATTTCATTAAGCACTGCTCATTTCAATATAAGCCCTATTAGCTAATTAAACTATTTAATTAGTTATACTTGAATAGCATTAAATTGCAATCACTTGCATCTGTTTTAATAGAGGACGTATTTTATGTGTCCACAAATGCTGGCACAAAATATTACTCCAGCTAGCATCCAGTGTAACTGGGCAGCTTCTCTGAACATTTCAGCAAGTAATCCTAATTCTGTCTAAATAGCTGCATGCTAATAATCACATTGTAGAAGCATCATGTGAATAATGACATTAAAGGCTAGGTTAATAGTGATGATACGAGCTAAATGTAGATGGGACTTGGGCTAAAGTGGATTTTGCTTCATACATTTCAGGGTACATTATACATAGGGATATGTGGTTTTATACACTAGAATTTCTCAATCCTCAAACTCCAGCTTTCCTGGTCCCTAAGAGTCTTACTTTTCTTTTCACTTAGAAAAAGATCCAGATCCTTACTTTGCCTGATGTCATGTGAAACATGGGAATTTGACAAGGGGTATAACTCAGACTAAACTGACTAAAACTCAGTCATTAGGTAATTCCAGTTAAGTGCTCTTTTAATATTTCAAAAAGGGTGGAGGGGTGTCCTGGTTTTGGCCAACACAGTAAATTTTTCTTTTTAGTAGCTGGCATAGTGCTATGTTCCGGATTTAGGGTGAGAATAATGCTGATAACACACTGAAGATTTTAGTTGTTGCTAGGTAATTGTAGTGTCTACATTAAGGACTTCTCAGCTTCTCACACCCTGCCAGGTGCACAAGAAGCTGGGAGAACATAGCCAGGACAGCTGACCTGGACACACCAAAGGGATATTGCCTACCATACAGCATCATGCTCCAGATTCAACTGGGGAAGTTTCTAAGAGTCAGGATGGCTGCTCAGAGACAGACTGGGCCTTGGGCTGTTGCATTTTTTTCCTTCTGTTGTGATGAGCAATTGCATTTGTGCATCGCTTGTATTATTGTTATCATTATTATTGCTATTAGTATTATTCTCTTCCCTATCCTATTAATCCATCTTTATCTCTATCATGAGGTTATTTTTCCCATTCTTCTTCCCTTCCCTCAGCGGCAGGGAGTGACCAAGCAGCTCCGTCATGCTTAGCTGCCACACTGCAGCTGTGTACACTCACCACCTCAGAGGCCGGCACTAAGGCTTCAGTACAGTTTCATGAATACAGGCATTAAAAGCCATCAGAGACACTTAATGGCAATCTACCTGGACCTCAGTTGCCAGGCTGAAGGGTTGAGCTGGTTCATATTTTCTGTAGAGCAGTCCAGCTCCATGTGCAGCTATATGAAGTCCGTGATTACAGCTCCTGCAAAACTTTATGTTTTCTGCTGTACCATAAATAATTTGAGAAGGACTCATTTATGCTCTTGATTAGGACCAAAGGCAACAACATAAATATGGATCCGGTTTATGTCTTAGACATGAACAATTACCTTGTTCATTCTATAACTTTAACATTGTTATCTATTTCCTTTATTAAATAGACTCAGACAAATTTTGTTATTACACTGTCTGTAAACAACTCTTATACACGGAATAAGAGATATCTGTGCATTATTTCCAACCTGTATACATGCAAAAAGATTTTCAGTCTTATATCTTCCTTCTTAAAACTTCCAGAGTCTAGAAATCAGGTTGAGATCTTGTTTATTAAGGGCTTGAGATTTCTTGGCCATATTTTCTAATCATTCCTGTGGTTCTGAGTTTGGTCTTATATTTAGTCCAAAACAGATCCCAAGGTGAGATTTAAAACTGCAGAAGTTTACGGTGTTTTTAGTTTGCCCATAACATTGGACAAGATACTCTCTGAGTTTTTGAGATCCAAGGTGCCTGGGAAGATACGGTGAAAACCGGTTGCCTCCCTCCTTACCCTTGCAAGAAGGAAACACGAACACATGGAGTAGGCACACAAGAAATCATGAGGCACAATAAAAAAGGCTAAGAAATGTAGGCACCAATGGGTCTAATTACAAGTTCTCCCACTCTCTTGGGAGTTAGTTAATGCTAGCTGTGTCCCCTTTCATAGAGAAAGGAAGGACTGCAAATTGCCCAGCTGTATGCATCATATCTTTTGAAAGTTTGTAATGTAACATTTCTTGATAGTAGCAGGGATTTTTGTTCAAGGATGTAGGGCCAATCATCACAACTCCTTCCTGACTGTGCATCTTGTGTGTGATACTACCATTAACTAACCCTTCACAGGGAGGTAAGCACTCTCATGGTTTTTCAGTAGGCATGGTGCTCTGAAATCACGTTTTCCCATTAAGCCTTTTTTTCAGAGAGAAAATTAGATATATTCTGGATGAAAGTCTGTTCTTTAGTATCCTATTCTAGCAAGTCAGGAAGAGTAAACACTAATTTTTTTTCCTGGATAAAACTTCACAAAATTCTACCAGTTTCTATTTAAACTCATCTAATTTCTCCTTGATTTGAATTCTTGATTTGAATTCCAAATACTTAAAAACACTACAAGGTTTAATTGACACTATAAAAGTAATGCATCTAGATGACTAGAGTTTACTTTCAGCATCCTATTTTTGTAAACCAAAATTTTTAGCTACACATTGTGAAATAAATTTTTGAAAGAGCCCATGTTTCAGCAGCAGTCCACCTTGTAGTGAGAGGCCCAGAAGCAATGGTTTTAAACTGAAAGAGGACAGATATAGATGCTGTGGATGCCCCTTCAATGTTTACGGTAGCTTCAATGGGGCTTTAAGTAACCTGATCTATTTGAAGATGTCCCTGCCCATGACAGTGGGGTTGGACTAGATAATCTTTGAAAGCCCCCTGCAACCCCAACCATTTTATGATTCTGTGATTCTATAACATCAATGAGAACAGACATATTCAGACAGTAAAATGGGAGAACCAAAGTACTGGAGACCCACATAATTAATAGTATTCCCCTCTGATATTCAAGTTTGGGGATCCCAGAGATCTGTGGTTGTTTTAGTTTGAGGGGGAGAATTAGTTTATTTCCCAATAATATGAATTTATTCTCAAGGGCCAGTCTAGCACTTGTGTGAGTTGATGTTTGTCTACCCTATGAGGTGGCTGTTGGGTTATGGTAAGAACAGGGGCAGAATAACCTTTGATTTGCAGAAATATATGTACTAAATATGTGTCAATCAGGTCCTGGATGGGTTGGGTGACTTTGGTAACTGTCTAGGACAACTAATGTCTACAGCAAAACTGACAATTTCTGAAAATGGCACTTCTGAAAATTTGAGATTATTGACAGATTTATTGAAATTTATGTGCCATGTCTCAAAAAAAAAAAAAAGGAAATATTGCTGCATTCTTAAAAATCAAGCTATAATTCAATTACATAAAGAAAAAATCATGTCTATTGTACTACAGCAGGCACATTAATACATGTTTTCTCACACTCCAAGTTTTGGAAGGTCCAAGGAGCTTTGGGAAGGAAGTTATGTACTGTTAAATACTTACCATTAAAAAAAATTGTAGCATGTTGTAAAACAGACAAATATTAAAAAAAATAATCCTGGCAGAAATATATGTTAGAGGCTAAGAGACCATGTAACAGTAAGCCAAGAGTGAAATATAATCAGGAGCCTGGCATGCTGACATCTGGGACGAGTCAAGTATGTTGGCCTGTGGGGACAGGACAAGGGGCAATGGTCACAAGTTAGACCACAGGAGGTTCCACACCGATGTGAGAAAGAACTTCTTCACAGTGAGGGTGACAGAGCACTGGAACAGGCTGCCCAGGGGGGTTGTGGAGTCTCTTTCTCTGGAAATATTCAAGACCCATCTGGACACCTACCTGTGTGACCTCCTCTAGGGAACCTGCTTTGGCAGGGGGGTTGGACTTGAGGATGTCTCAAGGTCCCTTCCAACCCCTGCAGTTCTGGGATTCTGTGACATTGAGGTTTCCGTAACAAATGATGAAACTCTTCTCTGAGAAACCAGTTACAGATGTAAAAGACAGAGAAGGAGCACTTACTCATCAGCTAATTTTGCTTCCTCTGAGGCTTCACTAAAATAATATATATATCTGACTTCAGTAAAAATGCAGTTGTAAATAACCTTCATTCCCACTTCATGAACATGCACTCTCTTTCTGAAGTCTTTTTTTGTTTACACATCAAGGTGGATAGACCAGTGGAAGGGCAGGTACTGAGCATCAGAATCATTGTCTTGAAAATTACAGTTCAGTTTTATATAGCTAATTTGCAAATATACCAAACTAAATTGTCAGTATAGAAGTGACTGTAGTACTGTTGTACTAAGCGTTACAAGAATTTGAGGATTTTAGAACATATGAACATCTTTTATACATGAAATCATCCAAGTTGGAAAAAAAGAAGCATAGATACTTATGCAGGTATGTATGAAATGCCATATAAGTATATAAATTCCATCCTAAATATTTTTACTATGTAAAAATGTGATGCATATTGCAATATATTTCTCGTATTTTATCTTCCCTCCTACCTATTTATTTGTATCAGGAAATCATAACAAGATCATTTTGTTGGGTTTTTTGTATATCTAAGTCACTAAAATAACCCCCACTGGCTGTGATGAACTTGCTTGTTAAGGAGTGTGGACTTCTGTGAATAAATGTTTGTGAGAAGCAGATAATAAGGGAAGATGTTTTTATTCTCCCCAGGATCTGAAAAAGAAGTTTTGTTCACGTTAATTTCAGTAGTCTTTTGCTTTACAAGAACTCACAAATCCAATATATAGGACTACCATCAATACAGAAATATGCTAAATATATGGAAGCAAAAGGTGGATGAAGCAGAATTAATATGACTTGTATATGAATTTTTCATAAGGAACAAAAATTATGAAAGTCACTCGTTTTCATAAAATCCATGACTATATCCAAATTTGCTGTGATTCATCACTATTTTCTCCAAAGCTGGTGTATAAAAATCAGTACCTTAAGCATAGGGATTTGTATTATCTAAAGAATAATGCTATATCTACAAGATATAAGAAAACAATCACAAAAATACAAATTAACAGTGGTCATAAAGGTTCCATTTCCTCATCCTTTCTTCTTGTCCCGTTTCTCCTTCCACTGCAATCGATGCAGAGGTATAGGTTAATATGGTGCTAGAATCATCTTTGTAAGAAACGAATAACCCCTCACATAACCAGATGAACTGAAGAAATCAAGTGGTTTGGAGAAAGAACTCTGCACACACGCTATATGTTACCATCAGTGTACTTTAACTGTGCACTAGACCTCTCATGTATTTGAGCCAGGTCATTGAACAGCCTCTGCTCACTGAACTGGTGACCTAAGCGTGAAAAGCTGAGGGGCCTGCTGGTGATAGAAACTACCTTGGAAAGTCAGACATCAGTCTGATGTGGAAGATAAGCCAGCAGAAACCTTAATGCAGTATCTCTACATTACAAGACAATTTCATTTTGGACATATCACTGTTTAAAAGACAAATATTAGTGCTCCTTTATAGCAATCATATTCCAACTTTTCTAAGAATTGAGGGGCAAATATGTTTAATTACTAGCATTTTAAACAAAATGTTTGTTTCTCTCTAAGTGGATTTGATCCAAAAAAGCAGTTATACCCAAGAGATCACCCTGCTTTGATTTATGGGTCCCTTTATATATCAAACAATCCTCCCAATCAGGAGAATCCATTGCAATTCTTATGATTTACAGTATTATGAGGCAAAGCAAAACAGTATATAGGCAACATGTAAACTGTGGTCTTCAAGCCTTATCTCCCACCTCCCTCCACTGCAAAAAAAAAAACAAAAAAAAACAGTGCTGGAAAAGGACTCTGTCCCTAAGAAATCTAAAATCTCATTGTTTTAGGGTTTGTCAGTGATGACTATTCCAGCCTTTTATTTATTGAATATGTGTTCTGGTAACCCTTGCTTTTATATATATAAAAATAAATTTTAAAATAGCAATAGAACTGCGTATGTCTTGCCTGAAAAAAAATATTACCTGCTGGAATCATTATTCCTGAATGACTGTAGGAACATTATACAGAGATTACATAGTTCAGTAATTTCCCAGGGATAGATGCAAAACTATCAATTCTTAAAGGCCAACTTGTGTAATGATGGGTCATAGCAATACACTCTGTTGTCAATTCTTTAAAACAGGACTCTGTAATTTATCTAGCACCTGGAGTGTTAAATACTTTGATCTACTCCAGGGAAGGTTAAAAGTGAGGAACAGTGTGGGAGTCTAAATGTAAGTATAATACGGTGATTCCTCAAGATGTATTAAAATTAATATAGTGCCAAACAAACCAAAAATATTCAGGGAGGGATGCAGATGTGTTGTATATGCTTGCATTTGTTTGCAGTGCTCAAGAACTCCAACACCACTGATGAGGATTAAGTAAATACATACTTTAAATAACATACTAGAAGATTAATTATTTTTATATAAAGCATCATATAATGTTCAGGACTCAGGATTCTTTTTGTTGCTGCTTACAGCTGCCTGTTCCTGGGCATAAAAACCAGATCCTTCAGCTAGGCAATCTGAAGGCTGATCTTTCAATGACCTTCACATTCTGTGCTGGTCCCGCTGATGTCTGAACACTGAACAAGCACAGCATCTGCTGGCGTTACCCAAGTGAGGGTGACCCATTTGCAAGGGTCTGCGTGGACTCCTGTTGTGTGTATGCACACTGAATTTTCTCATTAATTATTAGAAGTACATCCAGAGAATGTGCACCTATAAGACAGGATTTATGCCTTACTTTCCCCCCAAAGTTTTCCAGATCTCTTCTGATTGTATTTTGATTGCTCTGACAAAATCTGTCTTACGGAGTGGGTAAGCAACTTTGCTCCTGCAACCAACCAAGACCTGAAAAGCACCTTTTGTGCTTCCAGACTTGAAAGTGAATGTCCAGGTAACTGAGGACAAGGTAAAGGATATCTTAAAGGCCTTTATCTAATGTTTTGAATTGGGGTTGGGGAGGGAGACAAGCAGAAGTCCTATTTTTTAGACATGTACTATAAGAAAAGTAATCCCCACCACTCCCTTTCCCTTGGGCTGTTGTAAATTTTTTTTTCCCACTTTCCATCCAGCAGACCAAAACTGTCAGGGTAGGTGCTTGTGCAGTTTTGCACCAACTGAATCCCTACTATACAATAATGCTTCAGGTTTTATTAATCTTATTCCATGCCCCCCCCAAAAAAAAAAACCCACACTATTTGATTTTTTTGAAGTTGATTTTCTCTCCCTTTGAAAGCCTCTAAGAAGACTTCTGAACTTCTCAACCAGGAGAAGAAATATCTTCTTAATTTACAAATATTGCTAGTCATTGGAAGGCCTCATATAAGATAAAAGTCCAAATGACAAATTGTGCTGTTTGATCTCATACTGAGATGGTACCAAAAACTTCAGCCCTATTGCTTCAAGGACTGTCCATGTAATGATGAGCTGCACTTGAACAACCAGTCCTCAGATAAAGCATTGGGATTATGCCAATGACAGTCCCTGTTACTGATAAGGATGGTTGTTCCCTTCAGAATCACTGTGAATTTATGAATTTCCATTTTAGAAGAGCTGGTAGAAAACATAGATAGGTGTTTGTCCAAGTGATACTTTGAATCTGAATAAAGTTACAAAGCTTAGGGATGTCTTGTGATCCAAACAAATGTCCAGGCATCTTGTGTGCATCTGAGAAAAGCTGAGTGCCAGAGCATGGTAGAGCTGTCTAGGATGACTACAGGAGAATGAACTATGAAAGGTTTTTAGAGATTTATGTCTGGGAGGAATAATCAAAGTTTTTTTTGTTGGAGTTATTTTTTATAGGGAAGAAGGTGAGTGGTTTTTTATTTTTGTTCTTTGTGGTCATCTCAGATTTAAGGGTGAATATTGTCTTTCCACCTCAATTTAAGCAAAGACATAGCAAAAATAAGACCATTTGATGGAAAGGGAAAATTCTTGCTGAATTCTCAATAGGTAAGGTGGATTTTGCCTCTCACCTAGGCTATTTATATCTGCTATGACTCAAAGCAATATTTTTGTTCTTTTGAGGCTCAGTTTCTTTTGCTGACTTTCAACCTCAAAGTACATATTTAGTTCAATCTCTAACTTGAAAAATTTCTCAGTTTACTCAGGTCTGACTTTGAGACAGTATTATGGAAACACTCTTCTGTCTAGCCAAAAAGGAAAAATGAACTTTCCTAATTGGGTTGATAGTACTGCATAGATTTTAATTTTAAATACTGACATCAGTAATGCAGCAATGAAAGTTATCCTATATGTGTAATTCGTCTCCGAAGAATTTAAAGGGATGTAACATGAATAGGCTTCCTGACTGTAGACAGGCATGAGGTGAATATATTTATTGGCTTTTGCTATAATATTTATTTGACTTAGGCATTTTTTCCCTGATATTTAAATCCAGAAAGGGCATTCTCTTTTAGCTTTGTGCTTGGGACAAATTAGTCATTCTGAAACATTTAAATAACATTAAGCACAAAGATTTAAGCAAATGTCTTATTTTCCTTTTTAGAAGAATCTTAACAGGAAGATTGTTTGAAGTGATAAATCCTATGGTTTGCTTTGAGCTTTTCAAGTAAATTTTAACATAAAGCTATGCCTACACTAAAGAAACAAGTAACCTGGAATACAGAGAGTGGACCTAGTTATTTCATTCTCCTATGAACAGCAGTGTAGTTTTCTATAGTAGTAGAAAATATATTCTATCAGGGCTATCTATCTAGAATAGAAATCTCAGAATAACAAAATCACAGAATGTTAGGAGTTGGAAGGGACCTCAGAAGATCATCTAGTCCCACCCCCCTTCCAGAGCAGATCCTTTATTGACAATATTTCCAACTATATGTTCAGTCTTGTATAATTTTGCTTTCTGATCACAGAAAGAACGTCAGTTGTCAAAGTTGTATTCTAGGTGTCATGAGGTTGGTAGACAAGAGAATCCTATCTGTGGTTTGATTTAAAGATGGCATGTATAATAATGCATGTTGTCAGATAAGTAATTATAGAGGATTGCATGTGTGAACAGGATTAACAGAATGTTTCCCTAACTTTAGAACTACAAAGCTATTACATTTGCAATGTACATTATCCATAAAATAATTATTTTCATGAATGTCTATCTAATCTTACTTTCACATGAAGGGAACTTCTGTAGAGACTTTAATAAGCTATCACTTTTGTCATGATTATCCATATTCACATTACTGTACATTATTTTTGAAGAAGGTACTTTTAACCGATCCATAAAGCTAAAATTAGCAATTAAAAATCCAAAACAAAACCAAACCCTACAGGTTTATTTTCAGAGTCTCATATGACACCTGAGTTGTTAAACACTTACATGTCAGGTAACGTAAGATTTATGCTTTTCTGCATGCTTTAATTTTGAAAACTATCCCCCCAATGAAGTTCATTGAAGCCTCACTTGGGAGCTTAGAAAATAAGGAGAGATTTCTTGGTTTCGGGTGGTGGTGGTAGGCCTGGTACATTACCTCTATCGGCATATTCTTTCACAGCTGTTTGGGAAGGGTTAAACAGGCAATACAAAAGTGAAGAAGTCCTGTTAAAAAGGTTAAACTTCCTACTCTCAACAACCTGATGTACGAGGTATCCTCTTTGAAAAAGGTTGTTAAACATGAGTTTTGTTTACATATAATGTCATGCAGTTATCAGCATAATCAAAAACTTATTTAATCCTTTTCTAATTCTAAAGTGATTAGCAAGGGCTGAGAAATCACCTTATCTCACTAAAACACAGGTACGAACACAGAGTAAATATTTTGGTAAACAATTATTCTGCCCTTGCATATTCAGCAGTGTGCTAAATTATGCATAATCTTGCATAAGTAATAAGTGAAGGTAGCTTAAATTCAGGGTTTTTTTACCTGACCTATTTCTTTCAGTGCTGTTAGCTTCTTAAATCATGTATGAGCTTTCCGTAAGGCTTCAATGAGTAGTTCTAGTGGAGAGACTTCAGTAATAAATTTCAGGAGAAGACAAGTTTTTTGACAGGCATAATGCAACACATACAGAGTTTGGAACTCACACTCTGGGAATTTAGAGCAATCCTTGCAAAGCAGCTTTTCCCTGTTACATTAATAGAGAAAATGAAGTATGAAAGTCCTCAGGAATTACTGCTAGGTGTAATTTAAATAATTTACCAGAAGACAGTTCAGCACATGCATAGAACAGGGGCATACAGAGTTTGCCATAAGCAGTTTATAAATAAACTATATTCTGCTGAAGTAAGTCAGGCATAAATTATAACTATTCCTTTTGTGGCTATACTCTGTTCCTCATTGTAATAGTTATTTAAAAAAAAATCTGGGTTATGACCTTCTGCTAGAAATCATAGTCTGTACCTGCCTTGTACCTTGCTTATGAGCATGCTTACATTTAATAGTTTGGCTGCTATGAAATCAAAGTAAAATTACTATTGCTATGGGAGGGAGAAAAAAAAGTGCATTACATTTCTATAAACAGAAACTAGGTAGAATTTTGTAGCTCAGTGGAAAAAGGAGTGTTCTGTGCCAAAGACCATTGAGTAGCATCTGACCATTTCACGAAACCCTTATACAGTTTTTTGAATGTGTTATCCTATTTCTAGCCCCAAGTGCTGAAAGTTAAAATGACAGAATAGCTTGAAAGTGCCAATAGGAAATACAAAATTAAGTTACTAGGAATATGAAGATGGTAAAGAATTTGTTAAACACCCTTGTAGAATTTGTTAAACACACTGGATGGTACCTACTACTGCATAGGAGCAGCAACCGTAGCCATTATGGTTATTAAAGACTGTTAATGTTTACCAACCAGAAATGATTTCGTTAATTTTGTCAGTGTTCAGAAGTAAGAGTCTAAGGTGAGAGATCAGATGGTCCAGAGAGGCTCATTGATTTTTTAATACTAAATTAAAAATATATTAAATATATCTTATTCTGATGTCAATAAGCACTGCATAAATTAAAACATGAACATGATTTAATGTTTTCCCTTTTTTCATTATTCCTCTTTTTTATGTTGTGTGATATCTGATTCATGCTGAGCACATACATATGAACACAAATATTTTATCTTTGGTCTTAAGCATTACTTTTGCTTTTTATCTTTTAAATATTATGTGCTTAGTTTGTTCTTAATTAACTCCTCTTGTCCATTTAATTATGGATAAAGCAACACAGCCACTGGAACTCATAAGCAGTCACAGGTCAGAAAGAAGAGTTTGAAGTCTTTCTGTCGTTTTAAATCAAAAAACTAACTTACGTGCTTAACCTTCAAGCAAGTCATTAAAGATATCTTCCTCAGAAAATATGTTTTTATCTCCATCAAAATTTAGGATTTTCCTGAATGAGATTGACTAACTTGTTCTCCATGTAGTCATATATATACGTATAAAATCTGAGATGCCCTGATATTTCTATAGACTTCTATTATCCAAAACATTACATACATTTTTATTGTTTGCATAATTATATTAATATATGCATAATAATACAATATTTATTTTAACCTAATTATGTAAGTATATTATCACATCAGCAATTGCATCGATTAAATACATATATGTATTAATGCACCTACACAATGTATAATGTCTGTGTAAATAATTCAGATCTTAACCTTAACATTTGTCAGCTCACCCAAGTCCGTTTTGCAAAACTCAAGCTAGAGTAAAAATTAACATGGTGAATAGGATAAAAACGCCTTTGGTTTTTGCTTCTCTCCTTCTAAAAATATTTATGTGGAGGAAGTAATGGAATCCACATGCTTTCAGTACCCCTCTCGAACTGCCTGGGGGAGCGGGGGTGTGAAGTGCTCTCTGTACTTCATCTCCATTTATCCACAACACTGTGGATAATTTTCCACATTCTCATTAGCAACAGTCTATCTTCCATAATGATTTAGGCTGGTTTGGGACTTAGAACTCCTTGAAAGAGTCCAGTGCAGGGCCACTAAGATGATTAAGGGAGTGAAACATCTTCCTAATGAGGAAATGCAGAGGGAGCTGGGTCTCGTTAGCATGGAGGAGACTGAGGGGTGACCTCATTAATGTCTATGAATATGTTAAGGGTGAGTGTCAGGAGTATGGATCAAGGCTCTTCTCAGTTCTGGCTGGTGATAGGACAAGAGGCAACAGATCCAAGCTGGAACATAGAAATTTCCATGTGAATGTAAGGAAAATCTATTTCACTGGGAAGGTGATGGAGCACTGGAACAGGCTGCCCAGAGAGGTTGTGGAGTCTCCTTCTCTGGAGACATTCAAGACCAATCTGGATGTATCGTTGTGTGATTTAATGTACTTGATGCCACTTTAGATGATCTCTCAAGCACCCTTCCAACTCCTAACATTGTGTGATTTTGTGATTCTATGATTCTGTTGTTCCCCCCACAACAAGTGGCACTGAAATGCGTTCTTATTTAAGTGAGAAAAGCTTTACATGAGTAAAGTGCAGGACCAGACCTAATCCCTCATATCCTGTGGTCACTCTGGTCATATTCTTGAGATAAACCACTAATTTTACTGTTTCTTCCATAGGTTTTTACTTATCGGTGGCTGATTCTGGTTTAATCTGTTTTTCCCAGAGTAGGGACAAGGTTTGTGACAGCTGCCATTTGGGATGGAAAATCTTCAGTCATATTACAGATAGATGGAAAAGTATCTTCCAAATCCAGAGCTGATATGCCTATGCAAATATTTCTTATACTTGGCCATTTCCCCTAACTATCCTTTGAGTGTACTGTAAATTTCATTTTCTTTTCTAAGGAAAATTTGACTTAATATCCCTCTTGTTAAAGCAGTAGTCTTTCCTAGTGTAGAGGCTTTTTCCATTATTAAACTGAATTGTTAGAAAATTAAGTAATGTTAACAAGAAATTTCTCCTTAATATGCAATAAATATATGTTGTTGGAATGATAAAAACAGTTTAGTTCAAACAATTTAATTACCATCCTTACAAGAATCCCTGAAAATAAAGTGCAAAATAAAATAAAATCACTGTCATGATCCTGACCCTGTGTTGCAAATTAAAAACACAGTAGAATGTCATAAATTTCAGCAGCTCAATTTGGGTTCACTTAATAGAACTATGAAAAAAGCAAATGTTTTGTCACTTTCAGACTGTTGCCAGGAAAAATTGGAGTGCATAATTAATGATAATCCACTCGTTAATTTGTATATATAAAGGCACAAGAAGTTGCCACTGATAGCACAGAAATAATATCATTTTCAGTGTTGAAGCAGTAGAACTGTTTCATCTAAAACAACGAATCAAGGGAAGGATAATGGAAGGTGTCAGAGGCACAATAAATAAGATTAGAGTGGACAAGGAGAAGTGAAAAGTATTAACTGCATTGAAATTTTCAATTAGAAAGGCAAAGCAAATCCTTTATGAATCATCCCCTCCACCTTCTTTTAAATCTTTCTGAATAAATGCTGTTGAATTGCCTGAATACTAGTTAGTACAGAATCATGCTCTTTCAAAGGAATGAATTACAGGTTTATGTCGTTACTGTAGATGCTCAAGTCATTTTTAAGAACACAGCTAGGCTTCAAGATCTTGAACACCAGTGTTTGAAAAGGATAGTTGTAATTAGCTGGTCATCTTCCTAAGCAGACCTGAAATAAAAGAACATTAGCTAAGCAATGACAAAATAGATTATGTGCTGGATGCTATGAATCATGCCACTTTCCTAGTTTCTCTCCATAGATGGTGTTTCTAGGTAATGAATCTGGCTGAATATGAGGACTACAGAAAAGCCAACATGAGGTGAATGACTAGGTGAAGACAGTTTTCATCAGCTCACTTCTGATATATTTGTAACATGAATTGACATTGAATTTTCTCTGTAATGAAGCAAGTTTGTCCACATGAGCTTTCTATTTTGTCCCTCTTTTTCTTGCTTGGAAAATGGTACAATTGTTTCTTCTGTCCAAGGACAATTTCCTCTGCCCAGACATGAAGGCAGACTCAGCAAGCAATAAGGATAATGACTATTAAAGCAACTGCCTACAGAAATGTTAGGAGTCGTATCGTCATTTGTTACCATGCCTACATGTTGTTATTTTTTCTCTTTTGAGGCAGCAGTCCAGATCTTCATCATTTGGAACTGTAAGACTTTAACCCTTTGGCTTGGAGTCATGATTTATACCAAACTTTGGTCTTCATCTAAGTGAACAGAACATCCGCGAAGATGTTTTTTCCACCCATAGCATAACCAACCTAAGTCTAGGTCTCTTAAGATCATGTGTGAGGAGTATTGCAGAGTGGAACATTTTATGAATAAATAACACTAAGCGGGCTTTGCACCCACTCTAGTACAAGTTACGATTTTTCACAGAAACATAGAATGTTAGGAGTTGGAAGGGACCTTGAAAGATCATCTAGTCCAACCCCCCTGAATAAGCAGGATCACCTAGATTAAGTCACACAGGAATGTATCCAGATTGGTCTTGAATGTCTCCAGGGAAGGAGACTCCACAACCTCTCTGGGCAGCCTAGTGTTGCTTTTAGATTTTTTTTAATTAATAAAAAAAGCCTCTTTAAAAAAAAAAAACAAAAACCAAAACAAACAAAAAAAACCCAAACCCAACCTGTATTTTATTTGGGTTCTAAAAATAATTGCCAGTTACTGTGTGAACCACATAACAGTCATGAGGTAGCAAAATACCAAGTCTGTAACTGGAGTTTTTTAGGGATGCCTTTAATGTGCCTACTCAATGTGCATGCCACACCATTTCCAAGAATGGGAAAAATTGTTCAGATTGTTCTCTTTATTAGAATCCTTTTTGTCATCTTTAGTGAATCCTCAGCTGTGTCCCTGTGTTCCCAGGATCCTGCACTGAAGACACGAAATGTTGCTAAAGTTATTAGCTCATATATACTAATACTGACAAAACCTTCTCTTCCACCTGTGAAGAAACGGTGTGTTAAACAGATTCACAAGACCTACTTTCCTGTAATAAACCTAAAAAGGGAGACTCTAATAGGCATGCTTTCTAAATACTTAAGTCCAGATGAAATTTCAGAGCTATATTTCATGCTTCTTGTCACTTATGCGTAAGTACAAAATGCTGCGTCAGAGACTTAGCATAGTAGGAGAGGTGAAAGTAAGAGTCAGACCGGAAATTTATTAGTTACAGGGTCACTGCCAGCCACTGTGTTAATAAACTTATTGTACAGATGCTGCTATCCTCCAAGACAGGCTGTCTGTTTCCAAGCTGCCTACTTGCCTTGGCCATTGGAAAATCCAGCCTCTGCAGGCCACCCATGAAGTTATATAGAGAGCAGTGTTTGATGTAAGCCACTTTCTTAGGTTAAAGTTTGGATAGCCGTGAGCCATTTTGGAACAGTGTTCCAGGGACTGTTTAATTTACTAGTACAGCTGCAGCCTATAGACCTGCTACCCGTATCTTTATATTAGAAACATGTGTCATAAGAGGAATCAAATGAAAGTTGTAACTCTAGTCCACTCCTACAACTTATCTCACTCCTGCACCCTGAACTTTCTCAGATGGGTTGAATAGATGGATGACCTGATGAGGCACCTCTTCAGAACTCCTCTTAGCCTCCAGGAGCAAAATTTATGAATCAAAACCCTTCTCCCTTTTATCTCTTAGTTGTCATCTTTGTCAGCCTGCACTGCTAGAATCACAAGCAATTAGCTCCATTGCATGTCGTACTTACACTCTCTAGTGTTTGCTTTCTACCCAGCTGAACCCCTGTGTCAGCCGAATGCTGACACCCATGTTTGACAGACAGATTCCACCATCCCTAAATGGATCCATCTCAGCATATCTGCTACACTTGCACGTAAGCACTGTATTGCTGGCATTCAGAATGACCCTGGCAGTCTTCCAGTTTGCACTCTTTCTGCTTTTATCCAAGTAGGGTTACTCACTCTCTCCATATTAAGTTTTCCTGCTGCTCTTTTAACTACTGGATGGATGTAAAGCATGCCAGGAAATGTTCCTCCTGCTGTAGCATGATATTGAAGTTGTCTTTGAGCAGTCATGGACAGAACGTGTTCTGTACAATTCTTAGCCCAAAGAGGTTTGCTTTAGTGTCAACCGACTTCTTTAAGTTGATAATAGAGATATTGAACAGTCTGGTAAACTCCTTCCCCGACACCTTTCCATTCTGAAATTTTGAAACCAGAAAGTGCTGTTAAGAAGCTCTAATAACAAACATCCTTCAAACATGAAGTCCAATAACTTAAAAGCTTTTAAACATATAATAAGGAGTAAAATGTGAATTGAATGGCTTAGTGCATTCATGTACTGAGGTAACTTCTATGTGAAATTTTACATGGAATGTGGAATGCTGAACCAACCAAGAATAACGATCAATATTTTAATTTATATAGGACATTTATATTGTGGGTGAGATAAATGGCTGGATTTTTCCCTTTTCCTGCTGTAGGAACCATCTCACAGAGGCTGGAGTCTAGGCAATTAGTTTTAGTGTCACAGGTAATCTTAAAAAGGTCCAACAGTTTTAACTGCTACCTGTGTCTGTCTTCTATCTTCAGCTATTCATCCCAACATTTTAACCAATTTTAGTTTAGTTGCTCATACAGGAAACTTTTGCAACATGTGATCCAAAATCGGTTACAAATATGATATTTCTGTGAATATATTTTAGCAGGTCTAGAAAATGTTTCTAATTTTGAAAGAAATGAAGCTTTTTCCAGCTGAATTTATGCTTTTCTCACAGCTTCTGTGAAACTGTGTAGATCTTTGTGACAGTTCCTCACCAGGCCTAAAGGCTGGGCATTGTTTCTGTGGGTCTGACATATGTTCTTCTATGCAACAGGAATAAAAATGTGCTACTAATAGCAAAAATTTCCCCTTGAAAACTAACTTTTGTAACTAGTCTCTGCTACTGGTGACTATATTTAAGCTAACAGAGTTACAATTGGTTAGAAGGCTTTGCCCGAGTTTCCCCAAGGGAAGGATACCCTAAACATGAGCTCCTAAGTCTCCAGTACCATGTGCCTCCACGTGCACTTTTGATATGACATCTGTGGTTTTAAAAATATTGATCTTGTTTTCTTTCATTTGTATAAAAGTGCAAATATAGAGAGTCATTTCTATCTGGAATTTACTGTAGATTTCTTCTTCTTGACGAGTTTCCAAGGAACTTTCACCTTCCAAATTTTTTGTGATGGAAATAGATATCCTAGTATCTTGAGTGGGGGAGGGGACAAAAAGGACTCCATGCCACTTTAAATACTCCTGCTTCCCTGAAGTCTGTTGTGAATGAGTTCCCTAAGAGCACTGCTGTAATTGTGATTGCGATGATAGGGAAAAATGAGCTCTTCAGTTTCGCTTTAACTCAGTTCCTCTACAGCCAGGCTGCTAGTTCTTTACAGACATCTCCTCATGCCTCAGAGAGGCACTGGATTTGCAAATCTTGCCCCGGAGTTTATCCCTGGAATTTAATTGAACCTTTCACTTTCATCATAACAAAGATATTTGCTATACCTTAATCCAAAATCCATATGCTAAAGACTCAGTAAACTACCTTTTTCTCCCTTGGTTATTCAGAAGGATTTTATATCTTTGTGTGAAAAACATCTCTCTGCAAAGTGGCTAATAGTTTCATCTGCTTTTATATTAGCAGTAATAATAATGTTGCAAAAGAAACCATTTTTGGCAATACAGTTGAGAGGTTTACAGCAGTCACAGCTTTTAAGATCCCATTTTAACACAGCATTTAAACACACACTTACAGCAAATGATGTGAAGCAGCAACGCTGGGACAAAAGTACCAGAGGGCCTTTTAAACAGTGACCCACATACCTCTTTGGAGGACATCCAATATTTTAAAGTTGTTTAGATACTGTACTGGAATAATTGGAAATGCAGAACTTTTTATTTTGGGGTCAGCCCTGTGCTATGGTAGTTTGACCGTCACAAGGGTGGCCAGATATACAACCCTGAAGAAATGTACAGGAAGAAAGAAATAGATCTATACAGCTTCTTTCTGTGGGCTATTTTCAAAGATAACACATCTGGATTTGCTGTCCACCACTGTACAGTTTTACCTTGCAAAAAAATGGTATTAGGCAACCGGAGACATCTAAGCTGGTGAAGGGTCTGGAGCACAAGTCCTACGAGGAGCGGCTGAAGGAGCTGGGGCTTTTTAATCTGGAGAAAAGGAGGCTGAGGGGAGACCTTATCGCTCTCTACAAGTACCTGCAAGGAGGGTGTAGAGAGGTGGGGATTGGTCTGTTCTCTCGGGTTACAAGCAATAGGATAAGAGGAAATGGTCACAAACTGTACCAGGGGAGATTTAGGTTTGACATCAGGAAGACTTTCTTTACTGAAAGGGTTGTTAAGAACTGGAACAGTCTTCCCAGGGAAGTGGTGGATTCACCATCCCTGGAGGTATTTAGAAGGTGAATAGATGAGGTGCTTGAGGACATGGTCTAGAGGTGGACTAGGCAGGGTTAGGCTGTGGTTGGACTCGATGATCTTGAAGGTCTCTTCCAACCCAAGTGATTCTGTGATTTTATAACTGCACATGCATGACTGAGGTCAATGACAGAATAATATTACAAAGCCAGTCTTTCCTTTCTTGAATCATGGATTCATGAGCAATAGAAATATATATCTAAACAGTGCATTTAAACTGGAATCTTGTGAAATCTCCATTCCTTTGCTCTCTAACTTCACCATTCCTTCTGTCCTGACACTCTCCATTTTGATCATGTTGCAAAACAGGAGGTTCTGTGTCTACTTTTGCTATGGGACTTAACTGACTAAAAGCACCACAAATCTGATAGAAATACCTGATTTTTTTTGGCAATACACTGAAAATTAAAGTAACATACTATATATCTGTCAAGACAGACAGATCTGGTAAGAAACACCATCTTTATACATGCTCAAATGTACAGAATATGCAGAAAATCATAATGCAGCTAAAGATTTAAGAGCCTGGAGAGTGAAGAATAAGTGGAAAGTGATTAAATGGTAAGTGATATCTTAAAAGCATATGAGAGATTTTAAAAGGATCCATGCAGAAAACAAAGAGCTATTAGTTAAAAAAGGTAAATTGCAGATAGCACTACTCTAATATCAGTTCCACAAAGGCCATCAGAGATGAACCAGTAATGTAATTTCTTTTAAATGGATGCTATTCTAGTCACACTTATCATCTGCAGAGAAATATTTCTGATATCGATACCAGATGATAAAACTATTTTCATTTATTATTGTACTAGCTTTGGTTGTTTTTTTTTTTTTTTATTTCCCAGGGTTCCTACCACATTTTCTTCTTTCTGCATGCCATTATTTTGCTTCTATAACAAACATTGATCTTGTAAAGTTACCCCATTTTGATTGTTTTTTATAGACTCAAGCATTAATAGAAACTTAAGAATAGGAAATACTGTCTTGCTTCAAAAATGAGATAAGCTTTTCTGAATTTCAGCCTATATGTAAACACACATATAAATCCTCAGCATGTAACATATATTTATAATGTATTATTTAGATATATCTAAAGAAAATACATTTAGTAATTTCTGTGGTAGTCAATGCTTTGTCTCTCAGAACATTTTAACAAGACTGTCTGGTTTACTTATTTCCAAATAAAAAAAAAAAAAAACTAAATAATTTTCAGAAATGGATTTCCACGGAGTTAATGAGTGATGGATCATGGTGAAATAATGCAATAAGGACATACCATGGCCTTTTGGGAATAAAGCAGGGTGGGTTTTTTTCCATTTTGTACATTAGAACCACTTTGTAGATCAGACATCATCTCCATTCACAGTGGCGTTTAACCCCACTGTCTGATTATTATGCCTCTGATATAAATACACTGACTGTTAGCAGCATTGGAGAAGACATAAATGAAACCCAACATTAGTCCTCTAACAGATTCTATAAAAGTTTGCTGTGTAGCCAGCTGAGAGGAGTAATTTCAGTTTTCCAGTCTGTAATTGGAGAATAAGCAACACTATGTTTCAAGGCCTTGAAAGCTCATTTTATAATGAGACTAACAAGCTAAAATAATTTATTTTACCTGAGTGAAGGTAAGGATGATTTGACTGTGATCTATGAATACCTGTGTAAGGAAGATATTTCTGGTTGTAGAAGGTCCAGTAATCCCATAGAAAAAAGTGTTATGATATTCTGTGTTTGAAAACTCAAAGCTATACACATTCAGACAAATATTACAAGAGAAAAGTCAATTTACATTGGAGTAACTAAGCTAGAGATCTCTTGGATTCTTTCTCACTCTGTAGGATACATGCTTTGCACTGACAAAAAATGACAACAGCCCTTACTTCCCGAGGAGTTTATTTTGTGGTCTTGTGCCTATCTTCATGAAACAAGCCTTACCCTTCTTGCAGTAAAGTAGTTGGGCTCATTGAGTCAGAAGAACAAAATAGTCAACAATAGTTTTCACCAAAGAGATTTGGTATTTTTATGTTTATTTAAAAGATGAATACTGAAAAGATATTATTTTCCCTTAACTAGGTCTTCCCTTCTACTTAAAGTGTCATTGCAAGTGTAGGAGATTCAACTAAATAATTCTGTGGTACACCGATATTTCTGCTTCATTGATATATCTAATATCTGGGGTGGGGGGTGTAGTATAAGTTGATTTTCTTATTTAAAATATCTACAAGCATATATTCTTGAGATATTTGTCCGTAGGATGTAAAAAGATATGTCAATTTTTGATTTCATGGCTGTTCTTAAGGAGAAAACATACTTAAAAAACATGTACAATTCTGTTGTTGTGAATAAATTCATTTTAAAAAGGGGTAAATAAAATTACTCTTTGTCTATATTTTTCTATATTTTTCTATAATCTATATTTTTCATTGCCACAGATCATCTCAAAATTTTCTAACTTCTTACTTCCCTTGTCAGTCTCAGATCCATACATTTAATCAGTTATGCAAAACTTTTCAGAAGGCAGTATGCAATACACTTTATATCAGGTGAACTAGAAGGGAAAACAAATTGAAAGCAATTAATAATGTAAAATGAAAACCTCTTTTAAAGAAATGCAGTTAGAGCACCCCATTTTTTGAAAGAAAGCTATTTTGAGGTCATTCTTTAAAAGAACTAATCTTAAAGCTTTAGCTTTTTAACTTGATATTATTACACTTTATCTGAAGAGGAGCAATTCATTCTACAAGTCATTACATTTTTTTTTTCAAATTAGTCATGGTAAATTCATTTTTCCTCCTTCAAAACCAAAGTGTATCCTTTCCCATCTCTCTTGAGCTTTTTTTGTCTTTAAGAAAGTCCCAATCATATCACAGAAAAATAACTACAATGTTTCCACTTTCAATAATTGGATAGATAGAATAAATAAGTCCTGGGCTAGATATGAGTATTTATTTTAGATACACTGCATTTTTCTCTAGATTGGGGTTCCATGAAATCATCTGAAAAAAGTGATTTTATAGTGACTAAAATATATAACATAGCAGGTTCTGAGAGTTTACATTGATCTAGTGTGTTGAAAATGTAGAAGACTGTGTGCCGGAAGACCATTTCAGAAGTTTGGCTGTTTTAGCACTTCCACTTACAGACTGTAGTGATACCATATTCCTGAAAAACAGGTACCCATAAAACACCTTTTGAAACATGATTTGAATTTTCCATTAAGAAAACATTAAACACTTTTCTCAATCTGTCTGCTGAGAAGCAATAGGTGAAGTGATTGTACCTTCTAATAAAATATATATCTTTCCATACTCCCAACACCAGGGTGACATTTAAAAAAATTTAAAGTCTTGAAAAATTAAAAATATTGTTTCTTAAACAACTTTACCAGTTTAGACTGTAGAGGAGAGTGAACAAAATCAAAGCAGTATCATAAATGATGTGATTGGTTTGCCAAGGCAGAGAAGAACTCTGCACTCAGGTTTGCAGGACAGGTGTAGAGGTGCTTGGCTGGGTGGGAAGGGGAGAAGAAAGGCTGCCTCCCATGTAGTTCTATGTCCCTGGATGAGTTAGGCATGGGCTCAGGCTGCAGAACTTTTGGGGCATTTAGGGCAAAAGAAACATACTTCGTTTTTTCATATAATGATTAGTCTCCATCGTCTTTCATTTGGTCCAGAATCTGAGATACAGAACAGTATTGGACTCTGGATGTATTTATATATGTTACATGTCTCAGTGGTTGTATATACCTACATACACACAAAAATGCATATATATACAGATACAAACAGGTCTTGCAGCCTGCCGCTGCATCCTACTCAAGCAGCCTTTCAGTCATTTATTCAAGACAATGCTTCAGAGTCACTCGGTCTTCTGAGTCACATCTAAGACAGTTTCTGAGCATCACATTTAAAAATCTGGGTTGTTAGAGGCACTTTGTTGAAAAGTCATGTAATCTGCAAACATGTCTGAATACCGAACAACTCATGGCATTTTTATGGAGAGTAAAAAGCACTGGCCACAGTTAACTGTCATATTCCAGCTGAGTAATTCCTTTCTGCTTACTCATTTTCTTACTATATTCTCAAGAGTGGTCTTGGTATATATGTATGTTAAATCTTTCTACCCTTGTTGTGACTCTGTTCCAATGACAGAATGGAAAAAAGGGAAATTTTACTTTTCTGTATAGGCAGTGAAATAAACACAAGGCAAAAATCATGTGAAATGTTTTAAGTCAGATATGTATGGGCACAAATTGATGTATTGTTCTCTGTTTCTGAATGCTACTCACCCCAATAGTGACATAGAAATAATTAATAAAAAGAAGCAATGTGTTCCTATTTCTTGTTTTTGCTAATAACATTTTGTTTAATGGGTGTGTCAGACATTCATACAAAATAATGAAATATTGAAACAGAGATACTAAAAAATGTACCAGACCGCCTGAAAGCTATTTGTTTTGAACAGTTACACACATTAATTTACCTGAAGCCCAGAAAATGAACTAAGATAAAGGAAAAGTGCTTTTCTATTTGCTTGATGTTGGTGTCATTCAACGTAATACTATTGCTACCTCACCGATGAAGCAAAAAAAAACCATTAACAAGACTCAATGCAGGTTCAGATGGTAAATATGAAGTACTCCAATGGACTATATGCCCTTAAAAAGCAAAAAGAGTGTAATTCCAGAGTGACCTATGCATTTCAGAAACTGCCTGTATCTAGTGGAGTCCCTCGGCGTCAGTATTGGGACCAGTACTGTTCAATGTATTCATTGATGACTTGGATGAGAGAATAGAGTGCACAGTCAGCAAGTTTGGTGATGGCACAAAGCTGGGAGGGGTGGCTGACACACCAGAAGGTTGTGCTGCCATTCAACAAGATTTAGACAGGTTGGGGAGATGGGCAGGGAGAAGTTTAATGAGATTTAACAAGGGCAAGTGTGGGGTCTTGCCTCTGGGGAGGAACAACTCAAGGTACCAGTATAGGTTGGGGACTGGCCTGTTGGAGCGTAGTGCAGGTGAGAGGAACCTGGGGGTCCTGGTGGACAGCAGGATGACTATGAGTCAGACATGTGCCCTTGTGGCCAAGAAGGCCAATGACATCCTGGGGTGTATTAGAAGGGGGGTGGCTAGTATCAGGATCATTAGTATCATTAATATCACTAATATCATTAATATCAAGAGAGGTCCTATACTTTGCCCTTGTGAGACTACAACTGGAGTATTGTGTCCAGTTCAGGAAGGACATAGAACTCCTTGAGAGAGTCCAGTGTTGGGCCACCAGGATGATGGAGTGGAACATCTTCCTAATGAGGAAATGCAGAGGGAGCTGGGTTGCTTTAGCTTGGAGAAGAGGAGATTGAAGGGTGATCTCATTAATATTTATCAATATATTAAGCGTGAGTGTCATGAGGATGGAGTCAGGCTTTTCTCAGTGATGGCCCGTGATAGACCAAGGGGAAGTGGGTCAAAGCTGAAGCATAGAAAGTTCCACATGCATGTAAGGAAAAGCTTTTTCACTGTGAGGGTGATGGAGCACAGGAACAGACTGCCCAGAGAGATTGTAGAGTCTCCTTCTCTGGAGACATTCAAGACCAATCTGGACACATTCCTGTGTGATCTAATCTAGGTGATCCTGCTCAGGCAGGGGGTTTGGACTAGATGATCTTTCAAGGTCACTTCCAACTCCTGACATTCTGTGATTCTGTGATGAAGTCCTATGACTTTTCAGTAGTAGGGCTTGCACCAGCATTAGAAAATATCTAACCTGTTGCAAGTACTCTCTTACAACACTCTTAATACCAGTCTGCATGTCTGGAAGAATTCAGGGCAATTTTATTCTGACAGCAAACCTTTCTTGGCAGATTTTTTTTATTAGTGAATCAGAATCTGTTCCACTGAAATTATTTATAGTAAATAAATTGTATTATTTGGAGTACTGATCATGGGGTCTGCATTTACTATCATTCTTGCTCTTGAATTTGAGGGTGTATGCAAAGAATTATGTTTGTTTTCTTATTGGCATGTTAGGTAGGTTTGCATTCCACCCAGAACTACTGGGCTATTATTAGACAGCTCTCACTTTTCAAATTATTAAAATATACTATAACCCTGAGTAGTATATTAAATTACAATGTGTCATGGGAATCTATCTTAATCAGCCTTCCACTGGGTCCAGTTGAGGAATAAGATGGATTCTGGTTGATAATTTTGTTAGCAAAGTTGCAGCCTTCCATTTTTTCATCTTGCGGTTTCACTATACTCAAGCATTATTAGATTTTCACCTGTTACTAAAGGACAGCATTCCTGTTCCTTTTTTTTCTTCCTGACCATGCCATAACAATCCACAGCTGTCCCTCAGAGGCCATCTGTACCAATGTTGAGTTGTACAAGAGAGCATTTCTCAACACTGTGTTCTCTTGCCTGTGCTTGTCCCCAGCCACAGAACAGGTTGCCACATCAGACCCAACTGTGGAGAGGTAAATTGTTAACATTTCATTGTCATATGTATTACCCTGCTATAAAGAGTGCAATTTACCTTTTCAGTTAACATGAGCCATGGTTGTAAGGGCTGCCATTTGATTTTCTAAACTGCATGAGCATTCATAATCAACTTGTAAAAACTGGGCCATGATGCATTAGGAGCTATTAAGCCACCATTTACAAACACTTTGAAATATTGCTGAGTTCCTTTATGCTTAAAAGAGGAAATAACTGATGTATTTCAGTTTGGTAACATTTGATAAATTCATGCAAGGAAAGCCTAAAAGCACTGCTAATTAATCAAAATCAAACTAATGGAGCAACCACATTTGTAAATCAAGGGGGAGGGGAGATTTTAATAGGGCTCAAGGGAGTCAGAGTCCCAACTTCCACTGAATTTAAATGGGAATTTGCTGCCTAGATGCCTTGAGTGCTTCTGAAAAACCCAGCCTAAATAACTGTTTGTGTAGTCCTTTCTCATCCTAATTTAGAAGACACTGTTGATAAAATAAGTTATTATTTGATGGTACATATTATGTTTATGCATTTAGCATGCTCTGTGTGTCATATGAACATTAAAGGCAAGTGAGTTCCATTTTTCCCTAGAGTTCCTTGAAAATAAACATATTTTATGATACTTCGTAGTTTTATAAATATACCTTTCTAAATGAAGCTTACAAGAAAATTCAAAGGTACATTGACTGAAGTCATGGACAATAGTACAGCGAACAATAAAGAGTTCAGTGTTTCCTGTGGAACCTTAAAAGTACTTCCATTGGTATGGGCTAAGTGTAGATTAAGTTAATCTTGTAAGAACCTTATTGCATTAAAATTTAAAACATCACTGCTGGAAAAACATCAGGCCTTTTGAACCTAAACCTCATAGTGAGATCTGTATCTATCACTTCTTTCTGAAATGTCTTCAGTTATTGAAGCCATTGTTAATTATTTTTACCAATATTTAAACATGATTCCATTTAGAGCTGCCTTACTGATTTTTATTTTTAAAATATTTTTGAGCAGATTTTTTTCAACTGAATAGTATCTACCATGTATACTATAATACTTTCTATCAAACCTTTTGCTTTTTTGCTTTCCAGCTTTTATATATAGAGAAAAAACAAGTATGTATAAAATATATAATATATAATAATTATATATATATATATACACCACAAAACTGAGAAGTTCATGGCTGAGAATTTAATGTTTGGAAAGACAACTATATTTATTTTTTTTATTATTTTTAAGTGCCACCGTTGCACTTGGAGAGGGTGCAAGGGATGTTCCAGACTTCTAAAGCAGCAAAATACTCGCATTGCCCAGGTGACAACTGACTGAACCCACTGCAAATGCTCATCGTCTCTTTCAGCACACTGTGAGAGAGATGAACGTTTCTGAAACGCTACTACCTGGAGATGCAAAGTCAGTTCTGAATTAACAAAAAAAAAAAAAAAAGCATTACTGTGAAATCTTTGAAACCAAAAAAATTTCTGACCTGTTCAGTTGTTTTGTTAGAAAGTCTGTGTGGAAGGGGATGGGAGCGGCATAGATACGTATCCCTTAAAAGCAGTGGAAGTACCTACTTTATGCAAGCTCAGTCTGAAGAGAATTCCAGTTCTGTATTGTGCATCCCATGAAGTGCCTCAAGCTTGATTTCAGATGAATTTCTCTCTCTGGTGCACTTGAGATTTTTTTTTATACAATGGACTGATTGCAAAAAACATGGCAGACCAATTTATTTTTTTGGTATTTATTGTTTATTTTTTCATAGGCAAGATTTGACCAATAAATAAATATAAATGAAGGAACATACTGAACAGGGTCTGAGAAAAAACATATATTTTCAGAGTCATGATCGCAGGGAAAAATATATTCCACTGATAGGTACCTGAAATTAATTTAGTGAGGGAAGATTTTGGAAGTCAAGGGCCATGAGTCTTTGCTAGGTGTCTTCCCTGACTCAAGTTCCTATCAAAGGCATGTAGGAGTCTGAAAGTCACTTGTTTTAGATAATAAATGTTGTTGGAGGTACTTCTTAGGAAATATTTAAAACTAATTTTTTAAAATATCAAGTAGTGCTCTCTCGAAAGACAAGACAAATTTCATAGAGATCAAAACTGACTAGTGCACATCAGGCTTACTGACAACATTAAAGACAGTGAGAATGTGATAAACACCAGGACAGTGATACAGTTTATTTCCAGAACAGTTGTCTTTGATTGTACTTATGAGTATGATACCTTGAACAAGACTGATTATATTATTTTTTAGTTAGTGGCTTCCACTGAAATATTTATAGATAGTTTTCTGAGCATACATGGGAATTTAAAGGGTGCTAATATGTTATTTTTTGTTATTTATAGAATATGGTATACTTTCTCTTAGTATTTTAGATTTTACAAATACCAGTGTAAAACTAAATGTTACATGACAGGGGTTGTCAGAACTTTCTCAGTTATACACAAAAGTTGGAAGGTCACTTGGTACTAGCTAACAGCTTTTAAAGACACTTTTGAGAATGTCACAGATCAAACAAAAAATATGCTAAGGTGCATAATATGTCCAAAAGTTATAAATGTACTATATTGTTATACATGATACAATGAAAATTTGTCTCTGAATCTCTGGATATTTGTGTTTGAAAAATCTGAATCCTATTAAATAAATAATTCTAATTTATACAGACTCTTGCAATACCAATGCTAGATTTTCTCAGGTTAGGCTGTAAACAAGTGGTTTTGATCAACTGGGCCGTATCTACAATTCTATTTTAAGGAAGCTAAGAAAGGGAAATTGGGGTTGATTGTTCAGAACTGGCATTTGGCTTACTTTTTCCTTTATTATAACAGAAAAAAAAAGGGGGGGGGGAATGTAACCACATTCAGTTTATTCTCACTGGCTAGTTTTGCTTCAGATGTAGACATGTAAAAAAAAAACACCAAAGGCTGTTGAATATCTAAGTACCTGAAGAGAAATACAGGGGATAAAAGCAACTGGCAATTCCCAACCATGCTCTGCATTGAGTAATTTCAAGATCTGAAAGTGTATTTCTAAACAAATTTACCATGGATAAGAACCAACCATGTATAATAAAGGGACACTGAGACAAGAGAAAAATGACAGTTTTAAAAGTTCTCCCAGCCTTCTCACTTCTGTTCAATGTCAGAGGAAACTCAGCTGAAATGTAAAAAGTTTATGACATTTGAACAACAGGGGAGAGAAAAGGCTGGTGGTGGGGAGGAATTGAGTCTGAATGCTACAGTAACACTCTGCTAGTTAACGTTCAATAAAACTTTCACAAACCACCACAAATCACTCTACACATTTCATCATTTGAAGCCTTTTTATTTCATGTTTTCTGAGCCCCTGAAGAGTCATTTTAATTCCTTTCTTGTGACGTTTTCCTTTGAGACCTGGAAGCAGGAGAATAAACTTGAAACCTTGTAACAAAAAAGCATGTTTGTCTTCTTTTGTTTTTAGAGGGAAGTGAATA
The DNA here is from genome assembly GCA_013399135.1 of Heliornis fulica. NCBI lineage: Eukaryota > Metazoa > Chordata > Aves > Gruiformes > Heliornithidae > Heliornis > Heliornis fulica. The sequence continues at coordinate 3,043 of VXBZ01010002.1, read as the reverse complement.
AAAACCTAAAAAAATAAAATAAAAAATATAAACAGCATTCTATTTGTAAGAGTTGCAAGCCCAGAAAATACCTGCCTAAACTTGAGCTACTGGATTTTTTTTCTTTCTTTTGTTGCAAGAATAACTTTGCAGACCTTGAGAGTGTTACATTTGAAAGCCCAGCAAATGAATTTTTGAGAGGTCTAGGTATCATTCCTTCAGATACATATCTTTGAAAAATACTAAATAGCCTTTTTTCTTAATTGGCACTTGCCATTGCATGCTTTCCACACTGAATAGTGGAAGAATGACCTATGGCAAGACTCCAGCCTTCATTTAACTCTGAAACCCAGTTGACTGAGTATTTCTATGAAGTAACATGGTTTGGTTTAGTTTGGTTTGGTTTGGTTATGTGGAATGTTTTCCTGACTGCATTTTCTGGTTGGAAAATCAAGATATGTCATTTAGGTCAAAGGGCAAGCCCTAAAATGTGAATTTCCAATCTGCTTAATAGAGCTTTCCCATAGTAATTCCTTGCAATATGGCGTTTGTAGGCCAGGCTGATGTTACTTTTGTGGATGAGGATCTCCAGACGATTACATTGCTCACAGAACATATATTTTTTACATAAGACAGTTTAGGGGCACTGTGTGAGTTAAGGTGTTAAAGCAGCATGTAGTCTGGGCAGTCAGTGAAGAAAATCAGATTCAAAGAGAACTATAAGATATAGTCAGCAGGTATTGGTAAGGAAAATCTGGTTTATTTACCTGAAGCAAAGATTTCCAGACAGGTTAAACACATGAAAACAAGATACTATAATGTAATAATGCAAAAAAGGTTTTCTGTTGATCCAAAAAAATGCACATCTTTGATTTTGACATATTAAAGTCAAAATACTGGAATTTCAAAATCTCAGTTTAAAATCAGAGCTCGAGAAATAGTGAAGTTTCCTACATGGCATAAAAAAAAACAAACAAAAAAACCCACAAAACCAACTACCCTCAACTTGGGTTTCACTGAGCATCACCCTAAATGTCTAAATGTTTATTTTTGCTAAGAATATAATTATTCTCTATACATTAATTGTTTTGATCTTTTTGCCTAAATATTTGTGCTTTGTTTTAAACTCTGTAGCTAAAAGGGGCTGCAAAAGCAAGTCTTAGAATTACTCAATTTAATATATATTTCCTTCGCTTTTAATTGAACACATGGACTGTGTAGTGATACAGTATTTTCCTGCTAGAAAAGGAATATAACCTGTCATTTGAACTGTTGCAAGTGCTGTTGTGAGGTTGTTTGTACTGGTCTGTAGGTACTTCATATCTTCCATAAGCAACAGAGCAATCGCTTTCAATTAAGTGTGTCTTTTATCTCATCAGGCATTCCTGGCATGTATGTAATGAACTCAGTAAGAATCTGCACATGGAAGAGATGAAGAATCTGGCCAAAAATAGCTAATTTTATGACTCTTAATTGAGAGCTTCAGAGAAGTGTTTGGCTATGTTCCTCCCATTATTGCTTAAAATTAAGTCCTCAGTCTGGAAGACAAAGATTTAAAAAAAAAATAAGCAACATAATATTTCCAGTAGTTAGAAGACTTACACCTGAAAATGGGAGAGATGTTTTCAGCCACCCTCTTACTGTGGAGATTGAAACCCTCTCACATCAAGCTCCTCAGAAAAGCTCTCCAAGTAGCAAGCTTAGAGCAGGTTTGGCTGTTGCACTCTCTACCACCTCTATCAAATCAGGGCAGCTCCTAATGCAAGGGCTACATGGGAGGGACAGAGATCACACAAAGCCTGGGAGTGAGGGACACGACCAGCAAGCTTATACTCTTTTTTTAGATTCTGCGTTTTACTTTAAAGAAATCAGAGGATGCTGAAGAGGATGCTAAAGTAACCTCCAAGAAGAAACTGAAAATCAGATGATGGCTTTTTAAACTTAATGTTCCTCTGCGAAATATTCCATAATCTTTCTTGTTTTCTCTTTATTTTGCCATTGAGACCCGGTCTAAACTGTTGTCTCACATTTGGGACCCACTTTGAAGTGCATGCTCTAACTGGAAGTTTATTCAGCTTTTTTCAAAGAGAAAAATAGCTTTTTCTTCCTTTCAGAAGGGAGAACTTATGTGTTAAACTCAATGGGAAAGCTCAGATTACCATCCAGCTTTGCAAAAGGAGAGAAGACACCTAAGAGAAAGCTCAACTCTCTGGTTGCTGTTGGCATTAGATGTCCTTACATTCAAGCATTTGTTGCTGTGGATCCCATGAGATTAGAATAACTCATTTGATTTAGCTTGAGGAGGGCCAGAGTAACATCCTTCAGACACTTCATAGATTATTGTAGTGAGAAAGTCAAGTCCACTGTTCCATGGGACTAGGATAAGAAATATTACTCAGAAGGTTTGCAGGGACTGAACTAAAAAGGAAAAAGAAGTTAAAGAATCTGCACCACCAAATGCTTAGGCAGGGACAAATATCTGTCTAGGGTGGTTTAGGCACAAAACATGATGTCAGATGGATTATATGGTCTCTAAAGGTCTCTTCTGACCTCTTTTTGCCCCTATGTTTCTTTAGGTTCCTGTGCCGGGCCTGTGAATGCCATCTACTTCATGTCTCTTATCATGTGAGTTTAGGGCATTTCTTTGTAACACAGTGTGGGGTATCTCAGTACACATAATTAACCCAAGCAAATTACCATACTAATTTGCCTATGTAGCTTCCAGAACTGATGTTATGCTGCTTCTGGGATTCTTGGATGCCATCCACTTCCCTCTTGCACTTTTTATTTTCTTGCTACTTAAACTTCTATCCGGTTACCAAGAGGTAATTGGTGTTTCTCCACCCTTCCAAGTTCCCTTCTATACATTACCTCTGATTTTGGTCCACTGACTCTAAAAGATTATTAATAAGAATAATTCATATTATAAGGACATAGGAAAATGTGAAAAGCAGAGAGGCTATGGTAAAAAGCATTAACTAACTGAAATATTTTTCACGCCTTCTTTTAAGCCATTGATGGATATTTTGCATATATGTAAAATCTCTCATATATATATATATAT
>VXBZ01010001.1:165061-175272 GCA_013399135.1 Heliornis fulica | reverse complement strand
GCCAGGATGCCCTTGGCCTTTCTGGCCACCTGGACACTCTGCTGGCTCATGTTCAGTCAGTATCACCCAACCCCCCAGGTCCTTCTCTGCCTGGCAGCTCTCCAGCTGCTCTGCCCCCGGCCTGTAGCACTGCCCAGGGTTGGGATGTCCCAGGTCAGGACTCTGCCCTTGGCCTTGTTGAACCTCATCCCGTTGGTCTCAGCCCATGGATCCAGCTTGGTTGAGTCCCTCTGAAGATCCTCCCAACCCTTGAGCAGATTGACATGTCCTCCCAGCTCAGTGTCCTCCAACTTCTGACCTGTCTCTTCTCACTTTGGAGGGGGAGGAGGGAGCAGCATGGGAGGAGATGGGTTCCTGCCTCATGCCCAGGGGAAGTGGTGAGCAGAGCAGGTCTGTCCTGGGCAGGGTGCAGATCTGTCCAGGTTTGAATTCATTCATGCATGGTGGATTTGGGGAGCTCTTGGGATGCCACCTGCCTCACCCTATCTCACCTATCACTATCATCTCCCAGGGGCAGCAGAAAAGAGCTCCAAGCATGGAGCAGAGGACCGGACCCAGAATATCATCATGGTGCTCAAGGACCGCATGAAGATCCGGGAGCGCAACAAGCCAGAGATATTCGAGCTGATCCAGGAGGTGTTTGGGGTCACCAAGACCACGCACACGCAGCAGATGAAGGCGGTGAAGCAGAGTGTCCTGGATGGCACCTCCAAATGGTCGGCCAAGATAAGCATCACGGGTAGGCACTGGCTGCACCTGGCACTGTGTGTCCCCTTACACCAGGATGCCACGTGCTCCATCCCCCGGGGAGCCCCTCGTCCCACGAAGCGGCTTCAGCCCCTGGGGCTCTGCTGGGGGACACAAGGTACCTGTTGCAGGGGTCTCGGTGTGACTCTGGCACTGAGTCCTCTCTCTCTCTGTTCTCTCCACGCGCTTGCCCTGTGTGGATGGGTGTGTGTGCCATGCCGTGCCGTGCCGTAGTCGTTTGTGCCCAGGGCCTGCAAGCAAAGGATAAGACGGGCTCCAGTGACCCATATGTCACTGTCCAGGTTGGGAAGACAAAAAAAAGGACCAAAACTATCTACGGGAATCTCAACCCGGTCTGGGAGGAGAATTTCCATTTGTAAGTGCACCCCTGGCCCCTCCCTCCCCTTTGTGGCTGCTCACGGTCTGGCACGTCCCTGTGGGGTGGTGGGGAGGCAGCTGAGGACTCGTCCTGCCCCAGCTGAGGGTGGAGAGAGGCTGCTGGGGTCACTGGGAGTGCTGTTTTTGTGCCATGGATGGGTTGGGTTCTGGTGACACAGGCTGATCCAGGATGTGTTGGTGCTGCCTGGGCACGGTGCGGAGCCCTGTCGAGTCTCCACATCTGCTCTCTTCTCCAGTTTGTGCCCAGTGCTGGGATGGTCCCTCTTGTTTGGGGAAACTGAGGCTGGGAAGAGGCTGGGAAGGTTTCTGTGCTCATCCCTCATCCCTTCTTGCCTCCCCAGCGAGTGCCATAACTCTTCCGACCGCATCAAGGTCCGTGTCTGGGACGAAGATGACGACATCAAATCCCGTGTCAAGCAGCGCTTCAAGAGGGAATCCGACGACTTCCTAGGCCAGACGATCATCGAGGTCCGGACCCTGAGTGGGGAGATGGACGTCTGGTACAACCTCGGTAACCGCTGCCTCGGGCTGGGACCACCGGCCCTGCGCTCCCTGGGGGGACGAGCTGCCAGCTGTGTCGTAGGCTGGTGCTGTGTGTGAGGGTCTGCCACTAAAGATGGGGCATACCCAGAGCCATTGGGATCCAGTGATTTCCTGGGGACGTTCTCAAAACCCTTTGCCCGAGGGGTCTGGAGAACCAGCCCTCTGCAGAGGGGACACTGGGGCACAGAGAAGCCTCGTCCCTGTAGTGCCTGGAGGTTGGGCCAACCCCTCCCCTACAATGCCATGGTGGCCTCGTATCCTGGCCTGGCTGCCCTTGGCACCTGGTGTCTCCCTGGACCCGGTCACAAGACCCACCTCCACGCCGGAGCCATGTGCCCACCTTCGTGGCCCGGCGTGAGCGGAGCTGCTCTGGGGAATCCCCCCAGCTCATCCCTCTCCCTGTACCCCCGCAGACAAGCGGACGGACAAGTCGGCCGTGTCGGGAGCCATCCGACTGCACATCAGCGTGGAGATCAAAGGCGAGGAGAAGGTGGCTCCCTACCACGTACAGTACACCTGCCTGCACGAGGTGAGCATGGGCTCCACCCCAGCCCCACGGCCCTGCCACCACCACCTCGGGGGGTTTGACCAACCTCACGTGTACCTCCAGAACCTCTTCCACTTCGTGACGGATTTACAAAACAACGGGGTGGTGAAGATCCCGGACGCCAAAGGGGACGATGCCTGGAAGGTGTATTTTGATGAGACGGCGCAGGAGATCGTGGATGAGTTTGCCATGCGCTACGGGGTGGAGTCCATCTACCAGGCCATGACGTGAGTCTCTCGCCCTCCCCTCTGCCTAAAGGGTGTCAGGATGGGAGTGGGGGAGGGGGTCACTGTCACCACCCACCTTCCCTGCGGCCGGTCTCACCCACCTCCTTTCCACGGGTGCGGACCAGCTCGCCCCAAACTCATGCATCCCTCCCACCCCTTCTCCGTGCGTGCTCTCCGAACCCCGCGCCCCCTTCCTACAGGGAGCCCTTCCCGTGGCCCTGCACCCTCACCTCCCGCCTCCCTCTGCAGGCATTTTGCCTGCCTTTCCTCCAAATACATGTGCCCGGGGGTGCCCGCGGTGATGAGCACCCTGCTAGCCAACATCAACGCCTACTACGCCCACACCACCGCTTCCACCAACGTCTCGGCCTCCGACCGCTTTGCCGCTTCCAATTTCGGGGTAAGTCCGATGGTCCGTAAACACTCCTTCCTTCTTCTCTCTCTTCTCTTGGGAGGGGGTGGGGGGCTCAGGGGGCAAAAAGGGCTCGTGCAAAACACCCCGCTCCAATGTGCAGCCGGGCGGCGGGGCGGTCAGCCCGGCTCGTCCTGCTCCCGCTTCGAAGGAAGGAAAAGAGCCACCTCGTTCCTGGAAGAAGGTGTAAATTTGCTCCAAGAGGGGTGGGATGCTGGGTGGCAGTGTGTCAGGAGGGGTGAATCCTTGGTGGCACAATCAAAGCAGGTGGCAAGGAGCCCTCCCTGCAGCTGGCTGGGAGTTTTGCACGGCCCTGCGCGCGTTGGGCGCACCCTGGGACGGCTGCAAACCCGCCTGGCTCTGCCAGCACCCACGTGTGCCGGCGTCGGGTTTGTGCCGGACCCGGGTGCGCCCTTGGGGACATGGACGAGGAGGGTCCGAGCTCTCATCCCGACTCCCCCCGTGGCATCGCAGAGGCAGCGGAGCGAAGCTCTGGATGCCACGGCGTGAGCCAGGATCAGTGCCCAGCCCTGGGCCAGGCAGAGTTGGGTAGCCAGGGACGCAGCGAGAGCCGAGCGCAACTACGGGCAGCGGCTGCGTTGGCTCAACACCCCGTTCCCGTTGCAGGGGGCAGACAGAGCCCGGCACGCTCTGCCTCTAGGTCGTGCAGGAGGACAGAACTCTACGAAGGAGCCTTTGCTTTAACATGGAGGGTTTTAAAAACTTGTTTCTTTCTCTTTTTTTAGAGAGCCTAAGGTTGGGTCCTAAAGTGCCCGGCCGTGTCGCTTTAACCCCGAGTACCCGTCGTGTCCAGTTTTAAAGCGCTGCAGCCGTTCAGTGGGGGACGCACGGTCCTGGCCCCGAGCCTGGCTTTGCCGTCTCCGGCGGGCGGGCGAGCGCGCCCAAGGTTTGCGGTTGCCAGTGCAGGCTTCGGGCTTGGCTGAGCTGTGGCCAGGCGAGCGTGGGACTGTCCTGTCCCCGCCCCTTTGTCCTTCCCCCGTCGTGGGATTCGGGGAGCTGCTCCGGGCTCTCCAGAGCCCTGTGGGGCGGCCCTGAGCTGGTACAGCTGATGTGGTAGGCTCTTGTGGGAGGCCCGTGGGGTTGTCCAAAGTCCTGTCCCACCCTCCCATGCCCAGTGAAATGCCTCCCAACAGAGTTTTGGGGCAGATGGGTTGATTTGCCCTCAGCTCTGACAGCCAATCCAAAACCCAGAGTGGGATTTGCATCCTCCTGCCCCACGGTCCCTGGATGGGAGCTGGGCTGAGCTGGATTAAAGCCACTCAGCCCCAGTGGAGACCATCTACCTGGGGCGGTTCCCTGCCCACATCCCTCAGTGCAGCCTGGTTGGGTGAGCAAAGAGCCCATGGAGGTATCCAAGTCCTGGGCACCATCCCAGCCCTGAAGATGGGTGACTGCTGCAAGAGCCCAGCTGCTCTTCCCCTCCCCTTTCTTCCCAAGCACTTGGAAAGCTCCAGTCCAGGGTCCCCCATCCTGCACACCCTCACCTTGCCCCTGCCCCGAGCCCAGCTCGGAGGCATTCAAGTGCATGGGGCAGGTAGAGCAGCCTGGTCCCTCTCTGGCTCCAACTGCCCTTGAGAGCACAGGGGCTGCATGGTGCTGCCTCTGGATCCTGTACCACCAGCGAGGACACACTCTTCTCCGTGGGCATCTCGTGCCTACCCACAGGACTGTGAGGAAGGGAAGGAAGGACAGCAGGACAGCAGGAAGGAGAGGGATGAGCTGGGGGCGATGGGGGCAGAGACAACCAGGTGCAGTGGGGAGGTGGTGGTGGGGGGACAATCCCTGCTGCCCCTCCTCCGCTCACCGGGCTCCGGGGTGTTTCTCTGCAGAAGGAGCGGTTCGTCAAACTCCTCGACCAGCTGCACAACTCACTGAGGATTGACCTCTCCATGTACAGGGTAAGGTGCCTGCAGTGCCTCAGTTTCCCTGCAGCGCCTCAGTTCCCCTACCAGTCTAACAAGGTCAGAAACAACAGACAGCTCTTTGTCTTTTCTTCCCCTTCGGCAGAACAACTTCCCTGCCAGCAGTCCCGAGCGGCTGCAGGATCTCAAGTCCACAGTGGATCTGCTGACCAGCATCACCTTCTTTCGGATGAAGGTACTGCAGGGACCCCTCTGGTCAGGAGCCTGACCCTTTGCTGCCCCCCTTCCCCGTTCTTTGTGAGGTTGGGAGTCATGCTGGCCCCCCTCCCAGTGCCTTCAGCACTGTCCCTGCCTGTGCACCCAGGTCCAGGAGCTGCAGAGCCCCCCCCGAGCGAGCCAGGTGGTGAAGGACTGCGTGAAGGCCTGCCTCAACTCCACCTACGAGTACATCTTCAACAACTGCCACGAGCTCTACAGTCGCGAGTACCAGACCGACCCGGTGCGTGGGGCGAGGGGGCCTGGGATGCACTGGGATGCTTCGGGGACACCCCACTGCCCACCCCCCTTTGAGCTTCCCCATCCCTGTTCTCCTTCCCACGAAGCTCAGGCTCCCTCTCCAGAGTGCTCAGCCCCACACAGAATGAACCCCAAGACTTGGGCAGGGTTCAAGCCCCACTTGTGCAGGGGTTGAGCCAGCGGCCAGGCTCGGAGAGGGGGTTGCAGGGGGTCTCCATGATGTTCCCAGAGCTCTCCTGCCTCCTCCCGAGCCCCACTGTGACACTGAGCCCCATGAGGTGACTGGAGCCTCTGCTGTGTCCCCATCACTCCAGACTAAGAAAGGCGAGGTGCCCCCTGAGGAGCAGGGTCCCAGCATCAAAAACCTGGACTTCTGGTCCAAGCTCATCACCCTGATAGTCTCCATCATCGAGGAGGACAAGAACTCCTACACGCCCTGCCTGAACCAGTGAGTAGGTGCTGGGGAAGGGGACCCTGCTTTGCACCCTGGGGGGATGCCCATGCAGTGGTGGCTTTAGTTCTTTGGAAGCAGAGATGGAGAAACTGAGGCAGGTGGGAGGGGTGTGTGTGAGGGAGTGTATCTGCAGGTGGAGGGCTGGTCCACCCTGTGTCCATGCTTTCCCCTCGCTCCAGGTTCCCCCAGGAACTGAATGTGGGGAAGATCAGCGCCGAGGTGATGTGGAACCTCTTTGCTCAGGACATGAAGTATGCCATGGAGGGTGAGTCCCCCCTCTGGGTGGGGGAGCCAGGCAGGAGCCATATTCTGCTCCCACCTCCCCTCTTCCCTCAGCAAACCCATTTCCCCCCCTCATCAGCACGATGCCTAGCTTAAATCCCACCCCAGGAGCTCTTCCACCTTCACCTCATTACCCTGGCATCCCCGGAGCTGCCAGGCAGCACCCCCCTGCCCCCCCAACACACAAGATTTGGGGCTGGAAGCAACACACAACCCCCCCCATGCACTTGGCTCCCCCGTGCAGAGCATGACAAGCACCGCCTGTGCAAGAGCGCGGACTACATGAACCTGCACTTCAAGGTGAAGTGGCTGTACAACGAGTACGTCACCGAGCTGCCCTCCTTCAAGAGCCGTGTCCCCGAGTACCCGGCGTGAGTGCAGCCCTTGGGGGGCGGGGCTGGGGGCGGNGTCTCACTGAGGAGGGGGTGGGGGCCTCTCTTCTAGTTGGTTCGAGCCCTTCGTTATCCAGTGGCTGGATGAGAATGAAGAGGTGTCGCGGGACTTCCTGCACGGAGCGCTGGAGCGGGACAAGAAGGATGGGGTAGGAACCAGCAGTGGGCACAGGAGCCAGGGGTGGGTGAGGGGCTTGTGCCTCGATGCCCAAATCTGCCCTCCCTGCTTCCTGCTGACACGTCCTCTCCCGTCCCCAGTTCCAGCAGACCTCCGAGCACGCGCTCTTCTCCTGCTCCGTGGTGGATGTCTTCTCCCAGCTCAACCAGAGCTTCGAGATCATCAAGAAACTCGAGTGTCCCGACCCCCAGATTGTCGGGCACTATATGAGGAGGTTTGCCAAGGTGGGCAGCCGTTGGTCTGGGGGTCACTTGGGCCAGCAGCACCCCTGGGAACCGGTCCCACATCTCCCTGTCACCTCCCATTCTGCTGTGGACAGCAGCGAGGGGCAGATTCAGCAAAACTTGGGACAGGCATGGAGATGTTTAATGAGATGTAACAAGGGCAAGTGCAGGGTCTGGCATCTGGGGAGGGACAACCCCAGGGACCAGGACAGGCTGGGGACTGGCCTGTTGGAGAGGAGCAGAGGGGAGAGGGACTTGGGGTTCTGGGGGGCAGCAGGATGATCATGAGCCAACAATGTGCCCTCGTGGCCAAGAAGCCAAATGCATCCTGGGGGGTATTAGAAGGGGGATGGTCAGTAGGTCNGGGTGAGTGTCAGGAGGATGGAGCCAGGCTCTTCTCAGGGATGGCCAGTGACAGGACAAGGGGCAACTGGTCCAAGCTGGAGCAGAGGAGGTTCCATGGGAATCTAAGGAGAAACTCTTTCCCTGTGCGGGTGCCAGAGCCCTGGGTCAGGCTGCCCAGAGAGGTTGTGGAGTCTCCTTCTCTGGAGACATTCCAGACCAATTTGATCTTATTCCTGTGTAGTTTAATCCAGGTGATCCTCTTCTGGCAGGGGGTTGATCTAGATGGTCTTTAAAGGTCCCTTCTAACTCCTAACATTCTGGGATTCTGTGCTTGCACCACCTCTAACAGCGATGCTCAAGCCACCAACAGACCCTGTGGCTCTCCCAGCTTTGCTAGCACAGGAGATTAGCTAATTAATAATTACATGTTTAATTAGTCTAGATTAATTAAATGCCATCGGCTTGCTGTGGTGTGGGAGGGAGTTGTTTGTGGGTTTGGTGGCTGATGAGCTGTGCTGGGGCTGACTGTGGAGACCATGTGTGCTGGATCCAGGTCCCAGTGGCTGTGCCCCTGCTGCTCCTGGCACATCTGTGGGTCCCAGGGTGTATCCAGGCATTGGGCTGGCTCACTGCTGTGGGACTCATGGGGTCCTTCTCTCCTTCCTTCTTCTTCTTTGCTGCTGCCTGTCTGGGTCCCATCCCTCATTTGCCTGCAGACCATCAGCAACGTGCTCCTCCAGTATGCCGAGATCATCTCCAAGGACTTTGCCTCATACTGCTCCAAGGAGAAGGAGAAAGTGGTGATGTATCTCCCTTCCACTTGCCACCCACCCTATGCTGCCAGGCAGGACTGTCCCCTCATGGTCACCTTGGCCATCACCTCAGCTCCAGAGCTGGTCTCTGTGGCACAGATCCTGCCCTGGGTCTCTGTCTGATGCCAGCCCCTGGGGTGCTGCCAGGCAGCCTCTGTGCTATGGCTGTCCCTGTGTCCCCCAGTGCAGGGTGAGGGTGACCTGGGGTGGTGGGCAGCTCCCCCAGCCACGTTTGTTGTTGCTGACCCCTCTCTCCATCCAACCCCTCCAGCCCTGTATCCTGATGAACAACATCCAGCAGCTCCGTGTCCAGCTCGAGAAGATGTTTGAAGCCATGGGTGGGAAGGAGGTGTGTACTGGGGGGTGTCTCTGGGAGTGAGCCTGGGGAGGGGCTGGATCCATTCCTTCTCCCCAGAGGCAGCCCCTTTCCTGGCTGTGCAGTGCTGGGAGCAGACCCCAGCTCCTCACTCCTGTATGGGATCCCACTGTCCCACACCGTGGAACCCTGCTCTCCCACCACGTCAGATGATGGATGGGCTTCACCCTGCCCAGGGGTGCAGTTGGGGTGCAGAGACCGTCCTCAGGGCTGGGTCAGGGACCCTGATGGCTTCTCCAACCTGTCCCTCCTCCAGCTGGACACAGAAGCCAGTGATATCCTCAAGGAGCTGCAGGTGAAGCTCAACAACGTCCTGGATGAGCTGAGCCGAGTCTTTGCCACCAGGTACACCCGGGCACGAGACCACGGGTGGGCCGGGCCAAGGAGAGGTTGGGAGGGGGTCCAGGAGCTGTGGCTGAGGCCAGATAGGGGGGAGGGGGTCTGTCCTGGGTGCATCCTGGGGGATGCTGAGCTGCCTGGGTGCTGTGGTCTCCAGTTTCCAGCCACACATCGAGGAGTGCGTGAAGCAGATGGGTGACATCCTGTCCCAGGTGAAGGGCACCGGCAACGTCCCTGCGAGCACCTGCAGCAGCGTCGCGCAGGATGCTGACAACGTCCTGCAGCCCATCATGGACCTCCTGGACAGCAAGTATGTGTGGGGGAGTCAACAGAGACCTCTGCCCTCCCCAGTGCCCCAGACCTGCCCTGGGACAGGGTGTCCAGGCAAGGGGTGGCATCAGGGGTGCCCTGCTGAGGCCTTCAGCCTCTTCCCCTCTCTGCAGCCTGACGCTCTTTGCCAAGATCTGTGAGAAGACGGTGCTGAAGCGGGTGCTGAAGGAGCTCTGGAAGCTGGTGATGAACACCATGGAGAAGACCATTGTCCTGCCCCCTCTCACTGACCAGACGGTGAGTGATGGTGATGGGGACCAGGGATGGGTGACCCTGGAGCTGGTGGCTGATTTCAGCCAGTGTGGGACATGACTGGCCAGGTGGGGACTTTGGTGGCCAAACCTGCCCCCAGCTTGTGGCTAGAGAGAGGATGGAGGAAAGGTCAAACTTGACCCAGGGGCCTGGTGCAGCCCATCACCCTCTTGGCTGGCTTTGCCAAAGGACCATTCTGCCCCCTCCATCATGGCACCAGAAGGGAGCACTGGTCCTGTCCTCCCCATCCTTGCCCCTGAGCTGGGGCAGCATCTGTGCCATGCTCATCAGGCATGGTCCCTGTCCTGGGGGGGAACTGGGAGGCTCTGGGAGTGACCCACGCCAGCTGCGCTGTGGGGCCGGGGTTAAGGGGAGCAGGGACTGGCTTCACGGGGGTGGGGGGCACGTCCCCACGGGAGGGCTGAACTCTCCCCTGCTCCTGGGCTGAGCAGGCTCTGGGGGAGCAGAGCAAAGCGCTGGGACTGACCCCTCCCCCTCCCCGGAGGGCTCCGAGGCTCCACCGCTCCCTCCCCATGCGCCCCAGGGCGGCACTTCCCCTGGGGTCACCGGGGACACCAAGGGCTCTGGGTCACTCACATCTGTCCCTATCTCTCTCAGTGGCTTTTGTCACTGTCACAAAACTGGTCTCGGGCTCATACTTGGCGTGCAGGGAGCCACCAGCCCCGTGGTGCCTTTCTGGGGTTGTGGGACTCCTTGTGCTGCGTCCGTGAGGGACAGCACAGCGGTGACCTCAGCGGTGCCACCGTGCTGGCACCGTGTCACAGCCCAGGTAAAGGGTGGCCAAATCTAATTGGAATGCTGGTGCCACTGCGTCCCAGCTGCCACCTCAGCCCTGTCTCTGTCCCCTACTGGCTGTGCCACATCCTGGAGGCAGCAAGCCCTGTGCTGAGGGCAGGGGGGTGCCACGGACATGGGGATCTGCTGGGTGGAGA
>VXBZ01010001.1:144832-155450 GCA_013399135.1 Heliornis fulica | reverse complement strand
TTCTGCTCCCGTAGCACATGTGTCACCGCTGCCCGTGTGTCTGTAGCACCGCGGCGGCGCTGCCGCCGGCGGCTCCCATGGATGCATGATAGTGAAATGTTTTGCACTATTTTGAATTTTTTGGGCTCTGTAAAAATATTTTATTATAACTGACATTAAAAAGCACACCCTTCGCTGTGGCTACGGTGGGGGGGCACTGGGGGGGGGTTCTTCATCCTGCCATGCACCTTTAATGTTAATACTAAGGAGAAACAGCCTCCCTGGGGGTGCTTTGTGGTCCACCCACCCTTTGCAGGGCCAGCAGGTCTGGGGGGGGATCTTGCCCATCTACTCTGCTCCTGGGAGACTCCCTGCAGAGTGCTGGGTGCAGTTCAGAGGGGTGGGGGTCCCCAGCACAGGGAGAAGATGGAGCTGTCCTTCCAGAGGAGGCCATGGAGGTGAGCAGAGGGCTGGAGCATCTCGCCTGTGGAGCCAGGCTGAGAGAGTTGGGGTTGTTCAGCCTGGAGAAGGCTCTGGGGGGTCAGGGGGGACACACAACTTATAGTGGCCTTCCAGGCCCTGAATGGGCCAACAAGAAAGCTGGGGAGGGATTTTTAGAAGGGCCTGGAGTGACAAGATGAGGGGGAATGGTTTTAATTGGAAGGGGTAGATTTAGGTTGGATCTCAGGAAGAAATTCTTCCCTCTGAGGGGGGTGAGGCCCTGGCACAGGGTGCCCAGGGAAGTGAGGGCTGCCCCCTCCCTGGAGATGTTCAAGGCCAGGTTGGATGGAGCCTGGTCTGGTGAAGGTGTCCCTGCCCATGGCTGGGGGTTTGAGCTGGATGGTCTTTGAGGTCCCTTCCTGCCCAAACCAGTCTGTGATTCACAAAGCCAAGAGCTTCAGGCCTGGGGTTACAGGGACCCAGGACACCCTGGCCTGGGAGGGGACATTCTATTCTGCTCTGCAGGCACCAGAGTGAACAGAGGCTGCACACACAGCCTCACCCAGGGCAAACCGTGGCCACTCCACTGGCCTTCCATGACAGAGCAACTGCTCCAAAGGGAAGAGCTGGGGAATCTCATCTACCCCGACTTCCCTAAGGCTTTTGATACAGCACCCCTGGCCCTGCCAACATTCCTGGCCCGAGCTTGGAGTGATACAGATCTTAGAACACAGAGCCCTGATGCCTTCCAGAGAGCTCCAGTGAAAAAGTGGGGTGGTTTGACCCTGGCTGGAGGCCAGACTCCCACCCAATTCACCCCCCTCCTCAGCTGGAGAGAGGAGAAAATACCTATAGAGAGGCTCAGGAGCCCAGCTGGGATTTACTCTGTTGGAGCCTTAAAAAACTTCTAGCTGCTTCTTAAAGAAGCCACTTTGCAAACCCACCACAAAACCCCATCAATGTGACCTAAAAGGACCCTGGGAGTCGTAGGAATGAGACTCAGAGGAGGGGTTCAATCTCCTGTCCCTTCTCCCCACTGCCAGAGATCCCCACTGTTTGCTGGTGCATTAATGACTCTCCAAGAGGGAAGAACTGGCTCCACACCCACATCTGTGCCCAGCCCAGGTCCAGAACCCACCACCAAGCTGTTGGTGACCTTCCCCTTCACCAGAAACCCCTTAACAGCCCACCCAAGAGCAAGCCTCTGTGTTCACTTTCTCTAGGATGAACCAGCCCAACTCTCCAGAGCAGAGGTTCTCCAGCCCTCTGATTCTCTCCATGGCCTCCTCTGGACTCACTCCAACAGCTATGTGGCCTTCTTGTCCTGAGGACTCCCAAGCTGGACACAGCACTGTAGGGGAGGGGGAGGCTCATGAGAGCAGAGGGACAGAATCCTCTCCCTGGGCCTTGGGGTGACACTGATGGGGCTGCAGCCCAGGTGGATTTGTGAGCTGCAAGTACAGATTGCCAGGTCACCTTGAGCTTCTCATCCCCTAGAACCCCAAATCCTGCTCCTCAGAGCTGCACTCCATGCATCCAGCAACTTTAAAGCCTCTTCACCAGCACAGCAAGCCCATGGCTGAAGGTGTTCTTCCCCTTGCCTGACAGTTGGACCCCATCACCCCCAGTAGATCAGGGTTCTCAAAGCAAAACACAGTCTAAGCCACCCAACCCCTGACTGTAGCATCAGCTTCGTGACCATTTGTTGACTTGTTAGCAGCAACTGGCCCTTTCCTACTCCTTCCCTTTGACCAAGAAGACTGTTGAGAGGACTCCCCCCCCTCCTGAGTCCCTCACAGAATCCCAGAATGTCAGGAGTTGAAAGGGACCTTGAAAGACCATCTAGATCAACTCCCTGCCAGAAGAGGATCACCTGGATTAAACTACACAGGAATATGATCAGATTGGTCTGGAATGTCTCCTGAGAAGGAGGCTCCACAACCTCTCTGGGCAGCCTGGCCCAGGGCTCTGGCACCCTCACAGGGAAAGAGTTTCTCCTGATGTTCCCATGGAACCTCCTCAGCTCCAGCTTGGACCCATTGCCCCTTGTCCTGTCACTGGCCATCCCTGAGAAGAGCCTGGCTCCATCCTCCTGACACTCACCCTTGACATATTCATAGACATTAATGAGGTCACCTCTCAGTCTCCTCCAAGCTCAAGAGCCCCAGCTCCCTCAGCCTGTCCTCAGCAGGAAGGTGTTCCACTCCATCGTCTTGGTGGTCCTGTGCTGGACTCTTTCAAGGAGTTCTATGTCCTTCTGGAACTGAGGGGCCCAGAACTGGACACAACATTCCAGGTATCATCTCACCAGGGCAGAATACAGGGAGGGAAGGACCACTTCTAATACACCCCAAGATGCCATTGGCTTCTTGGCCATGAGGGCACATTGCTGACTCATGGTCATCCTGCTGTTCCCCAGGACCCCCAGGTCTCTCTCACCTCCTCTGCTCTCCAACAGGCCAGTCCCCAGCCTGTCCTGGTCCCTGGGGTTGTCCCTCCCCAGATGCCAGACCCTACACTTGCCCTGTTCAATCTCATTCCACCTCTCCCTGCCCAGCTCTCCAGCCTGGCTGAGTCTTGAACGGCAGCACAACCTCCTGGGGCGTCACCACCCCTCCCAGCTTGGTGCCCTCAGCAAACTGCTGACTGTGCACTTGATTCCCACATCCAGGTCATCAATGGATATATTGATCAGTGCTGGTTCCAGTACCAACCCCTGAGGGACTCCACTGGTTACAGGCCTCCAGCCAGACTCTGTCCACTCACAGTTACTTCAGGGCTCTGCCATCATTCTTAATCCCAGACTGCTCCTGGAGACATCACCAGTGCCCCCCCAAAACAACAGTAGACAGTAGCCAGGGGACCTGAGAGGGCGACATCCCTGATCTGAGCCCTTGGTAACAGCACACATCTCCAGGGAGCAGGTCAGGGCAGCACACGGGGGTCTCTGCACCTCTCCAGACAGCCACCTACTGCTGTCACACGTCACTTCATGGGTGTTCCATGGGGAGCAGCTCAGGCTCCGGCATCTCTCACACTGGGGTGGGGTTTTAGTCTTGTTGTTCATCCCCAGCCAGTCGCTGAGCACCAAGCAGCCCCCCACAGCTACAGAATCACGAGGTTGGTAAAAGACCATTAAGAGAGAGTCAAACCATTCCTGTCCTCTCCTAAGCCACATCCCTGAATACCTCTTCTATTCCATCCCAAGCCCTGGGAATCTGGCCTCCTGCCAGGTCCCCAGGGCTTGGGATGGAGTGATGGAAGCACCTCTCAAAGGCATAGCACCCTGTCTGCTCTGTGACCCTGGCACCTTCAGCACTCCTGTCACTCCTGTCCCCCATGGCAATTTTGGTGCAGGGCCTCAACAAGCCCAGACAAGCATCTCTGCTCTCACCTGGCTGATGGTTCCAGGGAAGTCTAGAGAACTTCCCAAATCCTTGGTCCAACTCTCCCATTTCACCTCCCAGAAGTCAGTCTCCTCCCTGGTTTGCAACCAGCACATCTACTCACCCTGCACTGACCCCCCCATTCCTGGCACAGAACTGGGGGATGTTGGCCACCAGGGTGAGCTCAGTGGGTGCCCAGGAAGGGTGTCCCCAGCCCATCCCCCTCCCACCCACACAGGGCTTCAGCAGACTGCTTCTTCAACCCCTGGGCCTTCCTTCTTGACCAGACACTCACCAGCCTCCCCCAGTTCTCTGCTGGGTGCTGCCTGAGGTGGTCCAGGACCCCTTGTCCAGAGCCCCTGCAGGACCCTGCTCCCTGCAGAGAGCCCAGGGCCCTCGGTGGGTCCAGAAGTCTTTCTGGGCAAACAGAACAAGAGCAGGTTTAGATCAGACACGAGGGAGAACAGGAGCAGACCTGCAGAACCTGGACTCTGGGAGGAGTCACACAGGTTGGACTGGACAGGGAACCCAGCAGTGTCCTCTCCAACCAAAGTGACTCAGTAGCCCACAAAAAGCCCCAGGAATGTCCAATCCTCAAGCTTCCCCAGCCCCCTCCTACCCCAGTCTGATCCCCTCAGCCACAGACATCAAAGTTATCTGCAAAGACTTTTATTAATTACACTCAAAGGATTAAAAAGTGTCCAAAGCCCCAGCGCAGGACTGCGGTGGGCCCTGGCTGTGCCACCACCAGGGCACCTCAGTTTCAATAACAGCTTCTCAGGAGGACAGCACACACCCACCATGGCACTCCCACCCCTCAGACACCCTCCATGGGGCACCTGGACCTGGGCTCAGAGGCGGACGAGGAAGGTGAGGCCAAGGGCATCAGGGATGCGGAGCTCATCCAGGTGCAGGGGGGAGGAGATGAAGGGCAGGTGCACGGGGAAGAGGTGGCTGGTGTCCACCAAGAGCTGGCTGGGTCTCCCTCCGTACTGGGCCTGCAGCTGCTTCTGTGGGGGCACATTGCTCGGGTCAGGGGCTGCCCCAGTGAAGGGGAGGGGGGGCAGGGGTGTCTCACACAGGAGTCCCCAGCACTGGACCCCAAGCACCCCCCTTACCTCGACGCTGCTGATGAAGCTGGGACTGATGCGCTCCTCCAGCCCAGCAGCTGGGGTGTAAGCCCGGAGTATCTTCACAACCTGGTGGTAGGGAACCAGAACAGGGAAGGGCTGAGCACAGATACATCAGGGTACAACAGGGTCTCCATCCCAGGGAGTCCTTGGGGCACCAAGGGAGGATCCATGCCCAGCAAGCAGCGAGTCCCACCCCTCCCCCAGTACCTGCTGCGGTGACAGCACCGTGCACAGGCTGCAGAGAGCTCCAGCGTCCTCCTCTGTCACCTTCTTCACCTGCAGCAGCTGGGCAGCCTGGACCAGGGGCTCCAGCACCTCACGGCTCCCAGTCTGCTGCAGCCCCTCCGCCCGCAGCCACTGCTCCAGCTGGCTGATGTTGTACCTGCCAGGGCACTGGGTCAGGGGAGGGGACACTGGGCTGTGCCCCAGCTGTCCCCAGGCACCCACCCTGCACAGACACTGACCTGAGCTGGATGCCACGGCTCCAGGAGCACGTGTCCTTTCTCAGCAGCAGGTGGTTGAGGGTGGTGCCGCTGATGAGGAAGAGGAGCTGACGCAAGGCTTGGTGCCCCACGCTGGGTGCCAGCCCGTGGTGGTCCAGCGCCGCTCGGAAGGAGCTCAGCTGCTGCAGCAGCTCAGGCAGGGTGTGGGCAGGGGGTGCTGAGACCCGGCGGTGGCCAGGAGGGCAGGAGGAAGACAAGCCCTGGATGGGCTCGCTCTCCAGCATTGCGGCAACTGGAGGGCAGAGAGGAGTCAGACAGTGCACCTCAAGCAGCCCATGTGCTCCTCAGCTCGGTATCCCAGCTGGGGGTGCAGGGACCAGCGACATCTCCAGAGCTGCTGGCCCAGGAGGGCTCCATTAGGCTGTAGAACCCTCCCACGGGGGAATAAAGCCTCCCTAGGGTGCAGCCCAAAGTCCCTGAGGTGCTGACCCCACTTTAGCTCCCCAGCCACCACCTCCAAGCCAAGCTGCTCAAGGAGCAGAAGGTCCCTCACCAACGAGGACCCCAGCTCAGAGCTCTGGGGCCAGCAGGCTGGTCTCACAGCCGAGCACAGCACCGCCCCCTGCGCCAGCATCCCGCCGGTGCCCGCAAGCCCCCGAGGCCAGGCCGTACCGATGACGGGCTTGAGGCGCCTCTCGGCCGTGCGGATGAGCTGCTGGTAGAGCTGCACCGCCAGCGCTCCCAGGCTGCGGCAGCAGCTCTGCGGCTCCACGTTCTGCAGGCGATGCTCGTTCTGCCGCGCCGTGTTCCCCTGCCAGTAGCTCTGCGGGCACAGGCTGGGTCAGAGCAGTGCCAGGGGAGACAGCTGGGTCCCCAAGCGCTGTCACCCCAGCACCTCCCTGCCTACACTGAGGGCAAGGAGAATGCAGGCCTAGAGTAGGGGTAACCCTGACACACAAAGCCCTCGCTCTTCCCAGGGGGGCAGCAGCCCCCCCACATCCCAGCCCTACCTCATCCTGGCTGTACTGGCGTAGGCAGTTGAGGAGCCGGCACGTGTTGGCGAGCCAGCGTGCCACCACGTCAAAGTCATCACTGTGCTTCTGCAGGAGGGGACAGAGAGCACTGGGGTCAGCAGGGCTCTGGCTGAGAGGGCCATGGAGAGAGGGGGCAGCCTGAGGAGAGCTGTGGGGTGCCCCAGCACCAGCCCCTCCCCAGCCATGGAGGCTCCTGCTCCCCAAAGCCCACAGCACCTTCATGACCCTTTTGATCGCGTCGATGGCGGCGTCCAGGAGCGAGCGGGCGCGGGGCTCGTCGCAGCAGTGGTCAGCGTGTCGGAAGCAGAGGAAGAGGATGTAGGCAGGCAGGTCTGGGAGCACCCCAGGGCTCCTGTCTGGTTTGTAGTCTGTGGGGGAAAGAGGAGCAGTTGGGAGCCAGGCAGTGACGGAAAGGCGGCGCTGAGCCAGGCAGGATACTGCCCCAGCAGCACCGGAGGGCTGAGCTGACACATCTTGGCAAGAGACCCTAGAGAAAGCCAAGCTGGGAAAAGGAGTCTCCATCTCTCCCAAGCCCACCTGTGATGACGGCCTTGATGATGCGCCCTTCATCCTCCATCCTCCATGCTAGCATGGCCTGGGATGGGACCACAGTGGATGCTGCCAACGCCAGCCTGGGAGCTTCTCTCTTCACTGGAGGAGAGGAACACAGGTCACATCCTGCTGCATTCTGGTCCATAGGACCCAAATCAGGTCCCTGCAGCTCAGTCCAAGCCAGCTCTTCCCAGAATCTCTGTCTGGGGTGGAAGGGGTGGCTCTGCTTCCCATGCTGAAGCTGGGCAATGCTCCAGCTTCAAACCAGGCTGGTGATCCACCAGCCAGCCCCACGCAGTCACTTGCCTGTGAGCTCCTGGACCTGTTTCATGTAGACTCTCAGCTGCTTCTGGAGCTGCAGCGTGGTCCTCTCCTGCTTCTCCAGCTTTTGGGCCAGCTCCTAGACAGAGACAGCCCCAGCAGTGCCCACCCAGCCTCCCTCAACCAGGCAAAGGGGTGGAAGCCAACCCCGAGTCCAATCCTGCCCACCCCCACCCCCCTTACCCTGTTCTCCTCCTTGAGCTGCAGGACGTGGTGCTGCAGCCCCTCCTGGCCCTGGTGCCGCTGCTGGATGAGAGTTGCCTGCTGCTGGTTCAGCTGCTTGAGTGAGCCAGGAGAAGAGGGCAGGGTGAGGGCAGGGTGAGGGCAGGGTGAGGGCAGGGTGAGGGCTGTCCTGCCAGACTGGATCCAGCCCTGTGCAGGGGCTGGGGCAGGGGCTCACCCGGTGCTTGAGGAAGTCCAAGGGTTTCCTCTCCTCCAGCTCCACAGGGGCCTTGGACCTCTGCAGCTCCTCCCGGGTCCAGGCTAGCTCCTCGTTGAGGGCCTTGAACTGCCCCAGGAGGAGGAGATACGCCCTCTCATAGGGACCCTGGCCCACACCAGGGTGAACATGTGCCTCACCACCAGGCTGTGGCCCCTCCGGCACCAGCTGCCAGCGTTCCTCCAGGCCCTGGGTGCAGAGACTGGGCTCAGTCAGGCACCCCTCCCAGCCAGGAGCCCCAGACCACAGCCATCCCCAACCAGGGGAAGGGATGGTCCACTTGTCACCCCACCCCACTGTCCCCCACTAGCCTCAGCCTGCAGGTCAGAGCCATCTCGTGAGGGAGCTGTGGACATGGAGGACGAGCAGCTGCTCTCAGAGCCCAAGAAGCTCTCCAGTGATGTGGTCCTTCTCAAGGTGCTTTGCTGGGTGAGGAGAGAAGAACAAGAGTTTCCTGTGAATCACACAGTCCCAGAATGTCAGGGGCACCTTGAGAGATCATCCAGTCCAGCCCCCACCAGAGCAGGATCACCTGGATCAGGTCACACAGGAACGTGTCCAGGCAGGTTGCAATGTCTCCAGAGAAGGAGACTCCACAACCTCTCTGGGCAGCCTGTTCCAGGTGACACTAGTGTCACCTGGGGCAGAGCAGCAATGGCCTTAAGGGGCTTAAGGACCCCCCAGCCACAAACTCAAAAGCCCCCTTCTCCGCAGCCGGCGCTGCCCCCACAGCCGAGTGCTGCCCCAAGCCTCCCCGTGTCCCCAGCAGCCCCTCAGCTGTGTCCCCAGCAGCCCCTCACCCTGTGGAGGGCCATCTCATCCCGCATGTTCTCGTAGCCCTGCTCCAGGCGGGCGTACTCCTGCACCAGGCTCTGGTAACGTGCCCGTTCCTCCTCCAGCTCCTGCTGCAGCCTCCGGCTCTCCCGCGCCGCACGCTGCTGCTGCTCTGTGGGGACACACACAGCAGAGAGTGGGAACAGGCAGAGCCAGGACCCCTCTGCCAGGGGATGCACAGGACCAGCCTGTACACAGGGAATGGGGACACAGGGAGCAGAGGATCCTTTTTACCTTCCAGCTCCTGTGACTGCTCCAACACACGCTGGCTCAGGGCATCCCTCTCCTTCCCCAGCTGCAGCTTCACAGCTTCCACCTCCGCCAGGCACTGCAGGGAAGCGCAGGGATAGGTACCACCAGAGCCCTGCCTGGACCCCCCAGAGCCCTGTGGAGTCCCCACAGCTCATCCCCCTGATGGACCAACCTGCCTGAGCTCCTCAACCTCCCGGCCCAGGCAGCTCTTCACACTCTCCTTCTCCAGCTCGGCCAGACGCTCCTGCAGCCGCTGCACCTCAGCACGCAGGTGCTGTTCCTCCTCAGCGTGGGCAGCATTCAGCCCCAGGAGCTGCTCCTTCTCCTGGGCCTTAGGCCAATGCAGGGAGCACGTCAGGCAGGCAGCAACAAGGACACAGCCCCATGGCTCCCGTCAAGGAGAGCCCATGCAGGGCTGCCTTTCCACAGTGAACACACATCTTGCTTCCCACCCGCCTGGCTGGAGCCTCCAGGATCACCTCAGACAGCACTCAGCACTCCAGGACAGGCCCTCCCCATTCAGACATGTACAAGCTTTGCCTTGGCTTTATTACCCACCTCCCAGCCAGTCCCAATCCAGCTCCCAGAGGATTGGGGCCCAGGAGCCCTTTCCCCCCACGACACCCCCAGAGAAGGGGTGGTGTCAGATGAAGTTGGACTCCCACCATGCTCCTGCTGCTACTGTCTGGGGTGACAACACACCTTGTCCCCAGCACGTGANTGTCCCCAGCACGTGAGGCTGGTACAAGGCTGCACCCAACCAAGCACCCAGGAGGGCGCTCAACCCCTCCCCAGGGCCACCAGCCCCACGTCCACAGGGAGGATTTTCCACATCCATAATGCCCAGGAACAAACCCCAGACCTAGAGACACAGGTCAGGAAGGGTCATCCCCTGTCCCAGGGCTGGGAAAGGACTGGAGACAGGTCAGACACGGTTTTGGGAGCAGAAACCAGCTGCCCCCACATCCCAGCACCTAGAAAGGACTGTAGCCAGCACTCACCTGCTCATCCAACCGGCACTGCAGCTGGATTACCTTGATCTCCATGCCCTTGTGCAGCTGCTTGTAGTGCTCCACAGAGCGGGCCTCGACACGCAGCCGCCGCAGCTCCCGGCGTGCCCGCACCCGGCGGCGGCAGCACTGCAGGTAGATGACGGCCCTGCACAGGCGGGCGTAGTGGGTCCGGGCCAGCCACCCCCTGACAGCAGCCTGGATCACCACGGCTTTCTGGTGCCACACCATCTGTGGAGGGAGAGATGGGGCAGTGGTACCACCAGGACCAGGGCACCCACCGCCCTGCCAGGCTCGTACCTGTTGGTAAAGACGCCGGGCAAGCACGCCCCGGGCAAAGGCTTGGATGGTGATGACAGCCCGGCGTGTGCGCTGGTAGGAGCGCCGGGCCAGAACCATCCTCAGGTTCTTCTGTAGTGTCACAGCAGCCCTGGTCCTTCTCAGCATCCTGGTGAACCTGCAGCGAGGGCAGAGAGCTCAGCAGGGATGGCAAAGCCCTCAGAGATACAGAATCCCAGACTGGGCTGGAAGGGACCCCGAGGACCATCCAGTTCCAAACCCCTGACACAGGCAGGGTCACCAACCTCCAGCAGAGGTTCAAGGCGAGTAGGAATCTGCAATCTGTTCAAGAAACGTCTCCTTAAACCAGTCTGCAGTGTCACGAGTCTCTGCTCTGCACTGTTTGCTCTTGCTTGGTGGTGAGCTGGGGGCTGGGGCTGACAGGGACACCGCTGCTGTTGTTGTTGGATACCCCGGCGCGAGCGGGCCCGGCCCCGGCCCCGGTGTCCGGTCGG
>VXBZ01010001.1:134162-144221 GCA_013399135.1 Heliornis fulica | reverse complement strand
ACGCAGGTGCTGTTCCTCCTCAGCGTGGGCAGCATTCAGCCCCAGGAGCTTCTCCTCCAGCTGCTGCTTCTCCTGGGCCTTAGGCCAATGCAGGGAGCACGTCAGGCAGGCAGCAACAAGGACACAGCCCCATGGCTCCCGTCAAGGAGAGCCCATGCAGGGCTGCCTTTCCACAGTGAACACACATCTTGCTTCCCACCCGCCTGGCTGGAGCCTCCAGGATCACCTCAGACAGCACTCAGCACTCCAGGACAGGCCCTCCCCATTCAGACATGTACAAGCTTTGCCTTGGCTTTATTACCCACCTCCCAGCCAGTCCCAATCCAGCTCCCAGAGGATTGGGGCCCAGGAGCCCTTTCCCCCCACGACACCCCCAGAGAAGGGGTGGTGTCAGATGAAGTTGGACTCCCACCATGCTCCTGCTGCTACTGTCTGGGGTGACAACACACCTTGTC
The DNA here is from genome assembly GCA_013399135.1 of Heliornis fulica. Classification (NCBI taxonomy): domain Eukaryota; kingdom Metazoa; phylum Chordata; class Aves; order Gruiformes; family Heliornithidae; genus Heliornis; species Heliornis fulica. Next base: position 143,766 of record VXBZ01010001.1, on the reverse strand, counting down.
CCCAGCACGTGAGGCTGCTACAAGGCTGCACCCAAACAAGCACCCAGGAGGGCGCTCAACCCCTCCCCAGGGCCACCAGCCCCACGTCCACAGGGAGGATTTTCCACATCCATAATGCCCAGGAACAAACCCCAGACCTAGAGACACAGGTCAGGAAGGGTCATCCCCTGTCCCAGGGCTGGGAAAGGACTGGAGACAGGTCAGACACGGTTTTGGGAGCAGAAACCAGCTGCCCCCACATCCCAGCACCTAGAAAGGACTGTAGCCAGCACTCACCTGCTCATCCAACCGGCACTGCAGCTGGATTACCTTGATCTCCATGCCCTTGTGCAGCTGCTTGTAGTGCTCCACAGAGCGGGCCTCGACACGCAGCCGCCGCAGCTCCCGGCGTGCCCGCACCCGGCGGCGGCAGCACTGCAGGTAGATGACGGCCCTGCACAGGCGGGCGTAGTGGGTCCGGGCCAGCCACCCCCTGACAGCAGCCTGGATCACCACGGCTTTCTGGTGCCACACCATCTGTGGAGGAAGAGATGGGGCAGTGGTACCACCAGGACCAGGGCACCCACCGCCCTGCCAGGCTCGTACCTGTTGGTAAAGACGCCGGGCAAGCACGCCCCGGGCAAAGGCTTGGATGGTGATGACAGCCCGGCGTGTGCGCTGGTAGGAGCGCCGGGCCAGAACCATCCTCAGGTTCTTCTGTAGTGTCACAGCAGCCCTGGTCCTTCTCAGCATCCTGGTGAACCTGCAGCGAGGGCAGAGAGCTCAGCAGGGATGGCAAAGCCCTCAGAGATACAGAATCNTCATCTCCAACCTGACCCTCCCCTCCTCCAGCTTCAACCCATCCCCTTGTCCCACCACTCTCTGCCCTTGGGAAAACCCGATTCCCTCCTGTCCATCTGCTCACTGGGGGGCTGCAGTGAGGTCCCAGGTCAAAGCTCAGCCTGGAGCCAGCACAACTCACCCCAAGGCTGAGCTCTGAGCGAGCTCATTACAGCTCCCTCAAGCCTCGACCTCTGCTCACCTCCGAGCCAACATGCCCCTGGCATGGCGCTGCAGGCAGGCTGCGGCAGCGCGCACCCGTCCGAAGCGCCGACGTGCCAGCCAGCCCCGCAGGTGCCTCTGCAGCGAGGTGCAGGCCGCCCTCAGGCGCCAGTACCGCAGCTCCTCCAGGTAAGCCACCTGGCCTGCCCGGAAAAACACCTTGCTCTTCCCACACCGGTACTTGCTGGGGTCCTGTGGGCAAAGGCAAGTTAGCACCCCAGCCACGATCACCAGGAGCGATGCTCCTCACAACCCATCTCCCCAGAGGCAGAGTTCCCCACTTCCGTGCCCCATGGGCACCCACACATTAGAAGCATCCTCAAGGGGTACTCACAGCTCCCCCACCTCCAAAGCAGAGCTCTTACTTGGAGCAGTCTCTCGAGAGCTCGGCTGCAGATCTGCTTCCCATCGGTGTCCACCAGCTCCTCTCTGCTCACCAGAGCCCTGTACCTCTCCAAGAACTCCTGGTACGTCCATCTGTGGGGGGCAGAGGTCAGCACTGGGGCTGGAAATGGAGGGAGCATCTAGGGTGCTGCTGAAGCAGGGGGTACCTGGAGGGATAGCCCGAGGCACTGATCCGGATGGTCTCCAGGACCCCGCAGGCTCGTAACTGCTCCACAACTCGCCTGGAGTCAAACCTGGGGCAAAGAGGGGCTGATCTAGAGTAGGTGCCGGCCAGCCTGGCACACAGCAAGTGGTGCAGGCCCCAGGTAAGTGGGTCATGGATGAGGGGGACCCAGAGCACCCCCATCCCTCGCAGGCACTCACGCAAAGGGCTGCTTGGCGTCGTTGGGTTTGATGCAGCGGATGTAGTGTGGTGTGGTGCTGCCCAGCGTCTCCATCAGCTTGTTCAGGGAGGCTTTGAACTGCCGAGAACAAGGCAAGCGTGGTCAGGGGCAGCAGGGCCACCCCGGAGCTTGTGGGGTCCCCCAGGACCTCCCTGTTGCCTGGGGCCAGCACACATTCCCCATTGCCCTCCCAACACCACCACCATACCTGGCTGGAGACGCACTTCTTCCTCTTCTGGCTACTGGGCAGCGATCTGCGGCTGGAGCGACCGACCATCCTGGACCCACTGGACCTGCGGGACTGCAGGGACACGGGGCCGTCCCATTCCTCCAGGAAGAGCTCGGTGACCAGGGGAGACTGCGCAGAGCGGAGTAGTGAGAGCCCAGCAGACCTTGCCATGAGCATCCCTCAGTGCCCAGAGAGCCACCACCACCACCAGGAGACGGGCCACCACAGTGCACGCTGCCCAGATGTTACAGCCCAGATGCAACATCTGCTCCTTCCCCCAAGGAAAACCAAGCACAAGACATGGGCACCTTCTGGGGTGTGCTGGAGAGCCCTCTAAGATGTCCCTTACCCCCTGCCAGGGCCAGGCAGGGTGGAGGGGAGGAGCAACAGCATTACAGACCCAGAAGTGGCAGGACCCTCCCAGCAAGGTATCCCCCAAGATGGGAAAGCCCGAGGCAGGGGAATAGGATGGGCAGCATCCACATCTTGATACACCCTGACCACAGCCAGCAGTGCCAGGGCTTCACCCTTTCAGAGTTTATAACTCCTACCCCATCCTTGGTCCCTCCAAGCCCCATGGCCACCAGTCAGCCAGGCTCTGCCCTACCCAGCCCCTGCTCGGGGGGCTCTCACCTTGCTGCCTCGCAGCAGCCCCACCAGCTCCTCGGAGACAGCATCCCTGTTCTTCTCCACAAACCCATTACACTGGTATTCCACCTGGCAGGACACAGGGGAAGAACCAGTTAGCCAAACTGGTTTGGTGCAGGGCTCTGCCTGGACACAGCCCAAGCCTGTTGGAAGTCCTCACAGGAGCTGGTGGTGGCCGTGTCACCTAGCTCCTGCAGGGAACCATCACAGCCAGAGCACATGGTGGGGGGGCCCTGCCCATCCCTCCTGCTCAGCAGGGTCCCTGTCACCTCACTGGGGACAGGTATGTGGGGCTAAAGGCAGCTCTGTGCAGGGCTGCTGGGACCCCTCAGGGTGGGCACGGGGCTGTGCTGGGGCTGACGGGCTTCCTGGGTTCTCCTTAGGGGGATTCACAGGGCTCAAGAGATGGGGGCAAGGCCACAGCCCAGCATCATAAACCACCACAGCCCAGCCACTCTACAGCACAGGCACCAAGGGGCTGCTTGTGCCCAGCTCCCCAGCTTGGATTTGGAGATTCCTCATCCCCAGCAGCCTGTTTCCCCGAGAGCGCGTTGCCCCTCGCAGCCCCATGCCCTGCTGCCCCCAGGCATCCTGGTGACCCCTGATCGACAACCTCCAGCTCCACCCTCAGCTGAAGAGCTGCAGCTCACTGTTTCACAGCTGTGGAACTGACAGGAACCACCTCCCAGCCTGGGAGGGTGCTGGAGCTGCCACCACCACCTCTAGATGGGGTGGGCTGGGTGCCCCTGGGTGCAGAGCTACCGCCAAGGACTCCCCACCAAGGGCTGCACCGCCACAGCTTTCCCTACCTTGCCAGCAAAGTGGCAGACAACGAAAGTGTCTGTGGGTCTCTTGGGCTTCTGGAAGTAGGAGTTGCTGAGATGGGTCTTGTAAAGCTTCTGTGCCCAGCTCCCATCACTGCCTTGGGGCATCTGAAAGAGATGGGTCAGAAGGGGCAGTGGGGAGGCTCCAGGTGGCCGTGGCAGCCTGGTTCCAGCACTCTCTGCCTACCTTGCACTCCTCATTCAGCAGGTCCAAGATGCCGAGCCGGCCCTCGATGAGCTCAATGCATGGCTGGTTGTCAAAGAAGTCAATGAAGACCCAAGGGATCTCCTCAGTCACATACTCCTCCTGCTCCAGCTTGAAGACATGCTGGAGGGCAGGGAGAGCAGAGCAGGACTGAGCCAGGAGGGGACAGAAGTTGCCATACTCCTGGCAGCAGCTTGGTCTCCAGAGGACACCTGAGCAGCCCTTCTCCTGGAGCAGGAGCAGACCATGCCCAGTCCAGCCACCTCTCAGAGCCCAACAGGTGCATGGACCGAAGCACCCACCACATTCAAGACTGAGACCGCCAAAACCAGCACGACAGATGTGCAGGGCCCACCCTTACTAGGTCCCAGCAAGGCCACACATCTGGGTGACACCCACCAGGTTGAAGAGCTGCTGCAGCTTCTCATTGGCATAGTTGATACAGAACTGCTCAAAGCTGTTGACCTCAAACATCTCAAACCTGTGGGGGGGGTGGGGAGGGGGCAGAGACCTGCCTGAGACAGTGGCCAGGCAGAGCCCCCCGCAACCAGCCACAAGCTCCAGGCAAAGCACCCAACGCCGCTGGTTCCAGCACAAGGATGGGTGCTGCCCATGTCCCAGCTGGACCAGTCAGCAGCTGCAGACCCCCAGATGATGCAGGAGCAGGACTGTGCCCTTCCAGCAGCCCCAGAGGAGGGGAACCGCTCTTACCCATAGATGTCCAGGATGCCAATGGAAGTACGGTGGCCCTCCAGCGAGCGCAGGGCGCAGTTCACCCTGCTCACCACCCACGCAAAGACCTGCCCATACATGTGCTTGGCCAGGGCATCCCTGGAGTCGAGTGCCTGCTGCCTGGAGAGAGGCTTCAGGTAGGTCTCCCCTGCAGTGACCAGCTTGTGGTGGCAGAGCCAGTGCATCACCTGCGACGCCTCGATGCCCAGCAGCGCACAGAACCACCCTAGGGCCTCGTCAGTGGGCTGTGGATGGACAGACCTTGTCACCATGATGTCCCTGAGATGTGGGTCCCGCAGCCAGCACAGCTCAGGGCACAGTTGGGGATGCCAGGGTGCAGGCAGCCGCCTCACACTCACCTCCACTGAGCAGCGGTCCCCACGGCGGTCCCTCCCTCGGACCACGATGTTGCCAAGGTGCAGGATGGCAGCCAGGATGCTGAACAGCTCCAGCTGCTCGGCCTCAGAGACACCTGTGGGCACAGCCCAGGCATGAGGGACACCCTGAGCTCTCCCCATGCCAGGGTCTCACCCCTGGCATCACACAAGCTGGTAAAATCTGGTCTCCCCACAAGGGGAGGGGAGGGGGGACAGGGGACACAAGCTGCCCTGCCCACCCAGGTCCATACCCAGCAGCGAGAAGGCGTGCCGTGTGTTATCCAAGTCAGCCGTGTCCGTGGTGCCCTGGGTGGTGGCACACTGACCCTGGTACGTGTAGTGGAAGGACTCTGCTCCATCTGTGGGCGAGAGGTGTCAGGCTGTGAGCCAGCACGACCTGGCCCATGGCCCAGACCCCCTTGTTCCCACCCCAGGGTGTCCAGCACCCAGTCTTGAGGGAGGGGAGGGGCAGGAAGGCTTGGCACTGCCTGGTGTGGCTCAGGCTGGCAGCAGGCTGCACTGTGGGGACTTGGGGACACTCACGGAGACCCAGGTGCTGGAGCTCGGGCAGGGTGGCCGAGGCACAAAGCTGGTAGAAGATGTGGTAGTTCCTCTCCGCTTTTGCCTGTGGATGAGCGAGGAAAAAAGAGTCACCAAGAAGACAGGACACAGTATCCCAGAATGGTTTGGGTGGGAAGGGACCTCAAGGCTTTGTCACTGTGCTCCCTGACAGTCCTTCTCTCCAGGTTTCTTGCAGGCTCAGGTCACCTCAGGCCACCCTGTTCCCCCACAGTACCCCCAGGTTTGGGGACAAGAGATACTGTCCCTCTCCCAGCTCAATTCAGCAGCGCTGGGGTTACATCCCCAGGGATGCCCGGGGCTTCCACTCAGCCCTGTCCCCATGCCACCCCAGAGACTCACCTGGAAGGTGACACGGGACTTCTCCAGCAGGTAGGTTTTGATGGTGGCCCCTGTGACGCCTGCCTGGCTGAAGCCAATCTTGATGTACTTCCCAAAGCGGCTGCTGTTGTCGTTCCTGGTTGTTCTTGCATTCCCAAAGGCCTGGGGGAAGGAGGGCAGGAGGTTTTAGCAGGCCCCACATCTCCAGGCGCTCTGGAGAAGTTCAGTCCCTGCCACCCATTCTAGAGAGGAGGGGACAAAGCCAGCACAACACCGGGGATACAGGCCATGAGGAACACTGGGAGGGACACCCCAGCCTGAGGACCCACCTCCATGATGGGGCTGGAGGCCAGCACCTTCTCCTCCATGCTGGAGTCACCTAAGCAGCCCCCAACAGTGGTGAAGTATCTCATGGCGTACTTGGCCGACGCAGTCTTCCCTGCGCCCGACTCCCCGCTGATGATGATGGATTGGTTCTTCCCAAACCTGCCAGAGAGAGACATGAGCTGGGGACAGTCCATGACCCAACAGCTGCCCACAGATACACCGCGGTCCAGGGGGGACTTCACCGCTTCCCCATCCCACCTGACGCTCACCTCACCATCTGCTTGTACGCCTCCTCCGCCAAAGCAAAGATGTGGGGGTCCATGTCCCCGATCTCGTGGCCGCTGTAGGCGTAGATCACCTCCTCCTCATAGATGGGCAACAGCTTGTAGGGGTTGATAGCAACGAGGATGATACCTGGAGGAAAAGGGTTGTGGCAAAGGGCAGGAGGGATGGGAGGGGGATGGGGAGCAGGGGTGGCTCCACGGGGCTCACCGCAGTACGTGTAGATGGTGTTGGCCTCCAGGAAGCGCCGGCGCAGCGAGTGCAGCACAGCTGGCTCATGCAGGTAGCTCAGGGCCACCAGGTCATCGGCGTCCGAGAGGCAGTCAGGGTTGCAGAGAGGTGGCAGCTGGAGCTCGAGGGGGTACACCAGCGCCTGTGGTACGGAGAGGGTGCGGGGTGGGTGCTGAGCGGGGACAGCCAGACACCACAGCTCTGGGGGAGCGACGCAGCCGGGGGGACCCTGTCTACCAGCCACACTTGGGCTGTTGGCCACGAGGAGCCACAGCCAGTCAGCACATCAGGCTGAGCTGGAGGCTTCTGGGAAGTCAGGCAGGAGCCAGCAGCGAGGACCAGCTCACCAGGCAGGGTCTGGTAAGACAGACCCAGCCACAGTCACCTGGGCTCAGGATGTGTCCAGACAGGGGTTGGGTCTCGCTGCACCAGGCTGGTTTGGGGGTGCAGAGGCAAGTTGCTTCGCTCTGGAAACACGCAGCCACACGACAAGCACGGGAGGAGCTGCAGGACACACAGCTCCAGCCTTACCGAGCCATCCTCCAGGCTGAGGTGGAGGATGGTGTCTCCTTCCTTGTAGTCTCTGGTTATTTCTGCCACCCTCCAGACTTCGGCACAGTCAGGGATCCACACCCGGGCACCCTGCGGGGACACGGGAGGGAAGCAGGGAGCCCCTGCAGCGAGCCCGGCCACCAGCCCCCACGCCAAGCGCCACAGCTCTCCCTGCCGTCCCCTCACTGCACAGCCAGCCCCGAGCTCAGCACCACGGTAGCAGGATGAGCCACGGGACCCAGCACCCTGCCAGATGCCCCACAGCCCCTCGGCTCCTGCAGGCAGGGGTCCTGTGCAGCTGCTCTCCAGATGTGCAGGAAGGTGCCTTTGCTGGTTGGAAAAGACCTTTAAGATTGTGGAATCCAATCGTCCCTGTCCTCTCCTAAACCCCACCCCTGAGCACCTCATCTCCCGTCTGTTCAATACACCCAGGGGTGGGTACTCCACTCCCTCCCTGGGCAGCCTGTCCCACACCCCCACAGCTCTTTGGGGGAAGAATTTCTTCTGACATCTCATCTGAACCTGGCGCAGCTTGAGGCCATTCCCCTTGTCCTGTCCCCTGTCCCTGGGCACAAGAGATCATCACCCACCTCTCCCCAACCTCCTCTCAGGTCATTCCAGGCAGGGGAAAGTCTCCCCTCAGCCTCCTCTTCCCCAGACTCAACCCCCCCAGCTCCCTCAGCCGCTCCTCAGCAGGTTTCTTCTCCAGACCCTTCCCCAGCCTGGTCACCCTCCTCTGGACCTGCTCCAGGACCACACTCGTCCCCCCGCAAGTCTGCTGCCACCCTCAGCTTCTCCCCCTTCAACAGCACTGGCTGTCTGCCGAGGAGNCTGGCTGTCTGCCGAGGAGCTCTGTGGCACAATGACCCCCCACTTCCCCCTGTGCCCACCCCATAACACCTCCCTCCCACCAGGACAAAGCCCCACAGAGCCACATGGGGAGCAGGATCCCTCAGCCTGAGCTAAGCTGCAGCACACCATGGGGTAGGGAGGCAGAACCAGTCTGAGGACCCCCTAAGCCCTGCCACAGGCATCCCACCAAGGCAGGAAGGCGAATCCCCAGCTCCAAGCTGTCACAGGGTGGCCGATGCTGGGGAGCTCCTGCCGCCTCCGCTCCTGGCACGGGTGCCCGCAGCCCTGCCAAGCCCTCCGGTGCCACCTCCTGCCAGACTGCCAGGAACAGGGGCTGCTCCCGGAGAGGGGACCCCCTGCCGCTCTGAGCGGCTGGAGACGAGGCCACGCTGCAGGCTCGAAGCGCGGCGCTGGCGGGAGCAGCGAACGGCTGCAGCTCCGCTCCCGGGCCCCCACGGGAGCTCCTTGTCCGTTTCCACACACCGGGAGCTATCGCAGAGCGGTGACACGGCTCCGACATCACCATCCCACCCCAGTGGGTTGGGACCATCTTCTGGCTGTAAACCAGAGCCTGGAAAGTGATAACTCCACCCTGGTTTCTGATTTTGCAAATCAGGAGCTTGGCTTGCAGCAGATGTTTCTGGAGCTCGGGTGTTAACGGGTCACGAAAGCCCATCGAGCGAGTGGGCTGCGAGTCCGGGCTGGGCAGTGGGTTCATGTCCAAGGAGCCATCGGGAGCCTGAACCTCCGACTTGGAGGGGACAGAACTGGGGACCAGAGGAGCAGCAACTGGAAACCAGTATCCTCTGAGCAGTAACCACTGGGGGGAGCAAAAATCGCACGATGCTCAGCTGCCAGCTCAAACCCCACAGCTGGGCACCTCCTGCTGGAGCACCCAGCTCCTCAGCCCTGCCAGGGTGTGGTGCTGAGCCAGGTCCTGGTGGTGCTGAGCCAGGCCCAGCCTGCAGGAGCTGGAAGGAAACCCTAGGGATAAGGAAGCCACAGAGCTGCTTCAAGCCCAGGCTGGCACATGGCGTGGGAAGAGGTACCATGGCGAGGTTGGCACCACAGCCCAGCCCACAGCACTGGGTGCCACAGCTCCACAGGAGCCAGGCCCCTCCAGGTGGCACCTCCCAGGGAAAGGGCCACGGTTCAGGTCTGCTCCCCAGTGAGTGACCCCAACACACAGCGGCCAAAGTGAGAGGCGAGAGCCTGGCCTGTTGCCCTCAGTGGGCAGAGCTGGACTGAGGTGGAGGGAGCAGGATGAGGCCCGGGGTGTGGGGATGGGCACAAGCAGGCCAGAACCAGGTCAGACAGATGCCCAGGCAGCACCAAACCCTCCTCCTCACCCGCTGCCAACACCCCTCCATGGTGCTGTGATCACTGACTGTGGGGTCAACGTGTGCCAGCAACCCCTCAGAGCTGGGGACCAGACCCACTGCAGCCCCCATCCCACAGCTGAGACACCACCAGGTACCCAGCACCATATGAGGTGCCACTGAGCCAGGCACCAGTCGGGATGTCACCCACGGGGACACACAGCTCATGGCACCTGCAGCCACCCGGGGGGCTGAGCCCCAGTGGAGGCACAAAACCCTTCGGGGCTGCACCAACCA
>VXBZ01010001.1:93490-120930 GCA_013399135.1 Heliornis fulica | reverse complement strand
CCCGCCCCGCCCCGACGTCAGCCGGCCCCGACAATGGGCCGCGACCCGCCGGGCGCATGCGCGGCGCTGGCCCCGCCCCGCCGCAGGGAGCGGAGACGAGGGGGTGGGCGGGGCGAGAGGATGAGGTGCCCACGCGCGTCCCGTTCCCGCCGGCGCCGGGACTTGGGGGGCGGGGCGGGGTCACCGGGCGGTGCTGAGACGGTGGTGCCGTGACCCCGGTTCTGCAGCCCGGCACTGTGGGGTGCGGGGCCATCCCGCCACTACCGACTTCGCCTCCCGCTGCAAGTAATGGGTTGAGTATCGGTGTTGCACAGCCCAACATGGAGTAAAACCGGAGCACTGAGTAATGGGTCCAGTAACAGTGTTGCACAGCCCAACATGGAGTAAAACTGGGTCCAGTAACAGTGTTGCACAGCCCAACATGGAGTAAAACCGGAGCACTGTAATGGGTCCAGTAACGGTGTTGCACAGCCCAACATGGAGTAAACCCGGAGTAGCCCCCAGGGGAAGGGGGGTATTCCCCTCCACCCAAACCCTGCCAGGACCCTGCAGCCCGAGGGGGCAGAGCTGCAGCACTGGTACTTCCCAGCCATCCCTTCTCCCCCATTCGCAGGCTCTGTGAGGGTACTGGGGGGTTCATCCCACCAGCAGCTTGGTCACCACAAGCCCTTGAAGGATGGCGACCCCCTTGCCCAGCCCCCCTCTCCAGAGAGCCTCCCTGGCCCAGCTCGGGGCGGTGGGTTGCTCCACGAGATCAGGTTTTGTTCCATCACTTCACAGGGACTGTCTGGGCACAGAGCCTGAAGAGCCCTTCCTGGAGGGACGGCCCTGCACCCCCTTCCCCCAGGACCTGCTCACCTACCCCTGGGATGCCCAAAGCCCCCACAGGCCCCACTCTCAAGGTTCACTGTCACAGAACTGTCCTTCCCCATCGCTGCCTTTGGGACTGGCTCAACCCTTCAACACCAGATTGGTTTCAACTTCAAGAACCATACGGGTCTAGTCTGGAACCTCCAACTTCAACTGCCCACGGCCCGGCTCCGGGCAAGGTGACGTCCTGCGGGTTAGTGGCCCAAACACCAACCACAGGGTCCATCCTCGTGTTTCCAAGTTCTGCCCCCAGCTCATGCCTCTCCCCTGCAAAAGTGACACCGTGATCAGGTCACCTCACGTGTGTGTCATCTCTCCAGCGAGAAAACAGCCCCCAGGAACCACCTCCTTCCTCCTTCCCATTCCTCTTACCTGCCACCTCCTCCTGACACACCTTCCAGCTCAACAGTTCCACAAAAAGGGGTGACAAGCTCCTTCTCCCCCCATTACCTCGAGGCCTCAGCCATGAGCTCCCCCCAGCTTGCTCTTCTGTCTTCTCCCCCCAAACCATCCACCACCCAATTCCATGGAGATCTGTCCGTATCTGTCCAGACTCCTCGGTGTTTACACGGATGCAGCTCTGGGAATTCTCCCGCTTCGGACTCATCCTCCACGAGCCGTTTGGGGCCAGCAGGCTCCAGGGGTGTCACAGATGGGTCATACCCACTGAGGGCTGAAGCTTCTCTTCCAGGCACAGCAAAAACAGCAGACCTGAGTCACTCAGCCTGGCTGTGAGGCATCTCCCCCTCCTCACTACAAAATATTTAACTAGGAAGTTACAACTCCACACTAAACTCCTAAAAATAATGTGGTGTCCTTTACTTTAAACCTTCTGTGCTTCTCCAACTCTCTGTAAAACACAGAAATCTCATTAACGACCACCACAACTAAATCCCTGGGCAACCTGCACTGACAGAGACGACTCTGCCATCTGCATTTGAAAGGCTCCTCACACCCTTGCAGCTACACCTGTACTTACACAGCCCTTGCCACCGGGGGCCACCACATCTCCTGGGGCTTGAGAGGTGGTGAAGTGCTGTATGTGGGCTCTGAAGCTCACCTCTGAACTGCATCACTATTTGAACTGCATCATTTGCCTATTTGAGAGTCCTTTTGGGAAATAACTATGTCAAGTCCAGCACCACTACCCAGAGAAGCTGCCAGTTGTAACTTGAAGTACTTTTGGCAGACCTGGTTTGTAGATGTTACGTGTACAACTGGTCCCGTTTCTAGCAGAACCTGCTCACACTTCCTTGGTCATGGCCTTCATTTCACTCACAGAATCACAGAATTGTCTTGGTTGGAAGGAACCCTTTAGATCATCAAGTCCAACCACTCACGGCACCAAGCTGCCCTTGTGCTTTTTAGCCCATGTAAGGAGCAGGTCTTTAAGAGACTCATGCCACTCATTAACAGAAAAACATTATGTAAATCAGGGAAGTTCTTTAGCACAACTTTCTCTCCTTCCCAAACACAACCATACCAAAGATCCAACTTCCCTGAGAACAACACAAAGGAGAAGACACTTCCTTGCTGCTTCCAAGTCCACCCCTCCATGTGGTTTCCCTGCTGCCTGTAATCATTTGGTCCCCAAACACCCCCCTGAACAAAGATATTCCCCAAAGCGACCGATGCAAACCCTGCACAGGGAATTCAAGAACACTTTTCTAAAGCAAAGCACAGAGGTAACATCTCAATAATCTGTTTTCTGAGCGAGGAAGTAGAGGAGGTCACCAGGACCACCACAGAGATGCAAGGCTAACGCCCCCAGATACAGTTCCACAAGGGCTGCTCATACTCCAGGTCAAGTACACAAAGGCAGAAGTTACAAAACCCAAGTTAGTGCGTTTGTTCTGCTTCAAAGAGCATCCATTTGCAGAGCAACCCTCCACGAGGGGATTGCTGAACACACAGGGGGGAAAGTCCCTGCTCCAACAAGCCAACCCCTGCCCCAGTTAGCCACTTGTCTAATTCACAGCACACTGCCCAACTACTACACCCAGGATCCACAGTTTAAGGGCAAAAATTACTTCTAGAGAACTACTATAGCTGCTCCTCTCCTTCTTTAGGAGCTCAAACTCTGCTTTCTGCACCGTTCAAGTACGCGCAAACATCAGGCAGAGCAAAGGGGCTCCAAGCACGGCACAGAAGAGCTAGTGCAGCTCAGAGAAGAATTATAAAAAAGTCCTTATGGGTGTGTGGGAAGGCTTAGGGGAATATCTCAGCACATCAGGAGCTGAATCACTGCATGTAGGTGGAGCCAGACAGATTGACAAGATCTGCAACTTGAAAAATGACCTAAGTCTGAGATCAATCACTGCACAAAGTAGCTGACTGAGGGAAGACATACAGAGACGGCTCAAGGTGATGAGCTCAATGTCTGCGTGACCTGTAACAACTGCCTAGGAGGTGCCTGCTACAACTGACCAACTAGTCAGCAACCCACAGTGTGAGCAGCTGCAATCCTCTGGGCACACCAAGCACTCTGTTACCTTGGGTATCACCGAACAGATTTTCTGGCTTCAGCGGCGAGTAACAAAGACACTTCGGGGGAAGCCGTTAGTGAGCGTCTTTTGCATGCAGAGATTAACGAAGAGTCCAGCTTTCAGGTAATGACTTCCGAGAAGTTGTGCAGCAGCCACTTGATGGAAGCTAAGAATTCCTCATGGACTAGACAAAAAGCATTCAAATAGAGACAGCACACCAAGCTTTCAAGCTTTACAGCCCTTCAAGTATCACTAAACCCCAATAAAGGGCGCTTGATACGCTAATCCAGGGCACACAACCACACTTAAATTACAAGGAAAAAATATCCCAAGTAAGGACTTTATCTCCTTCCAAAAGCTCAAATTAGGGGGTCAAGTTATCAAAGACCTGGCTGCTGTCTATGTAAATGAAATCAGACTCCTACAGCTATGCAGTTCCTACACCTTGCCACTACAGACAGACCGCTGAAGAGGTCCTTCCCTGCCCCACTCTGCCAGTTCTGCGCGACCTCAAACTACTTCCACGTGTGACTTTGCAAAGCAAGAAAAAAAAGAAGCCACAAAACAATAAGAGATGTATTTACTGAATAAAATGTTAAATTACCATACTCTGTAAATACCACTCCTAGCAGGTAAGTGTTGTGACAGTACTCAGACATCAGATTCAATAGCCAATAACCCCGACAATTCCAAGTGCGATTTGGTGAGTCATTCGGAGGTTGAAATGATTGGGGGTTTTCCTCATTCTCATAAACACTCTATCACCATAAATATCATTTAGTAATTGCTTTTCTGTTTTCTCATACTCCAGCGAGTCCTGGGGTCAAACTCAAGGGAACAGAGTTGATCCCCTGCTAATCTGAGAACAAATCCCAGTTTTAACCCGCTCCATCCCACACAGGACATTATTTTCCGTGCCACAGAATTGGTTACACACCACCCTCCCGTGTTTTCCTGTACACTTACTCAAAGCAGGGAGCTGAAATACTCAGTGGGAACCCTGATCAACCACCAAGGAAGAGCCTGCTATGAAGCACTTCCAGCATATGACAAGACTGTTCCCAGTGACAAGAACCAAGAACACATGTTTTGACAGAGAATAAGCGGCATCACCCCAAGATTTGCAAAGGCATCTGGACTCTTGGCGACTCTTCTTATGGATATAATCCCAAATAAATAGGATTGTCTGACTGGAGAGTTAATTCTGAAAAATGGAACTTTTTTCTTCACTTAGTTTTTTTTTTTTCTTCTTCTGCACCCTCTCCCTTTAAACACATTATAGAATCACAGACTGATCTGGGCCGGAAAGGACCTCAAAGCCCATGAAGATCCAACCCCCAGCCATGGGCAGGGACACCTTCACCAGACCAGGCTGCTCAAGGCCCTGTCCAACCTGGCCTTGAACACCTCCAGGGAGGGAGCAGCCACCATTGTCCTGGACACCCTGTGCCAGGGCCTCAGCACCCTCAGGGAAGAATTTCTTCCTAAGATCCAACCTAAATCTACCCCTTCCAATTAAAACCATTTTGCCTTGTCCTGTCAATCCAGGCCCTTCTAAAAGATCTCTCCTCAGCTTTCTTGTCAGTCCCTTCAGGGAATGGAAGGCCACTATAAGATCTCCCTGGAGCCTTGTCTTCTCTAGGCTGAACAACCCCAACTCTCTCAGCCTGTCTCTGTAGGAGAGATGCTCCAGCCCCCTGATCATCTCTGTGGCCTCCTCTGGACCCGTTCCAACAGCTCCATGACCATCCTAATGTTGGGGACTCCAGAACTGGACACTATATTCTAGGTGGTGTCTCACCAGAGTAGAGGGGAAGAATCCCCTCCCCTGACCTACTGGCCACGCTCCTTTTGACGCAGCCCAGGATATGACTGGGCCTTCTGGGCTCTGAGCACACACTGTCAGCTCACGTCGAGCTTCTCATCCACCAGCAACCCCAAGTCCTCTGCTGGGCTGCTCTCCATCACTTCATCTCCCAGCCTGTATTGGTGACAAGGATTGCCCCAACCCAGATGCAAGACCTTGCATTTGGCCTTGTTGAACCTCACAAGGTTCCCATGGGCCCGTATCTCCAGCTTGTCCAGGTCCATTTGGACGTTATCCAACCTTCTTTTTTGAGGACCAGCAGAATGAGTCTTTAAAGCAGGACAAAAAGTCAGGAGCCCCATTAGTTATCCTGTCAGCTGCTCTGCTCCATCTACTTCTGGCAAAGTAGTAAAGAGCTGGAGTCAGAAAGAAAAACAAAACCCAAGCAACTAGAGTCAAAACGAAGAGCTGAAGATATAGACAGGTTATCAGTTCCCAGAACAGACCTGAGCACAAGGCAGCAAGGAATCCAGGTGCAGATGACATGGCCACACTTCTTATAAATGCAAGACTTTGCATCAAGAGCTGCTGCCATTTGCAATGGCTGCTCTGAATCCCTAAGTGCTGCTGGGGAGCCTGGAAGGAGCCGTCGGGCTGGACACGCTGTCGTCGTTCATTGGGAAGAGCTGCTGAGGCAGGGGGGGAGCTGCTAAAATACATTCCCACATTCAGTGGCAAAGAGGAGGGAAGAAAGGCAAGAATATTTTTTATAACCATCCTAAACAATTAACAATTAGATTCTAACAATTAGAAGTTGGGAAGCAGGAGCCAAGACAAAGTTAGGCAGGGATGAGTAAGTATTAGGTCAGGAAATGTCAGGATAGAACATCAGAAGTAATATCTGACAACAGAAAGAGGTTTGGGGGAAAAAACCAAAGCTTCAGCTGAACAGCTCGTCTGTTCTGAAGGACAAAGGCTTAAACCAGGGAGACGCCAACTGGGCGGCTACACAACAGATACCAGGGGACAGAACAACCCCAGAGCTCTGCAGAAGGTACAGGACATCACTGGATTTAAGGTCTATTAAAACACAGGGCTGCAGCCCTGAGCTGGGTGTCTTTCCCAGGACTGGCACAAACCCTGATGAGACACAATGCCACCTCTACCCAAGAGGGCAGCCTGCTGCCCCTTCCCTCTTCATCAGATTACTGCAGCCAGCCTGGACAAGATGACTTTTCAGCAAAGGAGCTGCAAAACACATGTAATTTTTTTTTTCCCTTCAAACCTTCACTCACACACTCAACATTTTCTTACTTTACAGAACAAAGCAGTAGGACAGTCTCTTAGAGCTCTAAAGAAGCAAAATTACCTTGAGCAGCAGCTGATAAACGAGCACCAATGAAACGCTTTCTCTCAGCGGTCTGCCTCGCACACAGCGCACGCTTTCAGCTCCCAGAGTAACTAAAATGCATTTGACTGATGAAAACAGGTTTGTCACTTGGAAAGTTAGTTCCAGCTAGCCTCCTCTCACATGGAAGGAGAACAGGAGTTACATTTACCCACCAGATCCCACTTCAAAATGATATTTCATGGAACGTTGTTACCAGAAAACAACCAAACGCCAAAGCAGCCACGCACCAGGTCTGACGTGCCAACATTCCCAGTGTCCAGCCATGTCACTCCTGACTGTTTTCCCTTCCTGACAACCATGAAAACTCCTCCCTTTTCTTGCTCAACAGCCAGTTCAGCGAGTTCAGTTTCAGCAGTGAATCATGGTAACATCTCCTGGGCAGAACCACCTACAAAAGTTCCACAGTCCCAGTCCAGACTGGACCGATGTCTTTGCAAACTTATTTTTCTGGATTGGACAAAATTTAATCCAAATATAATTTGGTACAAACAATCTTGTTGGTTTTTCAAAATAAAACAGAGCCAATTTAGTGGGACAGCTCCAACCCACTCTGTGCAAGATAAATCAGGAGTTTTCAAGAACAAGAAGTTTCTCTTTACATTACCTCTGCGGAGTAAAATGGCATTTTGGGGGTTTGCATCCTACCTACCAACATCAAACAAACCATTCCATCCCCTGTCTCCTCCAACCAGTGCCCTCTAGAATTAGGCAAGCTGCTGTTTCCAGATATAACAAGAAAAACCTGAGTGAGCATGACACAGCAGAAGCAGCAGAACCACCTCCACTGAGGTGGTTTGTATCCAGGATTACACTGTCTACAGAAAAAGATGGAGAAGCTTCACCATCCTGGACAAGATCCTACACCTTAGCAAAGCTGCCTGAGGACCATAAGAATATGCTTGTGTATTACCTCCAAAGAGGATTAAACTAGGTCAATAACATGTCCCACCCACAGAGCTTGGAACTATTGTTGTAGGAGAAAGAAATCAAAACAGCTTACAGGGACAAACCGAAGGCTGTTTATCATCACAGCTCCGTTATGTACACTTAGAGTATTAGAGGGCAGCAGGAAGGTGCTGTTACCACTGCTGGAAAGGATTACCTGTTCCAACCCCCCCCACACACACACCCCTTCTCCAAGCAGACAAACTTGGTCTCAGACAGAACAATGGACACCACCACTGCTGGTATGTTCTCACGTAAGGCACAGCAGCGGAGTAAAAGGTGGCTTTTGCTCCAATTCCACTCAATTACTTATCTAGTAAATTCTAATCATAGAATGATTAGAGTTGGAAGGGACTCCCAGAGGTCATCTAGTCCAACCCCCCTGCAAGAAGCAGGGACACCCCCAAGTAGATCAGGTTGCTCAGGGCCTCATCCAACCTGGCCTTGAACGTCTCCAGGGATGTGGCAGCCACCACCTCCCTGGGCAACCTGTTCCAGTGCTCCACCACTCTTACTTGAAAGTGTAATCTCTACTAATCATCTGCTTCACAAGATACACCTTGAGTAACAACTGCTTTCTCCATCCTGGGGATATACTCGGTGATGAGGGGCCACCATAAGCCCGTCAGTCACGTCCATGGCAGTAGGCTGTGATAAGACAAACTCAATAAATTGCAACAATGTGAGAATGACATCAGGCTCATTTAAAATGAATATTTGCCTTACCTGTCTTGATAAGCAGATAAAGTTATCTAAGTCTCTTTGGATGCGACAGGAGTCCAGGGCCCCTTCGAACAATCAATCCCAAGGAATGAAAATACTAATAAACTTTTTAAAGGACTGAGGGAAAGACAGACATCTGCACAGGGAAAGTCGAGTGGTGAAAACAAAAGTTGGCACACAAGTCAGCAGCAATTTAAACTTGATACTCAATGCATCAAAACATTAGTATCAACATCTTAATCACCTACATTCTGGTGCTACATACGCTTATTCAGATTCAAATAAAAGTAAATAAATATCTAAACAAGTTTTAAAAAAGAAATAGCATCTGAACAAGACTGCTGTGTTCAAAAGAACACCTCCTGTATGGGAGCTGGGATTCCCAGGACCAGATCAGCAACTTGCCAGTTAGATGGGATACCCTGGCAGTCCCTTCATGAGGACACTGGACCCCTGCAGCAACAATGACCCAGCAATGAACCAAAGTTTTGCATCCAAACCTCAGAACAAAGCCCACAACAAAAACAGAAGAGCATCTCCACTGAAGTATCTGGAAGGGACACAGCAAAAAACTCCAGGTAGGGGCTTGATGCAGACTAGAAGAATCTCTGTTTTGTGAGAAACATTTAATTCAACACAATGAGTTACAAGAAGACAGATTTACAGAGTAATAACCGTAACAGACCGTTCAAAAAGGAAAATAACTCCCACTGGCTGCAGTACCAGGTTAAGGTTCCACAAAGAAACACCTGGTAGAGCAGCAGCAAAGTACAATTCAGTCATCTTGCAGTACTCCAAATGAGCAGTATCAAAGAATTCAGCATTTTCAAATCTTTTAAGAAAAGAGTTCATATAATATCGATCACTTTGGCATGGGATATCTTTCAAGGAGCTTAAACCTATTCAGATCACTAAGCTGAACTACTCCCAAAGGCTATTACTCTCCTGCTGTCACTGCTAACCAGTCCTACACGATAAAGGCTCTGGGAGCTACTTTCTTCCCCAAGTTTTGGGATACCAACAACTTGTACAATTAGTTAGTGGCACAGTATTTAATCCACCACTCCATAGCGTACTCTCAGCTGAGACATCCGCGCATGAATTACGCAATGGATACCCTAAGACTAAAATAACTTTTGCAACTTAGTCAACACATCCTGCAAGCTATGAAATCTCACCTCCCTCCTCCTTCCCTAACCTCCCTCCCCAGATAAATCCATTTTTTAGCTGCAAGTTACCCCAATATGCTCACAGATGTACTGGAAGAGACTGAGGAATCAATCAAGGTACCGACGGTGAAGCCAAATACTTATAAACACATTAAGGCAGGTTTCACATCATTTCATTTTTGGACACAAAATGCTGGTCACTTCACTGCACATGCAAATAAGAAAGATTTAATACTTAATAAAAAGCTTTAAATTCGTTTTTAAGATATCAATTATAGAAAAATCAACCTTTTTCCTTTCTTGTTTTAAAAGAGGTCAGAACATTACTGCACACAAAAGCAGATGTGTAGACACACCTATTGGAATGGATCCCCTTTCCCTCTGCACACACAGAAACAGAGGTCAGGGGCTCTTGGCACCAGAAGAGAAAGGAGGAAGTTTTCCTCGCTGTCAGTCAGAAACGAGTCATCCTTCACTCCGAGTTGAGACAGTCCTTCTGACCAGACTCAAACCAAAGCCAGATACACCACAGAGTGGATATATTTATCTCTGGGAGTCTGTTCAGCTACACTTGGACACACACCCAACTCCATATGCCGACCGTGCCCGGCAGCGCAGCCGGGGCTGTGCTGGAAGTAACTCAAAACCGATTGCCATTGACCTAAGACCAATTCCCCAAGTGTAGCTTCCCTAAGTTATCAAAACCTTAGCTGGAAGAGGCACCAGCAGTTCATCTCTGGGACTACACTTCCAAGACCAATGTGGTCTTGCCAGGAGAAGGAAATTCAGTGACCCAAACTGACATATGGAATGACAATCCACAACATAAAATGACCTCCCTACAGTCTGGTATGAACAGAGAACCTACAGCAGAGTAGCCAAGGAGTGAAACAGCATCTCTCTCATTGTGTTTAAGAGAAAATTGTTTCTGTGGGTCATTGTTAAAAGGTACTTTGATAAAAAACGCTTAAAAATGTGTCACCTATCACTGACCCATAACCAAAACCAAACAAATAAAAAAAGGACAGGAAATTTGGTTCCTAGTATTCACCCTTCCCCCATTTCATATTCCTTTATTCCCTCCCACTTTTGCATTCCCAATTACCCTACCCCTTTAGAAAAAGGAGGGGGAGAGTTTAGTCAAGTTCCATCTTCAAAACCACCCAGCAATTAATGAACCATCAGCTTCTCAACGGTTCCAGAAGTGTACATCAAAATGCTTGTAGGTACAGTTGGACTGTTGGTCCAGTTTACTCTGCAGACACTCTTGGCTTTGCAAATAGTTGTGCTGACCCTGCTGATCGGGTTTATACTGGGAATTCTTAGATGGAACCCCCTAGAAGAGAAAAGAAGATAAAGACACTTTGTAAGTCAATAGTAACTCTCTGACTCAAGCGAGTCCTTAAGGAAATAAAGCATCTGTTCCTTTATCTCCTGTTCCACCTTCAGCAGACAGCTCAGCCTGGTTCTCAGCTGCAGCCAGAGCTCTGTAGTAGAAAGGAACACACCATACTCCCTGGCCAAATACAGCTACTGTCAGTGATGTGGTAACACAGCAAAAGAGAGCCCAGGTGTAAGATGGTATCTCCCAAAGGCAAACAGATTTCATGTTATAATCAACCTTCCAGCCCAAAGGTTTGCTTAACACAAATCACCCATCCTTTTACCTGAAACAAGCTGCTGCTCCCTCCAAAGGAGCTTCTCTTCTCCTCCGTTGGTCATCCTAAAACTTCTACCTCCCCCCCGCCTCCACTTCGGAGCTTCTTGCCTCACAGGCTCTGGAAGCACCCAGGGTAGCAGCTAGCCCAGTTCAGCAGCACAACACTAATTGCTTTTCTTAGGCTAAACCTCCAAACAATCAATTGGTGAGTCCTGTTTTCCTCTCGTGATACACCAGCGCTCCTGGCGAGGGTCACATGAGAGGGACACGGCACCGCTGCGGCCCCTGCTCGGCCCACGCTGGGCTGTCCCTATCGAGGGCGACGTGCAACACTTGAAGGAACTCCTTTTGACTTGAATATCTGCTATTTTTTCTGCATCACTACAGAGTAATGATTCTTTATTCAGAGCTATTTTGGTTTATTAAGACAATAAAAAAACCAAACCCATCCTGCCTGCACCTTTAAAAAGTTCCACTGTAGAAGCAAAAGTCCAACAGAGACTTGAAAACTGGGAATACTTCAGGGATGTGTGATGTAAGAGCACACTCCTGTGAATCCAACAGCTGCTGCTGCTCTTAACATTACCTTAAAAACATCAAGATTTTAAATACAGATGTTCTTCTGTCACTTTCCATTTAGAAATTACTACCAGAGTCTGTGAGCAGCTTCCCTCCTTCGACAGCCAGGTTTACCTTTTTCTAACTTTCCACAAATATAAATAATAAAAAACAAATCCCACAAATATGCCCACTAACACCCTGCAAGAATAAAAACCACAGAAATGAGAAAAATGCAGACAGGGAGCAACTGAAGCCGTAAGGCGGCAGCCGTCCTTTCTGCCCTGCACCCTCCTGCCCAGCGCAGGAAGGAATAAATAAATAGGGGGAAAAACTGACAGCACAAGATAAAGCTTTTCCAGAAGCTATCCACAGAACCCCAGACTGGTCTGGGTTGGAAGGGACCCCGAGGATCAAGTTCCAACCCCCCTGACACAGGCAGGGACACCAACCTCCAGACCTGCAGCCAGACAAGGTTGCCCAGGGCCCCATCCAACCTGGCCTTGAACCCCTCCAGGCTTGGGGCATCCCCCACCTCCCTGGGCAGCCCCTTACAGCCCCTCACCACTCTCTCCATGAAGAACTTCCCCTGATCTCCAACCTGACCCTTCCCTCCTCCAGCTTCAACTCAACCCCTTGTCCCACCACTCTCTGCCCTTGGGAAAACCCGATTCCCTCCTGTCCATCCGCTGCCTTGAAGTCCTGGGGGGCTGCAGTGAGGTCCCCCTGCAGCTTCTCCAGGCTGACCCAGCCCAGCTCCCTCAGCCTGTCCTCACAGGGGAGCTGCTCCAGCCCCCTGAGCTGGAGGTCTCCTTTGAACCCTCTCCAACAGCTCCACATCTCTCTTGACTTGGGGGCTCCAGCTCTGGATGCAGAACTGCAGATGGGGAGAGCAAGACAGAGGCAATCCCCTCCCTGTCCCTGCCGGCCACCCCTCTCATTGGCCTTCTGAGCTGCAAGAGCACCCTGCTGGCTCATGGTTGCCCACCAGGACCCCCAATTCCTTCTCAGATCCAATTCCAAGACAGAACTCTTTGAGCACTGACACACACGTTCTGGTTACACATTTCTGACAGTGACACGATGCCCAGGGTGCTCCATGACAATGGA
Source organism: Heliornis fulica (assembly GCA_013399135.1). Taxonomy (NCBI): domain Eukaryota; kingdom Metazoa; phylum Chordata; class Aves; order Gruiformes; family Heliornithidae; genus Heliornis; species Heliornis fulica. The sequence continues at coordinate 108,191 of VXBZ01010001.1, read as the reverse complement.
AGTACTCACCAGGCACCACACACATCCCCAATACTTGGTTTTTTTTCCCCTCAAAGTGTAGTTACTACAACTTTAAAGTGCACACTGGAAGCAAAGACTCATCAATATACACCAATATCCCTTCTGAAAACACTTCTGTCATCAATGAAGCACAGTTAAGGTGAGAAAGGATGCTGTCACATTACCTGGACTATACAGTCTCCATCTCCTGGTCATGGTCTTGCTCCTCCTCCTCCTCTTCTTCTTCTCCTTCTTCCTCACCCCCTTCTTTCTCTGAAGGAGCTTCCCCATCTCTTGCTATCTCCTCCACATGGGCAAGCATGTCAGCCATCAGGGCTTCCTCCAGTCTCTTTCTCACCTGCTGCACCAGTTCCTCTTGTTTCCTGCCCCAAATGAACAAACACCAACATCAGTCCCCAGAGCAGCCTCTTTCCAGGGAAAGGGATCTCGAATTCCTCATCCATGGGGCTGGGCAGACAAACATGGCTGTGAAAGAGCCCTTTAAGAACCATGTTGTAAGCAAATTGCCTGGCACGATAAGCAAAGCTGAAAGAACCTCTTCAAAAAGTTATTCAGTAATTTCTATTACAAGTCTTTAGCACTGATTGTACCATTTTTAATTCTGGCTGAAATCTGCCTAATCTAGCAGCTGATTCCAGTCTTTTTTTTTCCTATTCCTAGTACTAATATTAAACAAGACAGAGTCAGCCTACTGTGCTCAGATTTCTTAAAATGAGACTGGAGAAAATGATGTCTCTGACCATTCAATCTTTTTGCTCATTCTCTTTTGGAGTCAAAACTTTAAATGTTACAGTTCCTGTTCTGTCAGTCACGGTAAAATAAGCAATGATCAACTATCTGTGGCTCACAGGACTCTTATTTCATCTCAGCTACAGGAAATCACAAAGCTGTAAACAGATTATTTTTCCTGGTCACTCACATATAACATCAAGCACAGAAAAAGTCACCCTGTAAATCAAAAATAACCCAAGAGTCAAAACAACAGCAACCTCCACATGCTGTTCATGAATGCAAAGTCTGCATGTTCAGGTTAGTGTCTTTGCTATATTCAGTTCTCTATCAAGTACCAGAAGTCCTGAATTTAACCAGTCTTGATTTAGCAGTGTAATTCATTACTGAAAGCAACTTACACCTAAATAAATCACATCCTTGTTTGCTGCCACTGCAGCAGTTGATGCCTTTACCTGGTGCTGTATGACACAGAGTGAGGCACGGAGAGTCAAACCACACCCCACACTGTCTGGGATCTCTCCAGCCCCTTCTATGCTTAGAGGTGGTTTAATCATCACGTGTTGGGTGGGGAGGGACCTTTAAAGCCATCCAGTCCCACCCTGCAGTGAGCAGGGACACTTTCACTACATCAGGGTCCTCAGAGTCCCACTCAGCCTGACCTTGAATGTCTCCAGGGATTGGGCCTCCACCACCTCTCTGGGATACCTGGGCCAGTGATCTGCCACCCTCAGAGGGAAGAATTTTTTTCCTAATATCCAACCTAAATCTCCCCTTTTCTGTTTTAAACCACCACCCCTCATCCTATCGCCCCATGCCCTCAGGGGCAGCTCTTCCCAGCTTTCTTAGAAGCACCTTTCAGGGACTGGAAGGGGCTCTAAGCTCCCCCTGGAGCCTTTTCTTCTCCAGGCTGAACAACCCCAACTCTCCCAGACTGGCCTCACAGGGGAGATGCTCCAGCCCCCTGATCATCTCTGTGGCCTCCTCTGGACACGCTCCAACAGCTCCATGTTCTTCTTGTGCTGAGGGCTCCAGAGCTGGACACACTGTTCCAGGTGGGGTCTCCCCAGAGCAGAGCAGAGGGGACAATCCCCTCTCCATCTGCTGGCCACACTCCTGGGGATGCAGCCCAGGATGCAGTTGGCCTTCTGGGCTGCAGATGCACATTGGGGGCTCATGTCCAGCTTCTCATCCACGAGTCCCCCCAAGTCCTTTTCCTCGGGGCTACTTTCCAGCACATCATCTCCTACCCTGGATGGGTAATGGGGGTTGTCCTGACCCAGGGGTAGGACCCTGCACTTGGCTTTGTTGAATCTCAGGAGGTTTCCCTGGCCCCACTTCTGCAGCTCATCCAGGTCACTCTGGCACATTAACCGGTGCGCTCAGTCCCACCGGTGACCGTTACCCAAATTCAGTCGCCTCCTGTGGCAAGAGGGTACATACATACTCTGACATGAGAGCCTGGTATGAACCTGAAACCTCACAGTAACTGAGCACACTCAAAATAATGGCCTTTAAGGACATGCCTGTATGACAGCAGCTTCACATAATTTTTTTCTACTCCTCTGACACAGAAGCACTCCAACTAATCCAGTAAGCCCGAGCACTGTCAGACATTTAATCTTACCCAATTAAAACCCCCAAAAGGTACTGTTTGAATGCAAGTAACCTCATTCCAAGCCTAAGTGCTGTTTCTAGTCAATACCTAATATCTTCATCCGTCACCATAAACGCTTTGCAAAGCGGCTGCGAGGTGTTCAGCCAAACTCCGGGATTCTTCTCCACGGCCGCAGACAGCTGTCCAGTGATGGGCATAGTGCTCGTGTGCAGAGCACTAGCTATAGCAGAGAGAAGGGTTTCATCAGTGCAACCAGGTCCAACCCCTGCACGTGGGAGGAAAAGTGACAATTAACGTTGGACGAGGCAAAGGGCGGCAAATCGCGACAACAGGTGTTACTTCAACCTGAACGGCAGAGGACGTACGGCTATTTGGGAAGCTAGCACAACATAAATCTCAGTCCTAAACACTTCTACACCTGAACAGTTCCCTCCAAGGTTATTTAAACCTAGATGAATTCCTCCTTCTGTTACACAAAACACCCACCAAACTGGGAATGGAAGCTGCTTCCATTCTGCCTCTGGAAAACAAACAACGACAACGACAAAAGGCAAGGAGGAGCTTTGCTTCAGTGTCCCCTGTGGATGAAGGGCACCGAATCTCTACAGCCAGAGCACTAACAATTCCTGCTGAAGCAGGAATGGTCCACAGCACTGGAGAACAAGGAGGTCAAACACACAAAACCTTCAGATCACCGCTGACTGGTATCAAAATGCCACCCCTGGAGTTAAGGGCAGACTCCGATTACCTTGTAAACCTTTAGGAAGGTCCATTGTTTTCACCAGCTCCTCTGCAATGTCAAAAGCATTCAGTCCACTTAATTTCTTCTCCCAGAAGAGCTGACATCAAAGAAAGCGTTTATTGGCACAGAACAGAGAAATGGAATTGACAACCACACAAAGCACCTGCTTACCATCGAAAGAGGGAGGAACACGGCAGCAAAAAACCTTCTATCGGGTTTAGTCGCGACGGGTCTGCCACTGTCTGACGGCAGGGAACCACCCTCACCGCCCATCACTCCCACAGCCACTCTGTCCTCATCTGCTGCCTTGGAAAAGACTTTCTTCTCTTCCACAGCCTGGTACTTTCACTGCTTCTGAACCAGAGAGGCAAGGCACAGCTCGCTGGCTTTCACCTACGCACGCGTAGCGTGGGACAGCCTTTGAACACTCCCGGTCCTGTCCTGCCACCTCACACGAATCACAGGAGTTAAGGGATGAAATAACCGTGTCCAAGCTCTGCCCGAGGTCATGTGTTAGGTTATTCCTCTCCAGCAGTTTCTCCTGAGAACAGCTATGTCCAGTCCTTTATCCTATTTTGAATGACAGGTTCTCCTCGAGCTTAAGAACACACGAAGTTTGGTGGAAAGTCAGATACTAGACCTAGATACACCTTGGGTGTGTATGTGTGAGGACATCAGTGAATGGCTGCAGTACCATTTCTTGCAAGAAAACAGTTTTAGCTAGATTTTAAGAAATGAAGTATTTACCCCAAGCAGACCAGACACATCATCTTCTTATGCCTGTCAAAATCTGAGTGCTACTGAACCATTACTTTTCCAGTTACCAGCTCCCAAAAAGGGGAACAAGGACAGTGATGGCTGAACCATGCAGCGTGGATAGTCTCCAGCCTCCGGCTTTCAAGGAGGTGAATTTTAAGCCAGTGCATGAAGGGAGTTGCACTGCTTTCAGGTTCTGAAAAAACATCTCAAGTGGGCTGACCACCTTTTCAGGTAATTGAGTCTACAACTACCTGAAAGGAGGTTGGGGGGGGAACCTTTCCAACCAAGACGATTCTATGATTCTATGAGCAGAGGTCCTACAAAAGTCCAGTAAATACTGTAAAGTTTTAATTTAACAGACTCTTAGAGGTATAATACAGAGAAAGACACAAGAAAGAGCAAGTTTGCCCAATCCTATGTCACACATCAGAAAATGAAATCTATAAACCAAGATGTATATATATGTACACATACAGACCTAAAACCCTCTGAAGGACTTTCTCACAAAGTCATACAGAAGCACTGTCATAGGAAAAGCAAGGGATTAGGTAAGGAAAGCACAAGCAGAGCCCAGGGAGCTGTGCTACAGGCCAGCTCTCCAGGCCGGCGTACGCTGGGGCTGACGCTGGCTAACAGACCACACTTACACATCCGTCCGTCTCTTCCACCCCATGGACACGGATCTTTACCCAGCTCAACGTCGTATCTTTACAGCATCCTCTTTCATTGTCTTTACAAGTCAAGGGGTTTCTAGGAATAGCAACACCACTGTGCACACACATCCTCCACTTCCTTCGGAAACCACCCTAAACCCCCACCAACCTGTTTAAACAACACCCAACAAAAGCCCCAAACCGCCACCCAACTCCATCTCCAACAGAAGCTCTCTCACCCTTCAGAAAGGTAGGAACTAAAAAGGTTTTCAGTGGGAGAGGTGGGTAGTTCACAGGGTAATTTTTAAATTTTACCAGAATCTCTTTCCCCCTAGAAATGATCTATTTTAATTTTCTTCGATTAATTTAATTATTTCCATTTTTCTTAAATTCTTCCTTTTCTTTAATTCTTTCCCTCTTGGAATGATCTATTTGAATTCCACCAGCGCTGCAAGAGTTTAAAGCATACTGATAATTGGTCCTGATGACTGCATCTGAACAGACTTAAGGAGGCTGAAGATCTCATTTCCAAGAGGTGTAAGGATGGACTCACCGCAGGGAAGGATTCACAGATTCCCTGGGGTGAGCTCTGCAGGGGCAACTGGCTGCCAGCTCTAGGGGATATTAATGAAACAAGGATGCCTTCCCAAGGCTGCTTTGAACAGGTACCTCTGATTTCACCAGTGCCCAGCTTCAAAGCCACACTTGTCCTAAGCACGCCTGTCGCAGCTTTTCACCGGATGAGAATAAGCCAAAAGATTTCTTTTAATTTCAGGTATTCTCTTCTTTGCAAAAGACAGTATGGTTAAGAAAAACACTTGGAATTTGTATTAGTAATGGCATTCTGAGTGAATTTATGACCTTATTCATACAGGAGAGTTAACTACTCGTGATATAAGCATCTGGGAAAAAAAAAAGTCCTGTGCAGGGCGTACAATCCCTTGCACTACATCACAAACACACTGTCCACGGCCTGTAGAGGAACAGGGATTTCTAGAAACAGAATTCTCACACAGTGATGCTAATTACAATGCAAATGCCCCCTAGAGTGGTTATGACATCTGTCTAAATTTGTAGATAATACTTCATTTCAGCATTAAGGAAACGATGGCTTAACTAGAACATAACCATGACCTAAACAAAGGTTGGAGTCTTGTTATACCATATGGTGCAGTCAGCAAATTAACTATGCACTGGAAATGGGTTGTGTTCTGATTTTAGAGGCTGGGAGCATGGCAAGCTATCATTTTTGAAATATCCCAGCCTCCAAATCACCACAGACTAATTGTTCAGCATCACAAAATTCAAGTGGTTTAATGTGTGACCCTCCCAGAAGGACAACCAGGAGCTTCTTAATTCCAGAGAAGGTACTGAGCTGACTGCCTTACCTGCCGGGGTTGGTCCACAGCTTTCTGAGGATCACTCTTCACCTTATTGCTGGGATGGTTTGTGATCTTTGTGACAGGTTGCTTGAAGATAGAGGCAGTCTGTCGGACAGGCAGCGCTGTGTTCAGATCAGGCTTGCCCTAAACATGTCAAACAGAAGGAAGGGAAGAAGCCCATAAAAATATTTTCACTTTGCTAAAATGCCACCACGGCCACAAAGATGTACAGACTGGAAAAGGAGAATTCATGGACCTGCAAACTTGTTTGATCTGAAGCTGGAAGGGTTAGACTGATAAAGACACAGGAGCTACACTCAAATCTTGCCTTAGACCCATCAAAAGTAAAGTCTGTCACTCTCACATTCTACTTCACACACTCAACTCCTCCCATTCCAGTTCACCCACACTGGGTTTATCCCAACTCCAACAGCATTTAGGAGTCAGAAGAGAGTTTGCAGTTTGACAAGCTGCCTGTAGATCACTACACCAGAACACTAATACAATGATTGCAATAATTAGAAAAATGGTGATGAAAAATAATTAGAAAAAATGATGTTGTGGGATTTTGAGACCGACTGATGAATCCAGGAGGCATTCAAACACTGTTTAAATCCAGTCGTGGACCCCAATTAACAAATCAACACAGCTGGAACCTTGATCCCTTTATTTTTCACCTTCAGTTCTTAACAAAATTAACTTTTTAATGAAAATTTGATTGCTACAAGCTCCTCTACGTGACTGCATTTTATGTTAGGGGAGATATAGGAAAACTGTTCCTCATTCCAGAGATCAAACACACAAGTCTTGAAATGGCTGCAGGACATACTGTGTTCCCAAGGATGCAAACACTGTGCCTGCTTAGCATATTTATTCATGAGATGTAGAAAAGATGCATTCAGGACAAATATCATTCAGAATCATCTGTGCACTAATCCATTTATAAGCCAGTGATAACTACCTGTACATTTATTGAAAGGGGTTCAGGCACAGATTTTAGCCTGAGGTGAGTGTTAGCTAATGGTCTCTGCAGTGAGGTGTGTTTCTTTTAATGTATCCCTACAGCACCTCGTGTCCCAAGCACCATAATTACAATTCTCAACTCATTTACATGTTCAGAAAATAAGGATTGTTTTCTAATATGTATTTTTTCTATTAAGCTGTTTAATATCTTTATTAATGATATTGACAGTGGGATTAAGTGGATATTGGACATTAGGAAAGTATTTTCACTGAGGGTGGTGATTAGGGTGGTGATTACTGCTCCAGGTTGCCCAGAGGTGGAGGCCCCATCCCTAGAGACAGGACTGATGGGGGTCTGAGCAACCTGCTCCAGTGAAGATGACCCTGCTCGCTGCAGGGGTGGGACTGGATGGCTTTAAAGGTCCCTTCTGACCCAACACATTCTAGGATTTGATGATGATGCTATTCCAGATTTAATGCTTTGGTGCACATATAAGCTTTTGGGTTCCTAAAATACCTTAAACATCTGATGAAGATTCTCAAGAACAGTCTGAGCCAATCGACCCCAGCAGGCTGTACACCAGCATCACCATGACACCAACTAAACCCTAACAATCAAAATCAGCAGGTGCCATACACAAACTCTTAGCTTGATTGACAAACAGGCCTCCCAGGATGCTGTGTCACCCTCCCATCCCTGCTGCCCCACACCTCTCCCTCCCCCCAAACGAAACGCCTGAGCAGAGCTGCTGCACAGCCACAGGAATCAGGTGGAGATTTGGGGCTCTGGGGAGAACATGCTGAAGAAAGTGATCTCATGCATCAGGGAGGGGCAGAGGAAGATGCCAGCCCTCTCTCTGGCCACTCCATGAAGGGGGCACAGCCGTACCACACTCATCCTCCATGGGGTATCCCAGGAAGAACCAACGAATTGCACTATTTAACCAAGTCTCCGTTATGGGATGTTGGATCTCTCAAACAACTCCAGTTTCACACATTAACTACAAAATTTAAGTTTTCATGCCATCACTGGTATTTCTCTGAGGGGAAAGCTGCCACTGCCTCTTACTTTGGCTTGGTTGGAACAGTCATAGCGCATCCGCTGTCTGTTCTTGTTCATTTTATTCATCAACATCTTTCCTGTGCGGAAATCAAAAGTGCTCAGGTCCATCGAGCTGCCCAGGTAGCGTGCCAGCTGGGGCTTGCTCCGGAACTTTTTACCACTTGGGCTGAAAGGAAAACACAGAAAAGAAACAAGGAGAGAAAATAAAACCTTCTGGACTTCAACACCAGCACTCGCAGCACCTCAGGAGAGGAAGTTTTATTTCCTCTGCGAAAAACAATGGGTGTGAACTTCCAAAAACGAAGCTCACAAGGGATTTTTATTGTGTCTGTCACATTTTCACAGGATTATTGTGGAAGATTCAGATGAGGTATAATGAAAATAATTCACACTAACCAACATGAGGGATATCAGCACAGATGTGTTTATCACTTGTTGTCTCAAGTAATAAATTCCCAATTATTTCAAGTATTTCACCTCTCCCAGGAGTGTGATGTTTGACTAAGACCACCAACACCTCCTTGGGCTCCTCCTCCACCCACCCCTCCCCACTCTGGGTCTGATCACAAGTCTTTGGTGTAATTCTGAACACTTTAGGATTACAGGTAGAAAGCAGAGGAATTAACTGCTGATAACTGCAAAGCACAGTATTACAAAGCTTAAGTGATGCAAAGATAAAAGGGCAAAACCTTGGAAAACTTTCCATTCGTGGCAAAACAGAGGATTCTTTTTAAACACCTGGTTTCACATGAAAGGCAACAACCTGGCAAGCAGGCACAAATTACTCAAATTCCTCCCTGTTCTTGGTTTCTTTTTAAATAATTAAACCTTTGCACTACAAAGAGCAGTGCTAGGTAAGTTCTTTTATTTTTTTTTTTCATGCATAAAGCACAAATAATCTGGTGTATTAGGACTGTGCTCTTCAACACAGCAAGCTGAAAGTACTCTTCATGTTCTCATTTAGTAAGTTAAAACCTTGTTGTTCCCTTAATTTCCCTCATTTCTGGTTTTTTGCAGCTCTGCATCCAATCTCAATGGCCATCAGGTCAGAGCTCACCTCCCAGCCATCCCTCACACTACTAACCACAGCTTCATGGGGTGAAAGGCACTTTAATACCAGCAATGCCAGTTACCGCCCCATCCCTACTGATCCACTACAGACCAGTTAGAATGGGTTTTTTTTCCAGCCATGGAAGCAGGGTGCTTCTTCCCTAGCCTAAAAAGACTGATCTCAATGTCCCAATGACCTCACACAGGAGAGGTGAGGTCACATCCCAGCAGGACCTCGCTAGCAGGTTGCCCATTGTACACAGCAGTTCAACAGCTCTGTTCAGAGCAACTTCACAACATCCAAGCTCTGAACTGGTACTGACTAGAAGCAGGACCCACATATTAAAGCCTCTTTTAATTTTTTTTCTATCAAGAAGTGGTACCAGTGCAACTTAAACCTGTTAGAGACAAAGCAAACCTGCCAGCGAGGTCCAAATGCTTTCTGAGGATCAAGACGACTTTCTGTTAGTCCTGAAGCCAGAAGTGTAGGCTCCTTGTTGCAAGGTTTCTAATCACAGGCCATGGATAACTTGAAATAATAAAGTTGTCACAGGATGAGAGGCCCTAAGGGTCTCTGAGGGACTCTGTGGAGTCCCTGGAGGCCTCTCAGGGATGTGTCCACGTAAGGACTCTCTGGGAGTCTCTGAGGGGTCCCAGAAAGGTTCTGGGGAGGCCTATTGGGGTCCCTGAATGTCTCTGGGGGTCACCAATTAAAGAACTAGATCTATCTCAGCAGCAAAGACCCCACTCTGCCTCAGTGGCAGAACTCACACTGGTAAAATATTGAGAACAAAAATCTGTCTAGGGTTCCCTCAAAGGAAAAGAAGGCTGAGAGGAAAAATCCTTTTCAACACATTTTTCAGCTTCCCTAAAGCCTTTAGTAGGGGAAAGGTCTGAAAAAATAGCATTAAGTAGAGAATTTCTAGTCTGGGACAGTGGCAAACCGAGCCCAAATCAGACTGTGTTTGCAAAAAGGGAAATATTTAAAAAGCCAGAATGAACTGAAGTATTAAAAGCTCTCCAAAACCCGAGAGACAAGGATAATATGAACAATACTCAGCCCAAAACCTGAAAAAAAAGGTTCTCTGAGGTGGCAATCTTCCCTCTCACCAGTATCTGCTCAGGAAGCTCTTGGCCCTGATGGCTCCCAAGCTGCTTATCCTGCTCTGGATCTGCCCCTCGCCACCAGAGGAATGCAGACATGCAGTTAATCAGATGGGGAAAATAACACATCTATAGAGGGAGGGGAGGAAACACTTTATCACTGGTTGTTCCTCAGCCAGACTGGTTCACTACAGAGCTGCACAAACACTCAGGCCAGAAGAAGACATCAAGTAGACAGGAACAGAACTGGGTCCAGACTCAAACTTGAAACCTCTTTTTAAAAGTATAAAGGGTGTTACATGCTTCAACCCAGGAGGAATAACCAGCTCCAGCAGCTTTTAGGTCAGCAACATCACTGTGAAGCCACGAAGAGAAACTCTTGCTGTTATGTAGGATACAAGCCTGCTTCCTCTTCCAAGGTCCACAGCTTCAATGTACAGTTTAGTGCCTTAGTAATTTTGAAAATAAACACCTTACAGTGAATTGTGCACCTCGAGGTGCAGTGTAACTTCCACAACAACAGCACCAGGTACACTCAGAGGGAGTGTTTTAAATGAATACAGCCCTTCGAGTTTGTTTGTGTTTAGTATGTGTTCTAGTTATTTTGAGAGGGATCTAAAAAGCTTCTTAAAGTCCAGATATGTCTAAAAAAACCCACCTGAAATGACTCAGAGTCCTGTCTCTTCCCGGGGAAGCTTGGCCCAAAGGGAAAGCACTGAAATGTTCAGAAGAAAAAAAAAAAATTTATTCTGAAGAAAAAACACTTTTATTCTGATTCTGTCTTGAAACAGGCAATACCACACCACGCTTCACCGGGGAACAAAGCTCCAGCTCAAAGCTGAGGGTAAATTCGCTCAGCAAACACGGGAAGTGGCTGGGGGAGCTCTGGAGCTCGGGGGGTCCCTCTGGCAGGAGCATCCTGGAGAGGACACAGCCCTCAAGGGCACCCACAGACACCCGAGAGGGTCGAAGGCAGCCAAAAACCCACCAATCCTGAGCAGTGGGACTGTGTGCTGCATGTCACAAGACACCGAAACAGCAGCCCAACATTAATGAAGTCTGAACAGCATTAAAATATTTGTGTCCCTTTGAAACGTCGCAAAATGTGCCACTGATCCCTTCCAGCTCCAAAGCTTTGCTCTGCACTCCCTCCTTTGATACACAAAGACTTCTGAGCAGCCCCAGAAGTGAGACAGCTCGGTGCAAGGCTGCAGACCCCCAGCCCCTCCTAGCTCACCCTGCGGGACTCGGGTCCCCGAATCAGGGTCTGTCACCCTTCAGCACGGCAAAGCCTCCAAAGGATTTTACATGCTCGTCCATCAAAAGCTCCAATGCATTATCTGCTTCGGTGCTAACAAAAACCAGCCCTAAGGCATGGAGGGTGCCAGGACCAACCCCAACCCATCCTCATTTGTTATTCCCAGACTTTCTGGGCGCGGATTAAGCCGAATGCCTTGGCAGCCCATTGAAGGGCCAGGCTGCCAGGTGCCCGCTGCTCTCCATGTGGAGCTCACCCTTTGTTTCCTGCTGCATATCCTTAAGGAGAGACCGACTGTAAGCCCAGGCCCTCTCCCCTCCTCCCTCATTACACAAGTCTCCTCCCCTCCACTCTCCCATTTAGCCTATGCAGGATCTGCACAACTTCAGAGCAAGGGACAAAAGACAAAATAGCCCTCCACAAACTCAGGCGTCGCCTGTCTTCTGAAGAAATGGAGCAGGGAATAACCTAGGCAGAACGGAGGACCATGTCCCCAAAGCTTCTTTTCCTTGAGGGGGGATGATGCAAAATGTTTTCCCTTCGTTTCAATGTCAGCCCACCCCAGAGTCCCCCTGCCACACTTCTCCTCCAGCTCTGCTCCAGGCAAAGGCTGGCGCTGGGGCCCTGGGGTGCTCTTTGCCCCGACACTGCTCCCAAGGGAGGGACTTGTTCCCTGGGACACCTCACACTCTGCCTCCCTCAACCCCCTCTCACCCCCTATTCACATTATCCCTGCATCCAGCCCTGCCTCGGTGCTTCTGCACTACCAACAGCCTGGTTATACTGGCACAGACATCACATGACTTTCACCAGCATAAAACCCACTGGTGAACTCCTCCAGCTGCCATAACCCATCCAGTCCCAGCATAAAACCCACCAATGAACTCCTCCAGCTGCCATAACCCATCCAGTCCCAGCATAAAACCCACCAGTGAACTCCACCAGCTGCCATAACCCATCCAGTGCCAGCATAAAACACACCAGTGAACTCCACCAGCTGCCATAGCCCATCCAGTCCCACCATAAAACCCACCAGTGAACTCCAGCTGCCACAGTACCCCATCCCACCTCTCACACAGCCACGCAGCAGCATGTCCCCATCCCGCATGCACAGGCGCCCTGGGCTCTGCAGGGAGCAGCCTGAGGGAATCAAGCCATCCCTCACCACAACTGTCCCAAGTAATTTTAACGTGCAGATAGAAGCCCCACAGCACCGTGTAAGGGATGCTCCCTGCCTTGCAGGGCAGTGGGGTTGTTTTTCTTCAGTAATTGGGCATCTGGCCACAAAACCACCCAACACCTCCCCCCAGTAACCCCTCAACTTTGCTACACAGTCCCTTGAAGTTCCAGAAGCACCTGACCACAAAACAAGAACCGGAGCAGCAGTCCCCAACACAGGCACGAGCCAAAGACAACCCACCATTTTCATAAGGCTCATCTCACCCATCACAGGAGCTTCCCTGGGGAGCTGGGGGGAGGGCAGAAGCACAGGGAAAGAGCAAAGTGTGGTCCCAGTATAAGCATTCTCCTCCACAATGTGGTTTTGGGAAGCAAAACAAGTATACACACCAAAATATTCCTGGGGGGTGGGAGGGGTGTGTGTTAAAAAGTTTTCTTCCAACTTTTCACACAGTAATTCACAACAAAATAAGCTTCACCCAAAAGATCTGTTCAGTTTTCTGGATGTGATCCCGAACATCTCAGACACTTGCTCGTCAAACCTTCAGCAGAAAAATACTATGAAGACACACAAAGCAGCACCGAATTCTCCTTCCCCACACTGAAACACAGAGTCTGAGGTGAGTCTCTGTAACCAAAACTCTCGCAAAGACAATCCCTCGTGAAAGCGAGGACAAATCCCCAATACACCCCCCTGCCTGAACTCCTGCACCTTTCCTGCTCACTCCGGATTTGGCTCACAAGACAGACACCCTCTTCCAAAGTCTTATGACACAGGCAGACAAGAGAATTTACTCCAGTTAAAACAGTCCTGCGCAACCAACAGCTGGAAAACCTGAGATTATAGGGCTGTTTCTAAAAAACCCACCCAGGTACTTACACCTTGAGTAAGGTTTAACTTCCAGCCAGCAACCAGCTCACAGCGACTCACGTCTCACAGGCTGAACACAGCACGACCCACTCGTCTTGTCGCCCGCAGCAGAACTCGACAGGGACGACAGAAACCTTCACGCAGAAAGCGCTCGGGGTTTCACAAGGAAACCCTCAAACACAAAGCACGGGAGCCCAAACCAACGGCTTGGAAAAAGCTGTAACCGCCACCCGGCCGCTGTCACCTCAGCGGGCTCAAGGCAGGCGGCCGCGGAGGAGAGCGACGGTGACGCTCCAAACACACTCGCTGCTTCTGGACGTACGGGGTAGGACCAGCTAAAGCTCAAGCAGGTGAGCAAGCGGCAGGGCTGGCAGAGGTGTTTAATGAACTGCCACGCAGCTGTTTTCCGCTCTGAGGTAATGTAAAAGGCACCAAAGCAGCGCAGCGGGGCTCTATATACACCTATACCGTCCAAACCGACACAAAGGGAAAACCTGCTAAACCCTGGGAAGAAAATTATGCTCCCTATTCTCTCTCCCCTACTCCAGCGGTCCAGCTCTGAGACCACAACTTTAAAAACTAAGTTCTTGGAGAAACAGGGATCTTTTAAGCCTTCAGCTGCGCCTCCTCTAGCCACGGCCAGGTCTTTTCCCCGCAGCCTCAGAGCACCAGCCCCGGCACATTCAGCTCCTACCGAGGACGGTATTTGCCGGTTCACCCATCACAGGCTTTTCTCCCAGCCATCATCTGAATTAACCTAACCCATACAGAAGCTGACCCCCTGCGTTTTGCTGACATGAAGGGCTGGGTAAAGGCACCGGCATGAACTCCTGTACCGCTCTTCCAGCTCCGGATGGACCTAAAACTTCACCCATCAGCTCACGGATGCCTCTGACGGGCGCAGGAAGATCCATATGGTCCACCTACAGCACAGTGGTATTAATAGAATCCCTTCAGGCAGAGCAAGCGGCTCCCCAGCCATATGCTTTCCCCGGGAGCAACACTCACAGGGTAAAGGCGCCCCGAGCCTCCCCCCCGCCGGGGTCCCCTCCGCCGCTGGCAGCCCAAAGCTGCGTCCCGAACCTGCCCCGAGCCCCAACCCACGGAGAAAGCCGCGCGAAGAGCCCCGAGGCGGCGTGGGGACAGCTCGGGCCGATCCCCGGGTACCTGGCGAGCACCGGATTCGTCTGACATTACCAAACCCAACCGTGTCCGCCGGGAGGGAGCCGCTCCGGGGCTCCCCAAAGCCTCTGCCCCGTCGCTTCCCACCTCAGGCAGGTCGCGGAGGGCCCCCCCGAGAGCTCCGAGC